>JBBMOL010000314.1:9107-568784 GCA_037954665.1 Laguncularia racemosa | reverse complement strand
TTTGCATTTTGAGGAGTTATTTTTACAAAGGAATTCCACGAGTTGCTTCAGAGATGAATACGATTCAACTCCCTGAAAGACAAGACAATAAGTAATGTTATTTATAATTAATTGGTCATTGAATGGTTATAAAACGATTGGATGCGGCTTTACATATTTCCCATTATGTGCTTTATGGGTACTCGAAGATGAATACGTTTGTTATACATTGAATGATGATTGGAGAGGTTTGGCTTCTTAGTTATTCTTATGGCTCCGAGAAAAAGCACCAAAATTGGTTAGGTTGATAATAAGTCAAAATCCTAGATTTTTTTTTTCAAAAAAAAATTATCCTCTTAAAATGTTGCTCCGTATATTATTGAGATTAATAGAAAGATAATGACATCATGATGATCTTATATAGAATTTCAAAAATCTTGATAATCTTAGCAATAAATTTATAAATATTTTAGAGTATTCATTTTTCAAAACTCTTTGCACACTTATCTCGAAATAAATTGGAATCATTACATTTAAACCAATTTAAGAGGGTTTGAACAAAACCTAGACAATATAGCACAAGGATATGAAACTTTAAGTCGATTGAACTTTAATAAAACTTATTTAGTCTAATGCATTCCTAAACTAATCGAGTTGAGCCCAAGGTTTAAAATACTAATCTTGTAATCGAGCTTGGTATAATTTTTAAAATTTTTTATTATTTTAAACACAATCTAAAATTTATACTATATATACTAACCCACTTAATAATTAATATTTTCATTTTATTCTCTTTCTTACTTTTACTATCTACTTCCCGTCTCCATCAGTCATTTTTATTCCTCAACAACTTCAAGATTTTTATCCTCCACCAAGTTCAAAATTTTATCTCATCGATGTCTTTCTCTTAACCCTGGAGGTCAGTGGTCGATGTGTTGTCTCCTTATTGTCCAACGGTGCGAGTACTTCCTGCTCTCTCTCTCTCTGAAAAAAAAAAGAAAGAAAGAAAGAAAGGGAAAAAAAAAAGGGTATCTGGTTCAATGTATAAAAATATTTGGTGAATTCCTTTTTTACTTTAATTTTTTGTCATATTTTTAGTTGATTTGAAATGAAGCTTTTTGTGAAAAATTTATATGATTTTTACTTCTACTTTCCATCAAACTATCAATTGTTAGATTTTGTTTCTGCATTTCAGACAGGGGAGCCTACCCTTTCACTATCTTTAGATGCCTTCTCCCTTTCCAGTTATTCTAAACCGTGTTTGCATTATTATTTCACTAATCTAGTTTTGTTGTCTATACTGATATCATACACTTGTCCTGTTCTCTATCATTGTCTTCTTTCATGGCAATTGATATTGACTTTCAAGTCATTGTTAAGGAAGACAGAGGAGATAAAGTTGTCAAACTTCTTTTGTAGAATGAGGAATATTTCATTAGGAGAAACTATTGTGAATTTGCAAGTGAAACCGTGTCTATGTATGGAATATGCAATAAGATAATAAGCCAAAAGGAAATGATGGCAATAAATAAACTTATTAGATTGCCGCGGGTGTGAAAATTTTGTTATTTTAGTGTTTTTTTTTTTAATTTTAATATTTTTGCTTACAGTTGGACTAAGTCATTGATGAGTTTCCTTATGTGAAAAATTATTAGATAGAACTCTAAGTGTATGTTTTCATCTAAAAGCAATAATACATGATTTAGAAGAAAAGGGGGAGAAAATGAAAGGTAAGAAATTTAAGCATATTCATTTATGCAAATAGATCAAGTTTTATGAATCTGTAGCAGAATAAGTAAGTACACTAAGAAATTATTTGAATATAGATAAAGTAATCTTCTCATAGTTTGGTTGATTTGTTCATTGAATGTCAATTCAAAAGGACAAGAGGATTAAAATTTTTTATAGAAAGCTTATTGAAATAAAAACAATTACTAGTTATATATTTATCATATGTTTCAAACTTCCGCTAGAGTTAATCTATTTCTTGCTTCCTTTTTATTACAGAAATGTCGCAACAAGTTCTGCCGAATCCAGGTTTTTTGTTGAATGGTTCAACAAGCATGATTACACCATATAGTAGGCCATCTTCTAGTGATGCTAATTCTACTCCTACTGATAGAAATTTTAATGATGTGAGTTGCTCTAATCCCATGGATGAAAATGGATGTGAAGGTAATGATAATGGAGATAATCAGTAAGAGCACTGATTTTAAAGGAGTTGCTCTAATCTCATTCTATCAATGAGACTAAGAGCACTTCACATTTTAAATGCCATTTACATTCATATTTGAAGAAAAAATTTTATCAAAAGGAGCAAAGTAAACTTAATTTTCTCCCTTTTAATGCTAGTCAAGAAGCACAAATGTCTCTTGCAAGTGTAAATGGGAAGTTTCATATGGAGAGGATGAGAGAGGTAGTTGCTTATTGGGTATTGAAGCATGGGCATCCTCTCTCAATTGTTGAGGAAAAATGATTTAATACGATGCAGAGAAGAGAGATGCTTGAATGGGAGAGGATTTATTGTACTACTATTAGAAATGATTGTTCTTAATGTTATGAATTGGAAAAAAAAAATTAAAAGTTGAATTTATTGCTTAGAAGTGTAAGCAAAATTAGTTTGACCACTAGTCCAAAAATCAAAAGATTGATTATGTGGTGTTAACAAGACATTTTATTGACTCAAATTGGAGGTTACAAAAGTGAGTTCTTAATTTTGTTCATATTCCTCCTCCTTGTCATGGAATTGATATTGCTAATGTAGTTTACAAATGTTTAAAGGAGTGGGGGAATTGAGAATAAGGTCTACAATTTCTATTGAAAATGCTTTAGCAAATGATAGTGCAATAAGGTCATTAAAGGATATATTTTCTAGAAATAGGAGGTTGTTATGTGGAGGGAAATTATTCATATGAGGTGTTGTGCTCATATTTTGGACCTTATGGTTCAAGATGGCCTCTCAAGGATTAAAGATATTATCGAGAACATTCACGAAAGTGTGAACTATATCAATCAATCAAAGGCATGACTTAAAGTCTTTTATGAGATTATACAACAATTGCAATTGCCTAATAAGAAGTTGATTCTACATTGCAAGATGTGTTGGCACTCCACTTATGAGATGCAATCAAGTGCACTAAAATTCAAATAAGTATTCCCAAGGTTTAAAGCACTAGAACCTCATTATTGTGCTATCCAAGTGTAGAAGATCGGGAAAAAGGTTGAAAAAATATGTAAGATCTTGCAAGTATTTAGAGTTGCCTCTAAAATAATATCTAGAAATGATTATTCAACATCCAACTTATTTATGCTTGAGGTGTATCATGTGGAGTTGTATTGGATAAAATGGCACTAGATGAGAGTAAGTTAAATTAGGTGATGGTTGAAAAAATGTAGAGCAAATTCAATAAGTATTGGGGTGAATGTAACTTGTTAGTGTCTTGGATTCAAGATGTAAGATGAGGTCACTTGAGTTTTTTTTCCCCATATCTTGAACATGAAGCAAGTGAAAAAATTGATTGAGTTCGAGATGTCTTATATGGCTTATATAACGAGTATGTGAGGGAATATGAATTGAACAATGAGAAGTATATCAATGAAACTCAACTAGATTGCAGCATAGTTTCTTGTAATGATGAAAATCAATTTGGATGGGGTGAATTCATTGAGTTTGTGAAAACTGTTGAAACTACACTTTCAAATAAATTTGATTTAGATATATCCTTGCATATCAAGAGGGTTGCTGTATATGCATATCTAATTCAAAAGATTTTGATTCTTTAGGTTAGTGGAAGATGAACCAAATAAAGTATCACATTTTTTCTAAGATGGCTCATGATATATTGGCTATTTCTATTACCTTAGTGGCTTTAGAAGCTACATTTAGTGCTAGCAATAGAGTCATTGATGCTTATCGTGCCTCATTATCTCTCGAAACCATTAAGTCTTACTTTGTGGTGATGATTGGTATCGTAACCTTCATGGAGTGAAAAAGAAGCATAAGGTAATTTAATTTATATTTCTCACAATGCACAAATTTTTTACTCTCTTTGATGATGGTTTTCTCTATTGATTTAATGGATTTTCATGTTATTCTTTATAGGCAGAAAAGAAACCAGTCACAATCTTTCTTCCTAATCCCATAAGCATTTCCATTAATCTATAAAGGTATGTTTATCTTTATTATTGTTTTATTTGTACCATAGTAGATGTTTCTACTAATTTAACATAGTAAGTCAATTATGGATGCCATTTCATCTTTGGTGTTAGGAGTTGATGCACTTGCTACAATTTTTTTCTTTCTTTCTTTCTTTTACTTGAACAATTTTTTAATTCAAAATAATTCAATGGTTTTAAATTAACATCTTATATTATACTTTCTCTTGAAATCCATGAATATAATAATGCAGTAAGGAACTAATATCTCATCAGATACTTGCTAAAGTTTCTACTTTTCTACAATTTAGAATAATCAATTTGTTGTTGATATGAACTATAAATTTTCTGTAGTTTAAAACTACGGGCTTTTAAAATTTATAGTTGCTTTTCAACAGTTTAGAACCATATATTTCCAAAAAGCAATTTTTTCTTTTCATCTCATAGTTGCTATGGACTATGAATTTACTTCATCTCCTTTTTTGTTTTGAGCTTGAAATATGTAGCATGATACTTTCTTCTTTTCCGGAGTTTGTTTTATGATAGTGGGTGTAGCTAATGGAAATGCCACACATGTTATAACCTTCATATTTATTATGAAGAAAACATTCTATTAATATATTCTTTTTTTTTTCTAGCCATAAGAAATACTTAAAACAAATGAAAACATACACAAAGGCAGAACAATATTTGTAATTATAGTAAATTGTTTGATATGAAAGATTGAACAAAGAATGATAGATATAGCTAAGTGTTTAAATGAACTCTTCTGCTTGAGAAACATGGAGAATTAGGAAGTATAAGATGTTGACAACACAAGGATAGAGTAGGATATGCTAATTTCTTTAATTGGCTACCATTCATTTGGTTAGTGGTGTTATTAGATGGCTATCCTTTGTTGCAAAAATTAAAAGACTAATAGCATGTTTTATTTTGGTATATCGATGTTATCGAAGTGTTGGTCATGTAGTGGTGGTGTAGTTATTAGAAGTTGGTCTTGCCTCTCTTTTTCAAAGTGTTTGAGCTACTTTGCTTTTATAATACAATTTTTCTAACTTAGTTATATTATGTATAATTTTTATAGGTATTTCATTTTAAATAGATGGAAACATGTCAATGTCTTATTTGTCTTAAAGAACAAGGGTATAAGGAGTAGTTATGCAAGAAGATATTTAACTACTTTTACCTTTAAAACTTAATAGTTTTGTTTTTGTCCATCACCTTCTTCAAGGAATTATTTGTTTGTGATTGGGGTTTAAGACCACCATGAATGTAGGGATTCACCTTGGTAGCTTTGCTGACTTCTAATAATAGCACATGGCACATTTCCCATCTCACTCACTTGTGTTGCTGCTATGATTTAGCTTCTATAGCTTTTTGCTTACTTCTATTGCTTTTTGCAAAATTAACTCTGCTATCATGTTTTTAAACTTTTGCTTCTTTTTTTTTGGTTTAAATTCATGTAATGTTTACTTTAGCAACTAATGTGATGGTTTCTTAGTTGATCCTTGAGAAGTTTATGATTTACTCTCTCTGTTGTTGATGTAATTGCTTGTTGAATTGAATGGAATTAGACTATGGTCCATGATGAAGGAAAAGAAAAAAAAAAATTTACACAGAGTGTTTAGAATTTTAAATATCATGTAGTGCTTTCTTCTTCTTCTTCTTCTTCTTTTTTGTTAGTTTTCCTAATTATTTATGGATAGTTTGTATTCTTATTTTCATTTAGGTAAAATGCTAAAAAGAGAGAGTACTTTTTGGATTTAAGAATTCAAATATAACAAGTCAATAGTCAAGTATGGGCTTATAATATAATCAGGCTTAAGATTGAACTTAGAGAAAAATTATAAAAATTGGAGCCTAATTAAGCTAATTGAGCCAAACTCGAGCTTGCTAAATTTACCCTTGACCCGAACTCAAACTTAAAATCTAGATCTCAATTGAACTCAAGTTGAGCTCGAGCTTTGATTTTTTTAGTTGAGCTTAATACTGTATTGGTTTAACTCATTTCATCCACTCTTAATTTAGCCTATAAAATCAAAGAGGCAATTCTCTTTAATTTTTTAGGAAATTTGGTTTTTTTTTTTTGTTTTTTTCATTAAAAAAAATGAACAAAACAAGACAAAAAAAAAACTGTTCTATTTTATTTTTATACATATAGTTCACTTATACACATACAATTTTATATCCAAAATATAAAATTAGTAATCATTATCGCTATATGTATATTATGGTTTAGGGCCTTCCATCACTCATCTAGTCCACAAAGCCCCTAACTAGTAATATAAAGTAAGCTCAAAGAAGTGTTGATGGCCAATTTTGGATGTTAACCTTATCGCTTAATACAGTTGAGTCCAATAGCCCAAAAGCAAAAGCCTTGTCCATTGAGCCTAGCACTAAGTAGCCATATGCCTAAAGTCCCAAATGCCTACAATGCATCGAACGAGAGGAGATGTTTGCATGATGGAACAATTATGCTAATTATGCCCAGTTGACAAATCACACCAACCCTTTATCTTAAGGGTTGACAAATCATACCTTAGGTAACAACCTATTAGTCAATCAAAATACAATAATCTTTCTATAAATACCAATGTCAAATGTTATGCATTAGGTCCCAACTTCTATACTATTATACACTTTAATTAACTTTTATATCAACTTACTCTCAAACCTCTAACTAATTTAAGTATCGGAGTGGCCACACAAAAGCAAAATTCGATGCAAATTTTAGTCGTTTACTATTTTTGTAGGTTACTTGAAGCCCATTACCTAGCTAAACAAATTTACACCATCAACAAGAAGCATCCCCTACCATGTGGCATGCATGGGACATACATCCTATATAAGTATTCTAAAATATTCACGGAAAAAGAATCTATGTAGACTTGTTAAAGATCTAGGTAATTAGCTTCATGTATAAAAGATCCTAAGGACCTTTTGGTAGAAGATTCATGCCCTTATAATCTTGACTTCTTAATACTATGTAGTTGGTCTAATTCTTCACCTTCCCTTATACTCTATTGACTTAAGCGTTAGGAAGCACGCATTGAAGTTACCTCTAACACCCTCTCAACTTATTTTTTCTCTTTTCCAGACCTAAACTCTACTTAACCTAGACCCATCATAGTCTAATTACATATGGAAGAAATTTGATTGACAAAATTTTGACACCCACTCTAGGGTATAGACTAATCTTCCATTCCTCTTAAAATAACACCATGAGCAATGTTAGAAAATGCTTGTAACACCTAAAGTTCCCTAAAACTATTTAAAAACAAAAAATTGATACAACGATTCTTTTATCGAAGCTGATATTGAGGGAATATTAAACGTTGATGATGATGTACTAGTAATTTGTCATGTCATGAACTTTGACGTCCATATTGTTGATAGATATTGAAAATCCCTTTTATATCGTTTTCCATAAAGCTATCACACAAATGAAATACAAGCTCACCATTACACTCGGACTATATGGGTGTAGGCTCTCTAATTTTAATGGCCAGCTTGCTAAGGTCATTAGAATCATCATTCTACCACTAGAAATTAATGACAATAAGAACAAAGTTGAAGTCTATGGTGACATTTTGGTGGTAGATGTATGGCCAACATACAATGTGGTTTTGGACTAACCTACATAAAATCTAGTTGGTATGGTTAGCTTTATTAAACACTTAAAAAGCCAAGTTTTTAAACCCCTATAAGGGTTAGGTTAAGTAAAGGAGACCAATAAGTGGCAAGGTTATATTATTTACAAGCCTTCTCACAAGGAGATTTATTATAAGTAGATTTAGAATTAGGCAATTAACCTGAATTCTAAAGAGAGCCAACTGAGCTAACTAAGACTATACAAATAGGTAATTGAGTTGAGCAAATTACATAGATTGGAACATTTGTATCTTCTAATTTAAGACAATGCCACATTGATCTCCTCCACATAAATATTGATGTTTTTTCCTAGTTTCCATTAGATAGGTTGAACATTTCCTCTAATGTAATCATGCACCAACTTAATTTTGATCCAATCGCTAAAGTCATGTAGCAATAGAAGCATCACTTCACTTTGGAACAATAAGTAGCAATTGAAGAAGAAGTGCAAAAATTTCTTAAAGTAGATTTCATTAGAGAGGCTTAGTTAGCAAATGCTATCTTAGTAAAAAAGCCTAATGGAAAATAGTGAATGTGCATCAACTTTACTGATCCTAATAAGGCCTACCTTAACGACTATTTTCCTCCCCTTAGAATAAGATCAATTGGTCGATTTGACCTGAAGTCATACATTACTAAGTTTCATGGATGCCTTTTTAGGTAAATCTACATGCATGATCCTAATCAAGTCCACACTTCCACCATCTTTGAAACATACCGTTACAAGGTCTTGTCATTCGGTTTTAAGAATGTAGGAGCCACCTATTAGAAGTTGATCATGAAAATGTTCAAAACTTATATTGGACACAATGTAAAAGTGTGTGTAGATGACATGATTGTCAAGAGTAAGAAACTTGACAAGCACCTAACTGACCTTAAGGAAACCTTCCAAACACTTAGGCAATATAATATGAAATTGAACCCCCTATAAATGTGTGTTTGGGGGTAGCTACTAATAAATTCCTAAGGTATATGGTCATAGCTTAGGGGATAGAAGCAAATCTTGAGAAAATTGAGTCGTATTGGATATGTAACCTCTTAAGATGGTTAAGGAGGTCCAATGACTAACTAGATGGCTCATCACACTCAATGGATTTATAATGACCCATCTTCAAGGTGTTTGCTTTACCTACGTAACTACCACATCTATTCCAAATCTAGTACATGAGGATGAGTTGTTTTACCATCCTTAAAGTAGAGATAAGGCATTTATTATTATTATTTAGAATCTACACTTGCTTTCACATTGTACCTAATATATATAGCGACTTTAGATCAGTTGTAGTATTTAGCACATTTAGCATGATCAAGATGTAATATAAAATCCAAAAGTTGACACTTAACTAGCGAATCAACACCCATGTTATCACATATTATGGAAACTTGACTAATTAGTAAAACACTAATCTCCCAGTTTCTTAAAAAGCAAAGTGAGTACAAGAAAGTAAAGAAAACAAAGGATGGCATGACAATTATGAGTCAAACAAACATTCCTCAAACATAGTGTAAGGACAGAAAAGCTCTTGGAGTGCAAATACTCTTAACAATTAAAGTCTCTTACCAGAGCTTGCCAATTTACAACTTAATTTGAATATACAATAAATAATTGAAATAGTTAATCATAAATTGACATAGCACTTGATAGAATTTTTGTTCTTACACACTTTATCATAAACTCAATCGATAACCGGCAAGCAATTGCCCTTACTTGAAATGAAATACACATGATCACTATATATACACATGAAAATTAACACACGCAAACATCATGTTGTAATTAAACAAAGACACATGAACTGGCATTTAATCCTTCCTCTGGACTAGAAAATCTTATAACATAGCAAACATGTCACACACACACACACAATATATATATATATATATATAGTAATAATAATAATAACTTATAATTTTTTTAAACTTTATGCCTGGCAAATGAAATTTTGCCCAAGTCATCAACTTAAATAACAAAAGACAGCTAAGTGTGGTTGAAAGAGACACTTCTCAACTTTCTTGTAAAAAGTAGAACCAGCATGCTTCAAGGAAACAAAATTATTTCCCTTTTTATTTTCCGTGACGGGAGATCTAGGGAATATGTAACAATTAAATTCCCCGTTCATATTCTTCCATAATTAATTAATTTATACCTGTCTACTGAAATTATCTTTATTGTATTGTTTTCTCTATAGCTCATGCCCCCAATGCATTCATTTAATTTAAACAGACAACTACAATCAAAGTCCCGATTCATCACTTAAGCTCGATGATTCAATTACATGCTTTCATCTGTAATTATTATTTTATTTACTAGACCATCTCTAACATATCCCATATATTAAAGTTTGCCATTCACATTTCTAATAAAATTAATCCTTTTACATTATTTATTTCAAGAAATAAATTTTACGGAATCACTTCTACTAATATCCATGACCATATGAAAAAGTTTGGTCTCGATTAGAGATGGAGGGGTATCATAGGATTTGTGTCACAATTAGTGGATATATGCCTAGAATTCTTCAAAGTTCTAAAGAATTTAGTGAACTTTCAATGGACTGATGAGTGCTGGTTAACTTTTGATGAGCTGAAAAAAATTCCTCATTTCTCCACCCGTACTCTCCAAACCTATATGATGTGAATCGGATTCTCATTAACATTAGTCTCCACATCTCAAATCAATGATCATCTGAAAGTTAAAAATTATCAAGATCAATAAATATTCATAGAAAATTATGGAAATCCCTCCAAGATCATATTACATCAGTGATGTGAGTTTCAACATTTTTCCAAGTCAAAAACATCAAAGGGAAATTGAAAAAAAAGAAAAGTGGTGAACTAGTTTGTTGAATTGAACTGTCGCATTCAAGGAGGTGTGATTTGCACCTGTTTAGGATTTTTGAAATTGAACCGGTTTGGGTGCAAGGGTGAGTCGGTTTGACTTCAAGGGATGTGTCTTAGTGGTTTGGGTCATGTTTATTCAAAGTGTCATGTATTTTATTGTCTATTAATATCTAATTGTTAATTGTATAATGTAAGCATGAAATTATAAATGAAATTCCATTGCTTATTTCCAGTGAAATTTCTTTTTAAGTGAGAGAATAAGTTTCTTTAAGAGAATTTCCATAATTGAAACTCATTGCTCATCACTAAATATTAGTGTGGTGATTCGGGTGAGTTAAGTCAATAAATCTACTTTATTTGATAGATTGCAGCAAAGACCCCAAATTATTTGTACACATGGTGCCATTGGCGTATCGTGTTTGTTTAGCCTAATTTTGAATTTTTCTATAATTTAATTTATGTTAAATCTTTTTAATATAAGTTATTTGATAGTAAAACTAAAAAAAATTTATTAATTTTTAAAGACTTATAAAATAGGAGTGGTAACAAACCCAAGTGGGAAAAATAAGAAATCAGATTTAATTAGATAAATTAAAACTAATTTTTAGTTGTTAGTATGTGATTTTTTTAGAAATTAACTTTAGAAAAACATTAACTAAAAAATTTAAAAAGAGTTAACTTATTAAAATCTAAGTAACGGCCCTTCATAATCATATACTAAGAAGGAATATATATATATTTATTGTGGAGAAGATGGAGAGTGTCCCGCTACCTCTTCTTTTCTTTTTTTTTTTAAATAAAATATATAATTATATATTTTGATTTTGATATTATTAAAATTTTAATTAATTTATTTAAATACGTTTGATAATGAAGTAGTTTAAACACTTGTTTGTTTCATACATGTATAACACTTTATAGTTGAAAGTAAGCGCTTATGCATCTAAATCTTTAAAAAAAAAGTATATTTATACTCTTATATAAACATACACTTTATACTTGATTTTATATATTTATTTTAATTTTAATATTTTTTTATTATTTTATTTAAAGGTAAAATAATAAAAAGGATCTAAAGGTATGTTTTTTAAACATAAGAAGATTGAAATGCTCAATTTTAAAAATAAAAAATTTAAAATTTATCCAAAAGAAAAAATACAATAAGCTCTCCTTTTAATTACTTCTCTACTATTTAAATATTTTCTCTACTATTTAAATATTTCACCCCGATAATCTTTTTCCCTTTTTAAAAGTCTAGAAAATGCTACATCATCGTGTTCGTTATCACTTGGTTGAAATTTTTTTACATAATTTTTTTTATTAGGAAAATAGCTATTTAACTTATTATTATTGATCACTGGTGGCATCAAATACAATATAAATGCCCAAATCCCAACAACAAACAATAATAACTAACAAAACCAACTTTCTCACCAAAACAAAAGCCCCTCTTGCTCCCTCTCTTCTTCCTCCCTCCCTCTCACCCTCTCACACTCTGTCTCAGTGCCATCACCCAAGAAAAGCCATGGAATTCCCCAAACTCCTTCTCCTTTCTTCTCTCGCTCTCTTCCTCAGCATCCCTATTGCAGCTGCTCGCCTCGAACTCGAACTTGAGTCAGCCACCGCAGCCCTCCGCTCTGCGGGCTACAACCTCTTTCCCAATGCCATTGCCACCACCGACCTCCGCTACCACTTCCTTTCCTCCTCCTCCACCTCTCCCAGCATTGCGACAAAATTCACTCTCTTCTCCCCTCCTGACTCCTTCCTTTTCTCCCTCGACTTTTCTTCCCAAGCCGACCGCTACTTCAACTCCCTCCTCCACCACGTCTCCCCACTCCGTCTCACCTCCACCGATCTCCACGACCTTTCCAAACATTCCGACGGGCTCAATATGGTCCCCTCTCTTTACCCCGGTCACAGCCTCAGGATAAGGACATCTCCTATTGTCCTCCCCAACGGCACCGCCTCGAGTTCACTGGCCGTCAATGGGGTAAAGATCGTAGCACCGGACTTGTTTGTCGGGTTGGGTATGACGGTCCACGGCTTGGACCGCATCATTCTTGGAGATGATCCAATTTCCGGATTCTCGCTCTCAAGTACAGATGGAATACCGGGATACCATTTGAACATGGACGGAGACCGGAGTTTCGGGTCAATCCAGATGTTGGTGGACAGTGATCAGAAGGGTGGAAAGAAGCTTGGACATGAGGCAAGAAAGGGGGGTAATAATAAGAATGGGCACGATAGATTTTTCAAGTTTGGCAGTCGCTTAAGTGGCTAACTCAGCGTAGTCTAGCAGAGTCATGGTGTTACTGTATGTTGTATATGTTCTCCTTTCCCTGTTTTGGTCCTCTGCATTTTCTTTTCCTTAAATGCAATGCTCTCTTTCTTAGAAATGCTGCACATTTCTTCTTTGTAGATCTTATGGTAGGAATCGTTTTAGAATCTCCATAATAATATTGATGTCTCAATTGAAATTTCACAATATGCAAAGCCTAGATGATGCTCAACATTTTGTGTTGCAAATAGTATGCAGTTATCCTGCAAGTAGTTTAGGATTGCAAGTATCTAAGTCTGAATGCGGATTTGAATTTCAACTTAATTAATTAGTAGCTGAAGAAGCTCTGTAAAGATATAAGCGGACCGCGAAGTGGCTGCGAAATGGTGAGAAGCACCGACTGCTTCCACCCAAAAAAAAAAAAAAAAAAATTTAAGGATCGGTGTTCAATATCTTGCATCAGTGAGACTGGCAACATAAAGAGACCACCATGGTTTAACGCGATCACTTAAAAAGAAAATGTTTGAGGAGCAGGATTGATTTTTAAACTGGGCATGGAGAAGGCTCCCAACCATGGTTACTTAGCTCTTAACAAGTAATCACGAAGCATCTCAAATATAAGATCAATTAACCTGTTAAAACATAATTAATAACATCGAATATCTCTAGCATTCCACTATTCCATTTACATCATTATGTAATCAAAATAAAACATACAAGTATTCCAAAGGTAGGCTTCATTCAAGTCTCAAAACAACATAAACTGAAATTTTTATTAATGCAGATTAAAATATATATAATCAATAGCTCATCAAAATTCTAACTCCATTTATAGAAGAAATTGAATCTCTCTCTCAAATCCTTACTTCTTACCTTAGAAGATTTGTGATAAGATTTACTTACGTTGGTATAACATCTACCTAGTAAGTTTACGTAGTCATAACCTGCATCATACAATCTATAGTAGGGTGAGCTATATTGTCCAGTGAGATAAGAGTGCAATAATCTTAATACTGCACAGGTACAAGCCAATTAAGCAAGTTCTTAATCATATATTATGCATGGATAATCATATCAAATATAACATTACCCGCAATCTTTCGATAATCAGTATGAAGTCTAAAGCTTAACACCTTTTTTAACCTTAGGTTAGAGACTCTCATAATTATCAGTATCTAGGTATATGATTTTATTTATTTCCATCTAATTTTTTAATTGAAATTTATCTTTTAAATCAAATTCTTTAAGCTCTAGGTGTTGATTAGCACACTAAACACATACACCCTCAAGGACAGACTAAACTCAAAACCGTTAAAAGCGCGACAACCCTTGAGTTACTTAGTTTACCAGTGGCAAAATAGTAATATCTTTCGATTACTTCTGGTATGCTTGTAAAAATGATGGCCTTCAATACTATACAATGTTCCGTGTAATACGTGTTAGATTTTATTTAAGTCAAACTAATTAATTTATTATTTCAAGGTGATTATGCAAGATATAATCACATCAATAGTAAAATACAGAAAATTATAGATATTTACAATCATAGAATTGCACTTAGAAGCACATTGCAAAAATTCCAATTTGATTAATGTAGATAAATTGTGCAATAATGTTATTAATAAAATAAATCATAATATATATATATATATATATTAATCAGACCCTTTCATCTTCTTCTTTCCCATTCGGTTTGCTTCCCCTATTATTCACACTCACCATTCATCAAGGAGGAAAGAAAAAAAAAGAAGCACTCGAGCAATCCCCGTTCATCTTGACGAATTGACATTTTCATAAAGCCATTCATTCTATAATTTATTCCAGTATACGAGAATCATGAATTAATGTACTTTCATTTGATCACAAAAAGAGAAAACATGACATGATACTTCTCTAGAGGTTGAATCCGTACGATACAAGCTCAATGCCTATTGCAGATCCCAGCTTCAAGCGTTATCATATCCTATCAACCATTGCTCAATTCATAGCACATGTCGAAAACAATCTCTAGATCCAATCACAAAACACATATATACATTCACCTTCTACAAACTACACTTCACTAGATCAATCGAAAATCTCTCTTCGTATCATCCATCTTCAACAAAACCAAAAGATCCTAAAGACGTTGTACAGAATCAATTGTTATCACTACGCATTCTCCAATCACAAATCTTTAGATAAATCCAATGACCTATATCCAAAATCTGATTGGGGAGCCTATATGTATATGTGTTTCCTCTAGAATAGACTTATATCACTAGTTAAATCAATACCAGTCTTATCAAAATCGCTATTTTGTATCAATCGAAACTCAACAGAGCATGAAGATCCTACATGTAAGACCAAATTAAACATTAAACACAAATGCATTCTCCATCGCCAAAACCTCTGGACAATAAGATAAATGGAACTCCAAATCCGATCACCAAAAGCAGACACCTATACACATATATATCCTCCAAAACACACTAAAAAGTCACCTATTAAATCGGAATTAGTTCTATCACAATCTCTCCAACGAATGAATCTGGATTTCACCGATTTAAAGATCTTAAAACAGCATCAAGTTGAATAAATTACCACTTAAACTACACGGCGCACTCTCGGACATCACACGTGACACAACCCAACCATTGGACACACACACACACGCAAGTCTCCTCCGAGCACTCCACAGTCACACGCCACACACGACACGGCCAACATTGATTCCTATATACGCGCAGAGCTCGGCTACGACAATTTCAAGCAAAATTCACAGTAATGAATATATAATTACAAATACATAGTTATACTGCACACTATTTTATAGACAAATATAATATCATGAAATTCTTACTCATTTGGATCACATTCTTCTTTTTTAATGAATGTAATAATTCTTGGATACTTGTATAGGATCAAAATTTTTGTCTAAAACATAAGAAAATAATACTACTTACTCTAACATCACCTTATCTATTATATTTATAAGTATTTTAGTTATTTTCTAAGATAAAAACTTGTTTTTATAGGTTTTAAAATTGTATTTAAATTTTAAAAATAAAATTTTTTCATACAAGTATAGTCTAATTTTGTAGGATTTACCTTAACGAATGCATAATAATCCCGAATTACGGTTTATACATCATATGTCAACTGCAATAATTTTTTCCTTCTTTTCCTTCACATTGTTCCTTTCGTTTTCCTTTCTGTTTCGTTTTTGTTCCTATCTCTTCTTCCCCTCTCTCTCACTTTTTGTTTCTGGAAAATGATATCTCAAGCAGTGACGGAGGTAAGTTGGTTGACCTATTTACAGTAATTTTTTTTTTTATTTTCCAAGCATGTTCGTCACACGTGTTAAGTTACATAACATTAGTAGTGTTAGCATTTTGTTATAAAATTTTAGGATTAAATTAAATGAGTTATTTAACCATCTTAAACATATAATTTTAATTTATTAAATTTTTTTGTAGTTTATTTTTTAAAAGATTATTTCTTTTAATTTAAAATTATATATATTATAAATAAAATTTTAAAAATAATTTATAAACTAATCTAATATTAAAATTTTGCTAATTTCTCGAGTTTTACATCAACGATACTTAATAAAGTCTTAAATGATCCCTTGAGTTCATTTTGTAGGGCTGTCTAGGTCTCCTTGGATGTAGTTGCGGTAACAACTTGCTGAATGAAGAATAATGCTTTAGAGCCCTTCTTTCAATTCTCACTAGCCTTCTTCATTTGGATCAATAAACCCTAGCTCCATCAAATCCCACGGATCTTGAGACTTAAACAAAGTCTTCATCTTGATGCCCTAAGACCCATAGTTTTCTCCTTTGAAGATGAGAATCATGGGTTGAGTTACACTAATGGAATTTCCAATTGTTGCCATATTCACAATCTGCTTTGATGCCACTTTTGCTGAAAAATAATATATGAAGGAGAAAGAAAAGAAGAAAAACTTGCAGGTGAAGTGCAAGCCAATATAGAGCAAGCGACGACCAATAGCTAAAGTAAAAAATAAATTGCAAAACAAGAGATAAAAACACAAGTAGATATAGAAATATAAATTTTACATGAAGTTTATTTTATTTGATATTATTTAGGTTAAGTATGACTTTATTATTATTTTTATTTGATTAAATTTAATTTCTTATTTCTAGGATTTAGTTATATTAGTATTTTTATTTCAAGATAGTAATTTTTTAAAAATTATTTATTTATTTTTGTTTTTATATTTCTTGGTTTTCTAGAATATTAGGTGTTGTTGTGTTTATTAGTGGATAAAGCAGGTAATCATTTTAGGATAGAATGACTTGGTTTAATAATAGAATTATTTTTCAAATGAGATGTAATATCATCTTTATAATCATTGTTTAGATTTTTTTTACTAGTTTTCGTGTTGTTCCTCATTTTTCATCAGTTATAATTTTTCCATTTCCATTGTCCTACATTACATATGGACCTGTAACCCATTTTTATAGGATTAATTACAACTGGAATAGTCAAAGAAAAAAAATACTTAACTGAAACTAAAATTAAGGATCCATAACTTAGCTAACATTTCCACGAATATTTTTTGGGCACTAGAAAACAGAGCAAGACCTGCTACAACTAAAATACAGGACGCGACTAACAAGAACAAATTGCAGCAATTTTGACAAAACACAAACTACACTAATTCTAAATTATCGCTCTAACAAAATTTCCATACAAAATGATAAGAAATACTGACGCAGATACTGCATCTATGTTACCTATTGGAAGTTGTACCTTGACTTCGACATAGGTAAGTTATGTTAGATAAGTTTGGAGTTCCATTAGTTAGAGTTGTAAAAAGATCACATAGTGAAGAAATGTTATTGTATAGCACACTCATCTTTATTCAAGACGATTATTAATGGAATGTGGCGCTCACGTTCCATGTACAAGATTTGTCACTATCTTTGCCAGAGTATCAGCTTTTAACCTGGTATTAGATTACATCTGATACTGTATACGAAACAAAAATTAAGGGTATAGGTGCATAGGCAAACGTAGTTTGGCACAAGCAACAAGAGGCTGATCAGGGAAAAGCTCATCCTTTGGCTCAGCTAAACTTATACTCGATACATTGGGTGGTTTGCTCCAGTCGAACCCTTGAATAAGCCTAGCAAGAAGCATGACAGTCATAGTTGTGCCTAGCGTGGCGCCAGCACAGCTGCGTCTACCGGTACTGAATGAAATAAGATGCAGATCTGGATCTGACAGCACCACTTGGGTAGTTTCACTATCCATGTGTCGATCCGGTTTGAACACCAATGGATCTTCCCAAACCATTGGATTTCGGCCTAAACCAATTCGACTTATTAGTACGTGGCTGCCCTTGGGAATATGGTAGCCAGCGACAGTTGTGTTTGATGCGGCCACATGTGGGACATTAAAGGGCACAACAGGATGGAGTCGGAAAGCCTCTTTAGCACAAGCATTGATGTAATTGAGATTGGGGATGTCGGATTCCTGGACTAGCCTCTCCCTTCCAACAACTCTCTGTATCTCTTCCACCGCTTTACTCAAAAGCTTAGGTTGACTTAGCATTTCGGCCATTGCCCATTCCAATGCACCTGACGGATTATCAACACCTGCCAGCATAATCTCCTGTAAAATAATTCCATATTAATTTTGAGACAAGATTGGACAAGACAATTGCATCAAAGATCGTATATCTTGAACGGGATAGGTAGTTCTTTATATGGACCCGGTGCTTACACATGATCGATGTTAATAAATCAAATGAGCCACATAGGTACGAAACTTTCACCTTTTGGAAATTAATTGGTGTTGTGGATGCCTATAAAAGTAAGACATATATACGGTGATTTTCTAATATAATTTTGTTTGAGGGAAGAACAGGTTTATTTGTTTTGAATATTATTCCTAATATATGTAATCAACTATAAGTTTTTTACTTGTTATAAAAACACATAGAATTAATTATAAAAGATTATCTGAGTTTATATTTATTTATTTTTCACTTTAAAAGCTTTGTTTTTCCCTTTTTTTTTCAGTTATATGAGCAGGTTTTTGCAACTTTTCATTTTATATAAGCATCTTGTTATTTTTTTGGCTATTCAATCTAAGCTTTCACTCTTTTTCACTTTAAATATCTATGTTACTATTTTATATTCAATACAAAAGCTAATTAAATAAAAAAATTGATTAGACATACCATAGTTTTCTTACTTTCTTTTAAGCTATTTTTAAATGATGCTAATACAATTGGAGTTATCTAAATGAAAAAATAAAAAGAGAAAATTGCAAATAGACCTTTATGCTAATACAATTGGAGTTATCTAAATGAAAAAATAAAAAGAGAAAATTGCAAATAGATCTTTATTACTATCAATAAGATGCATAAGGATCCTAAAGTTTTGAGAGTGTGATGAGTTAAGATATTGGGTGGAGAAAATAAGGGAAAATTACCACCACATCCTTGAAACTATTGATTGGATTCATAAATACCTCCTAAATCATGAGAATGTGACTTTACCTTTTCATAACTTTTGAAAATGTGCAATGTGCTCCAAGCCATTACTAAACTCTGATATTGTTGCTATTTATTGCCCTTTTTAGTGACAATGTTAAGGGTTTTAACAATAATATAAGAATTATTTGTATATTTTTAAAAGTTATAAAAAATTAAATTTTTCTTTGAAATTTTAGGATGCATATCCTCGTATAAGCAATAATTTAAGGTGTATATTTGAAATTATTCATAAAAATAATAACACAAGTTTATAATATGAAAAAGCACAAAAATACAGTTTTCATATAATTAATAAAAGAAAAACTAAATCTACCGTACAACGAGTTCAATACTATATCTTGTAACTTCAAGCTATATATAGTTGTAAAAGGAAACAACATAATTCAAAATGAAAATGCACGAAAATCATGTGTATTTTACGTGATTAACCCTCATACGATATGGCATTTGGAATACAAGTCTTGTTAATAATGAAAGCACTATAACTATAATCCTAATTATTGCAATCTTGATAACGAAAACTATTATATTTAAATCATTATTTTTACCGTTATCTGGCCTTCGATTTCTTTTGGGGTTAGTAATGGCGTCCCATCGACATCCTTTAGAGAAATGAGGACATCAAGCAAGTCCTGAGGCTGCTTCTCATCAACGTTATGATTGAACATTGCAGCATGTTTTCTCCATTGTTGGATTCTCTCATTTATAATTGGTCCATGCAAGTTATTCATGGTCGTCATTGTTTGCTTCACTATTTTTTCATGGCCATCCAAGTCAAGACCTACTAGAGAAGGCAAATAATCAGAGATGCAAAATGCAAATATACACTTGACCGCATCTAATATTGCATCGACGTGCTGTTCTTCTCTAGTGGTTGGTCCTCCATCTTCTCTTCCTTCACCAAAATATCTTATTCCAAACACCAATTTCCTTACTACGTTTCCGCAATAGTGTCTCGAAGCAGTACGCAAGTTCACTTCACCGTTCTTCGAGCTCTTGCATTGATTCAAGACATACTTGATGAGGTTGTCCGCTTCTTCAGCTCTTTTATCATGGAGCCATTTATGCCTTGAATGGCATAGTATTTCTGATGATAGGACTCTCCTCATTTTCTTCCATTGTTCCCCAAAAGGTGTAAGGCCAGTAGCAAGGTAACTATTGCTAAATGTGTGTGTGGCAAATGTGTGTGGCCTCGATGCGAACAAGGCATCCTGCTTTTTCAAGATTTCCCTAGCGATTTTCGGACAGCTTACAGAAATAACATGAGTATTACCTAAAAGAAAGCACGCAATGTCGGTATTTTTCTCCTCCATATAGCGATGGATCCATCGAAAAACAGGCCTACTGCGAACCATGTCAGGTAAGCAACCGACAAGGGGCCATGGGGTTGGGCCGGGAGGGAGTGCTGGCTTTAGTGTGCCGTTTGATGCCTTATGTCGTTTAGTACCATTCCTTCTGGACAGAACCAGCTTGAAATATGCCATGAATATTAATGACGCAGCAAGCAAGAGAGCATTGATAGGGATGCTGCCCATTTTTCAGTTTTTTGGGTGTCTACTGCGCAAATAAGTGGGAGAAACTTATGCAAGAGCTGAACCAAGTGGCCACCTACGAAATATGAATAGAAGTCATCGTGATTTGGCCCTGCGTGCCCCTCGTATTTATCAACGCAAGAAACATAAGTTAGGTTCGAGCCTAACTCAAATAGCGAAAGCGACACTCCCAAAAAACACTGCTTATGGCCAATCAAAAGGCATTTTTTGAGTATGTCTCGTTGTTGAAAAAGCATGTGATGATTTCTATTTCCCGCTTTTATTTTCTAGTGATGGAGACTTCCAAACCATAAGCCCTGCCGATTTGGCGACTACGCTGATTTTTTCATGGAGGTCTGGTCTGTAAGATCTAGACATGGCATAGGCCTGCCAATTTGGCAGTTACACCAATCTTTACATAGTCTTTCCGATAGAAAAACTTCCCTATTCAGTACGTAATTGCCCATGGAATTTAAAGTACTACAAAATTGTGCTTCTAATAACCTGATACCGAGGGCTACACAAAGCATTTTCATTAAAACAGTTGAACATAGCTGAACCTGACGCCATTCTGTTTCCTGCAAACGCAGACGAGAAATCATAAAATATAGTTAACAAGACTGCAGGAAAAATAATGACCATAATTATACAGTAAAAGAACTTTCCCGTTCAATCAAATTGGGTGATAAGTACCCGATGAAAAGTTGCTTGACCTGCCGAAGCCTCTCAAATCTCAGAGTGCAAAGCAAAGAGTCGCTTTTAGGAATGGGCCACATTTTGCTTCAATGAGGTAACCCAATGCATCAAATGGGATTGTGGATGTATCATCCATACAGAACCATGTCGACCGGTACCTGTTTACATGATAAAACATGATAAATATCTAAAAATAGAAATAACATGAAAGATTTTAAGCTATAGAATTTATTGTCCTAATATGATTTTAAACCAAATGCAAAATTGAAAACTCGAAATATTTAGTTTCAATGATCGATACTGATGTGGACATCATAGTTGACACCGGTTGATGAGGGTATGTCTTTTACAAAGCACGGCCATGTAATGTGTCTAGAAGATCCACATAAACATACACGACTTTATACAACATACAAAAGCACGACTGTGTGTTGAGTCTGGAAGCTCCACAGAAACACACATGGTTTTATACACGGCACAAAGGCACGACCGTGTGTTGAGTTTGAAAGCTCCATAGAAATATACACGATTTTATACACAGTCGTGTATAAACCGCATGACGGACATGGATATATATATTTATTCCTACGTGTACATATATATTTTATTTTTAACTATTTCCCTAAGAACTATATATGGCTTCCTATGTTATTTTTAGGGTTATCTTTTATCATATATCAAATTACAGACACTTGAAGAGAATTTTCTCTGTTTCCTCGATTGTGCGCAATTGAGAATTTCAAGGAATAAACTAAGATTATTCTTTGTTTATTCTTGAGGTCCAATCCTAGAATTGGTCTCGTGCTTTACGCTTCCTATGCTGCGTCAGTTTGGTATTAGAGCAAGGCAATTTCTTGCGGAGATGTCGGCTAACGACGGTGTCGAGTCTAATTTTTGAATTCCCATTCCTAATCCGATCTAAACTAGACCCTATGCTCATCTAATCTAGATTCTCGACTTGAGTTAGGAATTTCGTTTGATTTTTGGAGTCGCCACCCAACTGTTGTTGGGAAAATTGAATTAAGACTAAAGGAGCGGATTAGTCTTAATTTGGACTATTAGTCGTCGTTATTTTCTCTTCTCGTTTTTGTGAGAAGAGAAAAAGGGAAAACCAGAGTTTCTAAGTTCGGGGGCTAACCTATTAAAACCTTTACGGTTACCACCTAATCTCCCAAAATTGTTTATCTTTAGAAATGTGTTTCATTTGTGTTTCTGTTATGTTTGAGAATTATCTTGAGAAAATGATTTTTCTTTATTTTAGGGGTTGACCCGAATGGGTGCCTACGTACCTGCTATTCAGGATCAAACAAGCCGTAGTTCGCTTTTCTGAAAACCTTTAGATTTGTTGATGAATTTTAATTTTTGAAATTTCTTATGATTTATGTTCTTAACATTTTTTGGGGTTTTTCTAAAAATTTCTAAGCCTAAACTTTGAATTTGATTTTTGAAAATGATTTTGAGGGAAAACATCAATTTTGATTTTACTATAAAAAAAAAGACTTTTCTAAGTGCTAAAACTTATTTTTCTTTGTAATTTTTGAATTCTTTATTAATTTTTATGATTTTTATAAATTTTTGTGATTTTTATGATTTTTATAAGTTTTTGTAGGTTTTTTTATGATTTTATGATTTTTTAAGTTTTTCATGATTTTTTATAATTTTTATAAGTTTTTTCATGATTTTTATAATTTTTGCTTTTGTTGAAAATTTCATCATAAGTTTACTTTCTATCCTATTTTGAAATCTAAGACTTTATTATTACTTTCCTAATATTTTTATTATTTTCTACATTTTATTACTATTTTTATTAGTACTTTTGCATTATTAAAACCTATTAAAACCTAATTTCTACATTTTTCTATTTATCAAAAATATAACAAAAGCAAATAAATAATTAACCAAAACAAATAATAACAAATAATAAATTCAGAATAAATAAATAAATAAACAAAACAAAATAAAATAAATAAATAAATAATAATAAAAAAATCCGGAAAATCCGACTTACCTGGATCCGGATCGGTGCGCGGGTCGGGTCGAGCGGGTTGGGTCGGGTCGATCGGACACGGCGGCGGGGTTGGCTCGTTCACAGCGTTCCGGCGGTCGTTTGCGGCGGGTGAAGTGTCGAATCCTAGCTTCTCGAGGGTGCTGAATCCGATGGTGGTGGCGGTTTACTCCCAGAACGTCTCCTTGCGGTGGTTTGAACTCCGGTCGGCGGTCTCGGCCTTAAGTTACTCCGATCTACGCTCTTTTCTCTCTCTCTCGCAATTCTGATCTGTGTTTCTTCGTGCTTTGGCTTCCTCCTGCTCTTCTCTATTTATAGGCATCCGGAAAACCTCTTGGATAAGCTCAAATCGGCCGATTTGGATAAATCCGAATTTTTTCCGTTTTTAGATTTGATTTTATCCCGGCGATTTGATGTTAATCTCTTGTGCTCCTTTGGTTTATCTGATGGATTTAGCCTTATCTCGACTTTAATCTAGAAGATTAAAAAGAAAACGGCCGATTTCGCCTTCGTCGGACTTCTGTCGGATTTTTTCCTCCAGCCGGGCTTGCGAAGAAGACGATCACGCGCGACGCGCGTGACTTCCCTCGGCCAATCACATGCTGCCACGTGGCAGCTCCAGGGAAAAGAACGAAAAAATTTTGCACAGATTGCTCGGGGGAGGATTCGAACCTGCGACCTTCAGCCTTCACACGTTTCTCATGCGCCCACATGAACCAGCTGAGCTGGCCCAATTTCCCGTTTTTATTTACATCGCAAATTGTACATATACGATACAATTTTTTTATTTTTTTGTATTTTTTTGAAATTTCAAAAATTTGTAAAAATTATTTATTATTTATTATTGCTATTTCTAAAATCATTTTTCAAAATTGAAGTGTTTTCCTATTTATTTTCATTTTTTGAATATTTTTATTATTTATGCTAAATTAAGGAAAAATTGGGAAAAAATTAGGAAAAACTGAAAATTGATTATTATTGAAAATTATTGATACCTAGGGCAAAAATGGGGTGTTTACAGACGGTGTTGACAGCGGTCATGTTCTCGACCTAGATCGGGATGCGGAAGTCTAAGGAGTCGATCAATGGGCTCCAAGGGCAGTGGTTGAAGCCATGGATCAGAGGCTCGGGCGAGAAGAGTAGCGCTTGGAGGATCTGATTATGCGTTTCGACGCTATGGTGGTGGGCCACAACGGTAACAAGAACGTTGGTGGAGATCAACCAAGGGTAGCAGTCGCTTGTGCGGTCCTGTCAATTAACCTGCAGCCGCAAATCGATGGAATCAACGGCTAGATGAGAGTTCTTCTAAGGAAGAGGGTGACTTCTTACAAAGGAGAGGGTAACAACAGAGGAGAGGCGGTGTTGATAGTGGAAGATACTGCGGGAATGACAACAAGATTAATCAGGAGTATGGTGGTGGATATCGAAGAAACTACCAGGGATACGATCAGGCAGATGGCGGTGATTTCCGTCTCAAGGTAGATATCCCATCGTTTAATGGTAATCTTAATATATAAGATTTTCTAGATTGGCTTGTAGAAGTCGATAGATTTTTTGACTATATGGAGATACTCGATGATAGGAGGGTGAGGTTGGTTGCGTGTAGACTGAAAGGAGGAGTGTAAACACCCCATTTTTGCCCTAGGAATGAATAAGAATCAATAATAATCAATTTTTAATTTTTTCTAATTTTTTTTCAATTTTTCTCTAATTTAGCATAAATAATAAAAATATTCAAAAAATAAAAATAAATAAGAAAACACATCAATTTTGAAAAATGATTTCAGAAATGACAATAATAAGCAATAAATAATTTTTATAAATTTTTGAAATTTCAAAAAATAAAAAAAAATAAAAAAATCGCATTGCATATATGCAATTTGTGAAATTAGAAAAATCAGGAAAATGGGCTAGCCCAGCTGGTTTGGACTATGGTCTAAGGCGTGCGCAAGAGGGCTCGGTCGCAGGTTCGAAACACGGGGGAAGCAGTTTCCGCGTTTTGTGTTTTTCTTACTCACTTAGGACACGTGGCAGCCTTTGATTAGCCGGAGGGAACGCACGCGCCGGGCGTGTGATCGTCTTTTACCTCGGGTCCGAGATCGCCGGTGTAAGGAAAAATTCAAATTTCGGCCGTTTCAATTCGATTTTTTGCACAAATCCAACAGATCTTCAATGGAATTGAGATAAACATCATCCAATTGGAATCAAATCTCAACAAATCAAAGGATTTACACGAATCGGAGTTGGTTTATTTAACCGTCGATCCGATTTGCTTCGATCAGAGGAAATCCGAGCTTATCCAGCTCGATTTCAAGCGCCTATAAATAGAGGAGGAGTGGAAGAAGCTGGATCATAGATCACAATTGAGAGAAAGTAAGAAAAGAGAGTAAATCGGAGAGAGCCAAAGCCTCGACCGCCGATTGGAGCCGAGCCACCACCAGGAGACGTTTTGGGAGCAAACCACCGCCACCGTTAGATTCACCACCTTTGATAACCTAGGATTCGACACCTCACCCGTTGCAAAAGACCATCGGAACGCCGTGAACGAGCACTCCCCACCGCCGTGTCCAACCGATCCGACCCGACCCGCTTTGACCCGACCGACCCGACCCGCGCACCAACCCGGATCCAGGTAAGTCGGATTTTCCGAATTTTTTTTTCGATTTATTTATTTATTTTATTTGTTTTTATTTGATTTATTATTTGGTTATTTATTTATTAATTTTTTGGTTATTTATTTATGTTTTATTTATATTTCCATAAGTAGGAGAATGTTAGAAATTAGATTTTTTTAGGATTTAATAATGTAAAAAATAAAAATAAAATAAAATAAAAATATAGAAAATAAACAAAAATATTAGAAAAATAATAATAAAACTTTATATTTTAAAATAGGATAGATGATAACTTAAGATAAAATTTTTAACAAAAAAAATGATAAAAAATCATAAAATTACAAAAAAAAATCATAAAAATTAATAAAAAATTCAAAAATTATAAAAGAAATTCAAAAATGAATTTTAACACTTAGAAAAACCATTTTCTCAAATAAACCCAAAATTGATGTTTTCCCTTAAAAATCATTTTCAAAATCAAATTAAAGCTTAGGCTTAGATTTTTTAGAAAAAATCCAAAAAATGATAAAAACATAAATCAAAAGAGATTTCAAAATTAAAATTCACAAACACACTTAAGGTTTTCAGAAAAAGCGAACTACGACTTGTTTGATCCTGAATAGCGGATACGTAGGCACCATTCGGGTCAACCCATAAAATGAATGAAAAATCATTTTCTTGAAATAATTCAAAAACATAATAAAAAGTAACAGAAACAAAAATAAAGACATTTCTAGATAGGAACAATTTTTAGGAGATTAGGTGGTAACCGTAAGGTTTTAATAGGTTAGCCTCCGGACTTAAAAACTCTGGTTTTCTCTTTTCCTCTTTTCACAAAAACGAGAAGAGGAAATAACGACGACTAGTGGTCCAAATTAAGACTAATCCGCTCCTTTAGTCTTAATTCAATATTTCCCAACAACACTTGGGTGGCGACTCCAAGAATCAAATGAAATTCCTAACTCAAGTCGAGGATCTACATTAGATAAACATAGGGTCTAGTCTAGATCGACTTAGGAATGAAAATTCAAAAATTAGACTCGACAGGATGGCGACTCCACTAGGGACCCATGCCAGTAGGCTAGCCACCTGAATCTCTTCGAATTGTTCTCTTTAAGAAATGTGTTTCAATTATTATTCTGTTACTAACTTTTCAGGGATTAGTTAGATTTTAGTTTTCTTTGCTATGGGGGTTTACATACATGCATATATTTGTGTGAATAGATGCGGTCAAACCTGGACCGTCTTAGAAACCTAAGATGGGGAGCCATTATGTAGGTTTCGGGCGAAGTGAGTTGATCACCGTTCGAGACCGATTAGGCTACCCCACTTAATGCTTCGATATGGCCTGAGATCCATTTCTCCAAGAATGCGGGAGGCCATAGAGCTTGGGGACCAGTTAGAACCAACCTATTTGCATCTATAACATCATAGGGTTGATAATTAATGACGATGTAATGGTTTGTTGTTTTGTTCATGGAGTTCAAATCTGTTTCCCTACAATGTTTTCATAGTTCTGTTTGTAATTAGGCAATTTCTTATTGTAATAGATGGCTAGCACCACAGTCGATCGCCTCCTCCGCAAAGAAATTCGAGTGTACAAACCTTTGGACCCAAAGTTGGTACTGGACCATTGGTTTACCTTATACAACCTAGAGGAGCAGGCCTTCATCCAGCAAAAGATAGGCCCCATCCTCTCACTAACAAAGATAGAGGCGAATTTGCCTTTGGTACGGGCTATGCTTCAGTTATGGGAAATCGAGCCTGCAACTTTCTTTATCGGGCCGCATGAAATCACCCCACCTTGGAAGAGTAAACCCAGCTGCTACAGGCTCTAGCACTGACTGACCAAATCTATGCACTAGACCTTGAGGTCGGGCCAGCCGGTACCTTCAGCAGACTACTAAGCATCCGTAAAATGGCAGTCAACAAAGCCCTAGCAGACTGTAATGGATATTGCATACGGATGGATGATTTAGAAGCCTGGTTCATCGCCCGAGAAGACGATGGGGATAGAAAGGACATTTTGTGTGGGGACCCCAAGACTTACAAATAGAGAAGAGTGAATGCTTTTGTCTTGACAGCTTTCGCCACCATACTGTTCCCCACCGGGACCTTCTATATTCACTACCGGGTTGTAGAGCTGGTGACCCAATTCCTAGAGGGAAGATCTTACATCCCGGCTCTATTGGCTGAACAGATCCGGAACTTGAATTTCCTCAAGAAGAAAGGCCATGGGATACTCCGCTCAAGCCTCAACCTTATGCTGATATGGTTCGTAAGCCACCTTAAGTGCTTTGGGCTGAACATGGTCCGGAAAACCTTAGCCCGGTAGGTAGACCTTGTGGATTCATGCATAGAAAAGGTAAAGCTACCCGACGACCTTACCAGCCACAGTTGGGTAGAAGTGCTTAGAAGCTTCAGTGTCGAAGATATTCTGTGGACAGCCAGGTGGAGTTACTGTAACAAAATTATTTTGACTTGCAGTAATTTCCAAGCCGTACCTTTAATCGGAATCAGCGGATGTATTGGATATCACCCCAACTCAGTGGGCCGCCAGTTTGGTACTATCCAAGACATAGTTTATCGGCCCTCGCTGGAAGCAGTCACCTTTGAGTATCAAGATCCGAACCTGTTGGTAGCCGAAAAGTTTGCTAAGCTGGCAGAGGTCAAAGCACTTTGGGAAGCCAGAGTTGAAAGCCTGAATGTGGACCTCGGGGAGCTAGATGGCGAAGTGGGAAAGCACCGAGCCACCAGAGAGTTTGTAATCCGCCACCTCTACCAGACAGGGGAGGGAGCATACCGGGTTCTAGACGTCACCCAACCAAGGCCAGATAAGATCAATAAAAAAATAGAAATCTACCTAGAGCAGGTCAAGGCCCGAATGGAGGTATACTTTGAAGCCGCAGATTATAAGAAAGACATTTGGAAGGGACGTTTCAAAGAATCTGACCAAAGGAACAAAGACTTGGAAGCCCAGTTGGAAAAGACCAAAGCCAGAGTCGAAGAACTGGAAGCCGTCATCAACGGGAAGTCTGAGCCACCACAACAGAAGATCAAAAGAACTAGGAAGTAGATCATTATTTGTAATATTTTATTTTGATTATCGAACTCCAAAATTTTCAATATTAATAAAAGTAAAGTTTCAATATTACATTGTCAATCAGTTGTCAACCCTTTAGCATCTGCGTGACACATGCATATCATTTTGCATACATTACACTAAAATAAAAAAAAAATGCGCGCCCAGGTATCAAGATAGCTCCCAAGCAACCAAACCTTCCTAGAAGTCCAATTCTCACACGTTCAAGAACAAAAATGGCCAACAGCAGCGACAACCGCAACAACACCAATGTTGAAGCTGCCTCGGACTCCAGGATCATATCCCTAGAACAAACGGTCCAACAGTTGGCTGCCCAGGTTCACCTCTTAACTGAAAGCATCGGCCTTCTGCGCAACACTCAGCCAACCCAGGAAGAGCATTCAGGGGCCAGAAAAGGGAAAGCAGTGGAGGGACAGCCTTCGGAATATGAAGAGATCAATTCCCACCTTAACCCGGCCTTTGAATATGAGCCGAAGGTCAACCAGGGGTCGACCTCTGATGACTTGAAAAGGGAGATCGAAGAGAGGCAGAAGGAGATGGAGAAGCGACTCTTCCAGCAACTCCATGATAAGATGAAAACAATTGAGGGCCCTGATGGTTTTGAACAAGTCAGAATCACCAATCTGCCAGCATACAGGGAAGAGGTATACCCTGAGAAGTTCAAGACCCCAGAGTTTGAAAAGTATGATGGGACTGGGTGCCCCAAAATGCATACTAGGCTATATGCCCGGAAAATGAGCAAGTATGCTCAATACGACCAGCTCATGCTCCAGACATTCCAAGACAGCCTTATAGGCCCTGTACTGGTCTGGTATGCCCACCTGGACTTCAACATTGTTAACACCTGGGAGAAGCTAGCCCGGGCGTTCTATGACCAGTATAAGTTCAATATTGAAGTCGCCCCATCTGTAATCGACCTGGGGAGTCTCCGAAAAAGACATGCTGAGCCGTTTAAGGAATATGCTTAGCGCTGGAGAGCCCAGGCCACCAGGGTAGCAATCCCGATATCTGAGAAGGAATTGACATCCATATTTGTCAATACACTAGATAAGACCTACTTTTCACACTTGGTAGGCCAGACCTCGTCAAGTTTTGCAGAGGTAGTGGCTGCGGGATGTAGGATTGAGAATGCCATCACCACCAGCAGACTCTAAACAATGGAGCCTCCTAGGGTCACACCAACACAAAGGCCCTTAGGAGGAAACAGAGCTAAAGAGTCCATCGTCAGCACGGTCCATTCCGGTAAGGCAGAAAAATCTGGGACTCGTGTGACATTCCAGACCACGAGTACCCCAGCCCAACAACCCACGACAGGTCATACCCAGGCCGCTAGGGTCCCAAGGCAGTTCACTCCAATCCCTATACCGCTCAGTTAGGTCTTCGCTCGGTTGAGGGCAGATAACTTGATTAGCTTCGAGCTCCCCAATGACCGGTACAGGCCCAAGAATTTCGACTCAAGCCTCAAGTGTGACTACCACATGGGTCAAGAGGGGCATTTTACAAATAGGTGCTGGAGGCTCCGGCACAAAATCCAAGACTTAATTGATGCATGAATCATACAGCTGGATTTCGTGAACGCCCTAGCACCCAATGTTAACACTAACCTACTGCCCAATCACAAGCCCACCATTAATATGATCACATATGAGGAGTCGACTCCTAAAGAAGCCCCTAAGCAGAATACGACGGAGCAACAGAAGAAGCAATCCCACCAAGCTCTAGAAGAAGCACCAAAGGCACACATTAAAAGAAGGTGGTTAGCCGGAGACCCAATGGTCGACACTTTGGGAGAATCATACGGGAGATTTCAGTATTTAGTAAACTATTTTTATACCCTGACTGAGGCCCGCCTAGGGGATGGGGGCCGGAATTTGAGAAGGAAGATAACCCGACAAAGGACGAGGGGAAGACTATCAACATGATCAATTCTCATCAGAAGCCTAGGGTTATATAGTGCTATGAGGGACAAACAGTTGAGGTACAAATCCCAAGGAAAAGATATGTATTCAATGTCCCGATACCGGTAGAAAATTACAAGGCTGCACTGTTCGACTATCAGGCCCTCGAACAAGAGTGACCTCCTATGGTGGGAGGAATCACCCGCTCTGGGAGATTATACGATCCAAAGTATAAAGGCCCGATTGAAGAATCTAATGTGGAGAAAGGAGAAGAAGAGGAAGAGAGACTCGCTGCGTTTACGAAGATGGTCAAGGCGAGTGAATACAAGATAATGGAACAATTAAATAAATTTCCGGCATAGATTTCACTCATGGGCCTTCTTATAGCATTCGAGCCCCACAAGGAAGCACTGTTTAAAGTGCTCAAACAGATTCAGGTCCTAGAGGGCATCGCTACAGACAAAATAGGTCACGTGGCGGACTCCATCTTTACAATGGACCGGATATCTTTCTCTCCGGAAAAGCTAGGAGAAGAGGGAGACCAACATACCAAACCACTGTTCATAGTGGTCAGATGCAATGACACTATTGTCTCCCGGGTACTCATCGACAACGGATCGTCCCTCAACGTTTGCCCATTGGCAACGCTCGACTTATTGGGGGTTGATCCAAGCAACATAAAACCTAGCTCCACGGTGGTCAGAGCTTTCGACGGGTCAAAAAGAGACATAGTGGGGGAGGTGAACCTACCAGTGGAAATCGATCCACAAGTATTCCACATCTCCTTCCAGGTCCTCGACATCCCAAGATCTTTCAACCTGCTTTTGGGACGACCCTGGATACATGCTGCTGGAGCCATCCCCTCTAGTCTCTACCAAAGGGTCAAATTCATCGCAAATGGGCAGATAGTCACTGTACTGGGCGAGTGGGATTACGCCATATACAAAGAGACTACCATACCATATATTGGGGAAGAAGGTTCATAAGACATGGGACTGCAAATTTTCAACGAAGTGAACGTGGTGACCTGCAAGGAGGGTCATTAGTTTAAAGAGGGGCAGCACGGGACATTTGGACTGGGGTACATTCCTACGGCCGCAGAAGAAGCGCAAACAAGAGGTGTCAAAGGCAGAATGAAGGGGAAGCCGATCGACACCCAGATGTGCATCCCACCTCTCCAACAATCTTTCCGAAAGACAAACATCATTCAAGAGCTTCAGATAAATGAAGGGGACGACAATAAAGGGAAATCAATCCCCCGCACGTCCAACCAGCATCCGGCTTTGAACAATTGGTTTTGTTATCCTATCAATAGCGCTAGGTTAGCTCGAAAGTAGACAAAAATTATTAAACAAATTTTATTAAGACTCTTTATCAAATTCAATTACAGTTTGTTTTCTTCTTATACATATGCTTTCATTTTTATGTTACTCAGATCTCCTACCATCGAATATCAGGGATATTTCGCGCAGGTAGAAAGTAAAAACGCTAATATCATTTCGAACGCTGCTGGGTCAGTTATTGAAGGTGATATCTTAGACCACGAAATAATACAAGAAAATTGGCAAAAACATGAACAAAGCGGAATTTTGATCGACGAGCCTGTGGAGACAGTAAATCTAGGAAGCATGGAAAATCCTAAGAACCTCAAAATCGGGACCAGTTTGAGTGCCGAGCAAAAATGTGAGATAACCGAGCTATTAACGGAATATGCAGATGTGTTTGCTTGGTCATATGGTGACATGCCAGGGCTAGACCAATTAATAGTGGTTCATAGGCTTCCCACAAGGGAAGATGTCAAACCTAAAAAATAAAAACTGAGAAGATTTAGGCCTGACATTTTACTAAAGATTAAGGAAGAAGTCAAGAAACTGCTGGAAGTAGGGTTCATTGAAGTATCCGACTACCCAGAATGGGTAGCAAATATAGTCCCCGTTATGAAAAAGAACGGAAAGGTACGTGTATGCGTAGACTTTCGAGACTTAAACCAAGCTACGCCAAAGGATAACTTCCCCCTACCTCACATTGATGTTCTAGTAGACAACACTGCGGGAAACCATCTCTTCTCATTCATGGATGGTTTCTCAGGATATAATCAAATAAAAATGGTTGAAGAAGATAAAACCAAAACGACTTTCATCACAACATGAGGAACTTTCTGTTACAAAGTCATGCCCTTCGGTTTGAAAAACGTCGGAGCAACGTATCAGAGAGCCATGGTCGCAATACTTCACGACATGATGCATCGAGAGGTTGAAGTATATGTCGAAGACATGATAGCCAAATCTAAAGAAGGAGAAAGCCATATAGATATCCTGAGAAAATTGTTTAGACGACTAAGAAAATTCCAGCTTAAGTTAAATCCAGAAAAATGTACTTTCGGGGTCACAACGGGGAAATTGTTAGGGTTCGTCATAAGCCAGGAAGGCATTAAAATTGACCCTGACAAGGTAAAGTCCATATTAGAGTTACCATCCCCACGCTCCATTAAAGAAGTAAGAAGCTTGCTGGGAAGATTAAATTATATAGCTCGTTTTATCTTATAGCTCACCGACAAATGCCGGCCACTATTCCATCTGTTGAAGAAGAACGCCACAATAGAATGGGACGATGAATGAGAAGAGGCATTCAGGACAATTAAAGACTACCTTATAAAACCTTCGGTCTTGATAGTCCCAAAACAAGGAAAGCCCTTATTCTTATACCTCACTATACTCCCTGAATCCATGGGTTGTGTGCTGGGGCAGAAAGATGACGAGGGAAGAGAGCATTCATATATTATCTGAGCAAGAAGTTCACAGATGGGGAACAGAGGTACTGAGAGGTGGAGAAGACTTGTTGTGCTTTAATTTGGGTTATGCATCGACTAAGGCAATACACCCTTTACTACCATATTGAGCTGCTAACAAGGCATGATCCTTTGAAATATTTGGCAGAGAAGCCAGCTTTGATAGGGAGAATCTCTAAGTGGCAAATGCTCCTATCCGAGTTCGACATCACATACATAAATCAAAACTCGATGAAAGGGCAAGCCTTAGCCGACCAATTGGCAGAACATCCTGTCGAGACAGATTCCCAAGAACTACAGGCCCAATTTCCAGACGATAATATATTAATAGTGGAAGATACGCCGGTAGAAGACTTTGGGATAAAGCAAAACCCGAAATGGAAACTGTTTTTCGATGGAGCCGCTAATGTATTCGGTTGTGGGGTTGGGGCAGTATTGATATCCCCAGACGACACTCAATTCCCTGCAGCGACGAGACTTACATTTCCCTATACCAATAATATCACGGAATATGAAGCGTGCATTCTTGGCCTCAAAATGGCCTGCCAAATGGGAATCCGCGAATTAGAAGTATATGGGGATTCGTCGCTCATCATACTACAGACAAAAGGGGAGTACAAGACTAAAGACCCCAAACTGGTACCGTATCATCAATACTTGACAGAGCTAATTGAAGAATTCAAGGCAATCACTTTCACATACATCCCGAGGACTCAGAATCAGTTTGTAGATGCATTAGCCACACTAGCATCTATGGTCCAGATAACAGGGGGCATCGAAGTTCAACCTATGAAAATAGACATCGAAAGTCGGCCCGCCTATTGTTTAACCATTGAAAAAGTATAAGATGACAAGCCCTGGTATCACGACATCAAGACTTTCCTCCAAGAAAGTAAATACCCTCAAATAGCTAGCAAGAATGACCAAAGAACACTCAGGAGGTTAGCGAGCCATTTCCTATTAAGTGGGTCTATTCTTTATAAAAGATCATCTGATACCACCTTGTTGAGATGTGTGGACAAAAATGAAGCATGCGAACTGATGAAAGAAGTACATGAAGGAGTATGTGGACTTCATATGAATGACTACATGTTGGCCCGAAAAATCATGAGGTTAGGATATTATTGGTTGACCATGGAATCAGATTGCATAAAATATGTCAAGCACTGTTATCTGTGTCAGGTCTATGCGAACCGGATAAATGCTCCGCCCAACGAGCTACATTTGTTATCAGCACCATGGCCTTTCTCCATGTGGGGAATCGACATAATAGGGCCGATCACTTTGACAGCGTCTAACGACCACAGGTTTATACTGATAGCGATTGATTACTTCACCAAATGGGTAGAAGCTTCGTCATATACTAATGTCACAAAAGGGGTAATAGTCCGCTTCCTAAAACGGGACATAATAGCCCGATATGGAGTTCCTGAGTCTATCATCATCGACAACGGTACCAATCTCAACAACAAATCGATGACAGTTTATGTCAACAATTCCGCATAAACCACAGAAATTCAACTCCCTACCGGCCTCAAATGAACGGGGCAGTAGAAGCAGCTAACAAAAATACAAGAAGATCATCGAGAAAATGACAACAACTTACAAAGATTAGCACGAAATGTTACCGTTTGCTCTCATGGCTTATAGGACTTCAATAAGAACATCTACGGGAGCTACCCCTTACTCATTGGTATATGGTACTGAAGCAGTGCTACCAGTTGAAGTTGAAATACCATCATTCAAAATCTTGTCATAAACTCAGTTAACCGAATCAGACTGGGTAAAGAAGAGGCTTGATCAGCTGAATCTGATTGATGAAAAAAGACTTACCGCACTATGTCATGGCCAGTGTTACCAACAAAGAATGGCCCGAGCATTTAACAAGAAGATGAGACCTCGATACTTCAAAGAGGGGGATCTGGTACTAAGGAATGTTCTCTCAAATGCCTAAGACTCTAAAGGAAAATTCACCCCAAACTATGAAGGCCCCTATGTGGTGAAAAAGGTTCTGTCAGGAGGTGCTCTGATATTGACTCAGATGGATGGTCCAGAATTGAGAGACCCCATTAACACAGATGCTGTAAAGATGTACTATCTTTAGGCAAGGGAATTGAAATTTTGCCAATGTTCGATACGAATTTCGTTGAGTCGAGTTTTTACTTTTTACAAGCAAAGTTAATATCCTTGAATGGTCAATAATCCCAATCAATTCTCATCACAACAAATATTCCTAAAACACATTACCCATCACTTCGCTAATAAAAGATAAACACTAAAATGATAATGAATCTTAATATAGTTTGTGATATAATTCTATCTACTTTGGAGCATTTGAACTGAGTGCGTTAGTAGGACGACATTACCGTCAAAAGAGCCTTGTGCATAAAGAAAGGAAGCACATCAAGATTTTCAACCCCGTGTCAAGATAAGAAGAAGAGAAGCAGAAACAAACTAGCCCGAAGGTTCGGTTGTTTGGTTGCTGTCCACGATAAACTGGCAAGCATATTGGAAAAAAATAATTATTATCATATCATCATTTAGCTCAGTCAGTAGAAAGCATATTCAGAAGCATAAGATGAGTCAACCCATAGTGGGGCACTTGTCTAAACATTCCCTTTAATAGGGTAGTCAGCCCAAAAAGGGGCACTTCCCTAGATCTCTTAAGGTTAGCCCATAAGGGGCACCTTTTTGAGATATCATTTTTATCTTAGGTTAGTCAGCCCAAGATGGGCACTTTCCTAAACATCCTCTCTTAAGGTTAGCTCATAGGGGGCACTTTTTTGAGATATCAATTTTATCTTAGGTCAGTTAGCCCAAGATGGGCACTTTCCTAAAAAGTTGTTCTCAAGGTCAGCTCATAAGGGCACTTTTTGAGACAACTCTATCATAGGTTAGTCAGCCCAAGATGGGCACTTTCCTAAACATCTGTTCTCAAGGTCAGCTCATAAGGGCACTTTTTGAGACAATTCTATAGGTTAGTCAGCCCAAGATGGGTATTTTCCTAAAAATCTATCTCAAGGTTAGCCCATAGGGGGCACTTTTTGAGGCATTTTATCATAGGTTAGTCAGCCCAAAATGGGCACTTTCCTAAAAATCCGTTCTCAAGGTCAGCTCATAAGGGCACTTTTTGAGACACTCTTCTATAGGTTAGTTAGCCTAAGATGGGCACTTTCCTAAACATCCTCTTTTAAGGTTAGCTCATAGGGGGCACCTTTTTGAGATATCAATTTTATCTTAGGCCAGTCAGCTCAAGATGGGCACTTTCCTAAACATCCTCTCTTAAGATTAGCTCATAGGGGGCACCTTTTTGAGATATCAATTTTATCTTAGGTCAGTCAGCCCAAGATGGGTACTTTCCTAAAACATCCTCTCTTAAGGTTAGCCCATAAGGGGCACCTTTTTTAGATATCATTTTTTATCTTAGGTTAGTCAGCCCAAGATGGGCACTTTCCTAAGCATCCTTTCTTAAGGTTAGCTCATAGGGGGCACCTTTTTGAGATATCAATTTTATCTTAGGTTAGTCAGCCCAAGATGGACACTTTCCTAAACATCCTCTCTTAAGGTTAGCTCATAGGGGGCACCTTTTTGAGATATCAATTTTATCTTAGGACAGTCAGCCCAAGATGGGCACTTTCCAAACATCCTCTCTTAAGGTTAGCTCATAGGGGGCACCTTTTTGATATATCAATTTTATCTTAGGTTAGTCAGCCCAAGATGGGCACTTTCCTAAAAAGTTGTTCTTAAGGTTAGCTCATAAGGGCACTTTTTGAGACAACTCTATTATAGGTTAGTCAGCCCAAGATGGGCACTTTCCTAAAAAAATTTGTTCTCAAGGTCAGCTCATAAGGGCACTTTTTGAGACAATTCTATCATAGGTTAGTCAGCCCAAGATGGGCATTTTCCTAAAAATCCGTTCTCAAGGTCAGCTCATAAGGGCACTTTTTGAGACACTCCTCTATAGGTTAGTCAGCCCAAGATGATCATTTTCCTAAAAATCTATCTCAAGGTTAGCCCATAGGGGGAACTTTTTGAGGCATTTTATCATAGGTTAGTCAGCCCAAGATGGGCACTTTCCTAAAAATTCGTTCTCAAGGTCAGCTCATAAAGGTACTTTTTGAGACACTCTACCATAGGTTAGTCAGCCCAAGATGGGCACTTTCCTAAAAATTTATCTCAAGGTTAGCCCATAGGGGGCACTTTTTGAGGCATTTTATCAAAGGTTAGTCAGCCCATGAGGGGCACTTTCCTAGACTCTCCCTATTAGTCAGCTCATGGGGAACTTTTCGGAAATGTTCCTCCAAACAGTTGCTAGTCTAACCAGACGCTTCTGTTGACAGGTAGCCAGCTCATAAGGGCGCTTCCTAAGTAAATTTTCTTTCCAAGGTTGCTAGTATGATAAGATGCTTCCTATCATCATTTCTTCCACACAATGCTTGAGGTGTTTCTTATCGCCAATTAGTCAGCCCATAAAGCACTTTTTTGGGGAGGGAACATTACTCTAAATTGTTAGGACCATTTTAAATCGTGGGATTATTAGCTCTTGGAGCATTTTCCTACAAAAAAAAAAAACAAATTCCAGATAACCAGCCCATCCAAGGCGTTATCTATTAAAGAGGCAAAAAATGGTGTCATCTTTCTTGTCTTTGTAGTCAAGTTTTTCAAACTTTATCACAAAGAGGGGCAGTTGTAAACACCCCATTTTTGCCCTAAGAATGAATAAGAATCAATAATAATCAATTTTTAATCTTTTTCCAATTTTTCTCTAATTTAGCATAAATAATAAAAATATTCAAAAAAATAAAAATAAATAGGAAAACACATCAATTTTGAAAAATGATTTCAGAAATGGCAATAATAAGCAATAAATAATTTTTATAAATTTTTGAAATTTCAAAAAATACAAAAAAATAAAAAAATCACATTGCATATATGCAATTTGCGAAATTAGAAAAATTAGGAAAATGGGCTAGCTCAGCTGGTCCGGACCATGGTCTAAGGCACGTGCAGGAGGGCTCGATCACAGGTTTGAAATGCGGGGGAAGCAGTTTCCGTGTTTTGTGTTTTTCTTACTCACCCAAGACACGTAGCAGCCTCTGATTGGCTGGAGGGAACGCACGCGCCGGGCGGGTGATCGTCTTCTACCTCGGGTCCGAGATCGCCGGCGAAAGGAAAAATTCGAATTTCGGCCGTTTCGATTCGATTTTTTGCACAAATCCAACGGATCTTCAACGAAATTGAGATAAACATCATCCAATTGGAATCAAATCTCAACAAATCAAATGATTTACACAAATCGGAGTTGGTTTATTTAACCGTCGATCCGATTTGCTTCTATCGGAGGAAATTCGAGCTTATCTAACTCGATTTCAAGCGCCTATAAATAGAAGAGGAGTGGAAGAAGCTGGATCACAGATCACAATTGAGAGAAAGTAAGAAAAGAGAGTAAATCGGAGAGAGCCAAAGCCTCGACCGCCGATTGGAGCCGAGCCACCACCAGGAGACGTTTTGGGAGCAAACCACCGCCACCGTTAGATTCACCACCCTCGATAACCTAGGATTCGACACCTCACCCGTTGCAAAAGACTATCGGAACGCCGTGAACGAGCACTCCCCGCAGCCGTGTCCAACCGATCCGACCCGACCCGCGCACCGACCCGGATCCAGGTAAGTCGGATTTTCCGGATTTTTTTTTTGAATTTTGTTTATTTATTTTATTTGTTTTTATTTGATTTATTATTTGGTTATTTATTTATTAATTTGTTGGTTATTTATTTAGTTATTTATTTATGTTTTATTTATATTTCCATAAGTAGGAGAATGTTAGAAATTAGATTTTTTAGGATTTAATAATGTAAAAAATAAAATAAAAATAAAAATAAAATAATAATAAAAATGTAGAAAATAAAAAAAATATTAGAAAAATAATAATAATAATTTAGATTTTAAAATAGGATAGATGATAAGTTAAGATAAAATTTTTAACAAAAAAATGATAAAAAATCATAAAATTAGAAAAAAAAAAAAATTAATAAAAAATTCAAAAAATATAAAAAAAATTTCAAAATTGAATTTTAGCACTTAGAAAAACCATTTTCTCAAATAAACCCAAAATTGATGTTTTCCCTTAAAAATCATTTTCAAAATCAAATTAAAGCTTAGGCTTAGATTTTTTAGAACAAATCCCAAAAATAATAAAAACATAAATCAAAAGAGATTTCAAAATTAAAATTCACAAACACACTTAAGGTTTCCAGGAAAAGTGAACTACGACTTGTTTGATCCTGAATAGCGAGTACGTAGGCACCCATTCAGGTCAACCCATAAAATGAATGAAAAATCATTTTCTTGAAATAATTCAAAAACATAATAAAAAGTAACAGAAACAAAAATAAAGACATTTCTAGATAGAAACAATTTTTAGGAGATTAGGTGGTAACCGTAAGGTTTTAATAGGTTAGCGTCCGGACTTAGAAACTGTAGTTTTCCCTTTTCCTCTTTTCACAAAAACAAGAAGAGGAAATAACGACGACTAGTGGTCCAAATTAAGACTAATCCGCTCCTTTAGTCTTAATTCAATATTTCCCAACAACAGTTGGGTGGCGACTCCAAAAATCAAATGAAATTTGTAACTCAATTCGAGGATCTACATTAGATGAGCATTGGGTCTAGTCTAGATCGGATTAGGAATGGAAATTCAAAAATTAGACTCGACAAGGGGCATCTACATGGTGGGATCGTTTGCAGAATAGGGGGTAGAGAGAGGGAAAGCAACTAATAAGGACATGGTACCATATGAAGAACCTACTGCAAAGGGATTTTCTACCACCTAACTACAAACAGGTTCTCTTCCAGCAGTACTAACGCTGCCATCAGGGGTAGAGGACAATGCATGAATATACCATCGAGTTCATGAGATTGGTGGAGAGGAATGATCTAAGGGAGACTGAGGGTTAGCATGTAGCATGATTTGTCGACGGGTTGAAGCCCCAGATTAGAGATAAAATTAGAGTGACGGTATTTAAAACTGTGAACGAGGCAAATAATTTGGCCCTTAGAGCCGAGATGATGATTCAAGAGCAAAATACTAGGTTTGGTGGGGGCAGGAGGAATTATGGATACGATAGTGTTAGCAGTGGCAACCGGGTGGTTGGTGAAAGGAATGGAGGAATAGTTGAGAAGCCTGTTGGAGGTATAGAGAAGAAGGAAGACAAGGCTGAAGGGAAGAAGCCTCTTAAAATCAAAGAGACCCCAAGGCAAAGTAATCCGTATGTTAAGCCAATTTTGGGAAAGTGTTATAGGTGTAATCAACCGGGGCACCGATCTAACAAATGTCCGAATCGACGGACCATAAATATTGTCGAAAGGGAAGAAGAGGAGGAAGTGTGCTGTGAACCAGATGGTGAAGATGAGTATTATGATGAGGTTGATGATGGGGTGGAGCCAAGCTATGTGATTAGAAGGATGATGTTGGCGCTGAAGCAAGAGGGTAGTTCGCAATGACACCAGTTGTTCCGCACTAGGTGCACAATTGGTGGGAGAGTGTTCGACCTGATTGTTGATAGTGGGAGTTGTGAGAATATAATCAGGAGAGAGGTGGTGAAGCAACTCCAGCTGCTAGTAGAGAAACATCTGAACCCTTACACCATAGGGTGGATTAAGGCGGCAGAGCGGATTGAGGTGAAGGGGAGGTGTCGGGTTCCCTTCTCTATAGGAAAATATCGGGATGAAGTCTATTGTGACATCGTCGATATGGATGCTTGCCACTTGTTATTTGGGGGACCATGGCAGTTTGACGTGGATGCCCAACATGCTAGAAAAGAGAATAAGTATAAGTTGGAGAAAAGGGGTGTGAAATACACATTGCTGCCTTTGACGGATAAACGACTCAAAACACAAAAGGCTGAAGGAAAATCCTTTCTGATAATCACTAAGTCAGAGAAGGAGATGGTTGAGGACCTGAAAGAATCCCGAATGATGCACGCACTTGTTGTGAAGAATGCTGGAGAAGACGTGAATAGTAGGGAAGATCTATCTATGGATTTCGTTTTAGGTTTGCCTCGTACCCAACGAGGTGCTGACACTGTTTTTATGGTTGTAGATAGGTTCTCCAAAATGGCTCACTTCATCCCTTGCAAGAAGTCAGCTGATGTATAGGGTGTTGCCAAGTTATTCTTTAAGGAGGTGGTCAGGTTGCATGGGGTTCCTAAGTCTATTACATCAGATAGAGATATCGGGTTTCTTAGTCACTTTGGAGGACACTATGGTACATGTTCAATTCCTCACTTAATTTTAGTAGTACAACCTACCCTCAGACTGATGGGCAGACGGAGGTGACGAATAGGACCCTTGGCAACTTAATACGAAGCATTTGTGGTGAGAAACCAAGATAATGGGATTTGGCACTTTCTCAAGCTGAATTTGCTTACAACAGTTCTATCCATAGAACTACTGGGAAATCTCCTTTTTTAGTGGTCTATACAAAAGCGCCATCTCACGCATTGGATTTAGCTTTGTTGCCTAAAGGGGTAGAGTCTAATGTAACTGCAAAAGACATGGCTGAACAACATCAGGCGGTGGCATTTGAGGTGAAAGAGAAGATTGAGAAAGCTAGTGAGAAGTACAAGAAAGCTGCAAATAAGCATAAGAGGGAAAAGCTCTTTGAAGTGGGAGATCAGGTGATGGTGTTCTTAAGGAAAGAACATTTTCCCGTGGGCACTTATAGTAAATGGCAACCAAAGAAGTATGACCCTTACAAGATTGTTGCAAAGATAAATGATAATGCGTATATGGTCGGACTTCCTGAAAGCATGAAGATTTCGAAAACCTTCAATGTAGCTGATTTATCTCCATTCTACTTTGATGACGAACCTCTATATCCAGAAGAGAACTTGGGGTCGAGTTCTTCATTGGTGGGAGAGAATGATGTGGATGTCGTAGTTGACACCGGTTGATGGGGGTGTGTCTTTTACAAGGCACGACCGTGTAATGTGTCTGGAAGATCTACAGAAACATACATAGCTTTATATATGGCACAAAGGCACGACCGTGTGTTGAGTTTGGAAGCTTCATAGAAACATGGACGGTTTTATACACGGCACAAAGGCATGGCCATGTGTTGAGTTTGGAAGCTCTACAAAACATATACGGTTTTATACATAGCCGTGTATAAGCCGCATGACGGACGTGAATATATATATTTATTCCCATGTGTACATATATATTTCCTTTTTAACTATTTCCCTAAGGACTATATATAGTTTCCTAGGTCATTTTTAGGTTTATCTTTTATCATATATCGAATTACAGACACTTGGAGAGATTTTTTTTTGTTTCCTCGATTGTGCGCAATTGAGAATTTCAAGGAATAAACTAAGATTGTTCCTTGTTTATTCGTGAGGTCCAATCCTAGAATTGGTCTTATGCTTTACGTTTCCTACACTGCATTATATACGATACCACAACGCATCATTTTAGAAACTCCATTGGAACTCTCAACTGAAATTTCACAAAATGAAAACTAGGTGTGATAGTAATAGTTTTTTTTTTTTTTTTGAACTTAATCAATAATCATATTCAACTTTTGATGGTGGAAGATACAGAAATTAAGCACCAATTTAAAATTGTATGAAAGTTATCCTTCAAGTAGTTTTTATCCAAGTTAAATGTAGATTTGAATTTCAACTTAGCAGCTAAAGAAACTCTTTGGAGACATGAGTGAACTGGAAATTGGCTACAAAATGGTGATACAAATAGTGAGTAATTCCACCAAATATCTAAGGAGAAGTGCTCAAAATCTTGCATTAGTATGAAGCTTTGCAAATTTGATTTGTTCATTTAAGAAGATTACTAACATTAATTTTATCAAAAATTGTCCAATTGGGACATTAGCTAAGTAGGAATTAAAAAAGAAAGAAAGAAAGTGTTCAACAATGTTAGCAGGTTAGGTTATAATACTTTACCCAGCCCACTAACTAAGGCCTTGTGTGGAACCCTAAGCTTAACTCTACTTTCCTTGATGTAAAAAGCTTTAGCTTTTTCTCCCTCCTCACAACATAGCTAGATAAAGTAAGGAAACTCTAATTGCACTCTTCTGTTTATTTGTTTTCCATGATTTCTATTGTTTTGTTTATTATGATTAACTGTGATTTTTCCACGAATGCAAGGTCGTAAACTAGAATGCTAAATAAGATGGTTTTTTGAGCAAGATGAGCTCCTAATGTACAAGGGACCAATTTTTTAGGGATAGAGGTTTCCCTTTTCTTTCTCATTTTGTTTCTTTTATAGTCAATGATGATTGTTGTTTTAAGAGTATAGTTATTATAGATACTTTTAACAACTTTCTACTTAAATCTAGTTACAAAGGCTATAGATGATACAATCTATGTAAAATATCTTGTAGAATTTCCTCATGTGATAAAGTCTTTTTGCTAAGCTACATTGTACTTTTCTAGGTCTATCTATAACAATATCTTCTAGTGCTTCAAAGACAACCTTCCCCTTGAGATTGTAATGTGACTAAACCTCTTAAAAAGTAGGCTAGTCCTCCCAAGTAGTATCTTCTAAAGGTAGAGTTTGCTATTGGACTAAAACTTGTGGTATAAAAGTCTCATTGTAAATTATAGCTTGGGCATTAATAATACCTAATGACACCAATAATGGATGACCTTCAATAGCCTTAGTAAGAAAATCCAAAATGGAAATAGTAGAACCATGAGCCTTTATTAAACAACACATATAGGAAAAGTTATTTCATAGGCACAAAAACTAATCTTCTGTAAGACTGCAAAAGGATAAAGTATCATTTGTAAAGCTTGTAGCTTGTATGATTAGTCAAAGATACTTGTTTTTAAGGTTGTAACCACACATAGACTAGCTTAGCTAGTTTGAAAACAACATCAAGTCAATGTTTATTAGCTATTCTCTTCATCTTAGCTTGGGCACATAGCAAATGTTTATTTAATCAATGCAACGTTTCATCTCTAGTAGATAATTCTACATCCATTACATCTAACGATGAACTAACCCTTAAGTACGTGGAACAGAAGGGGGAAAATGACCATAAAGTAGCTTAAATGGTGTAGCATGGGCTCCCTCATGATAGGAAGTATTGTAAGAATATTTAGACCATGGCAAAAATTTTATGCACTTACTTGGACAATCCATCATAAAACATCACAAATATTGTTGAATAGCGTGATTCATCACCTCAATTTATCCATCACTTTGAGGATGACAAGCTCTACTCATGGCTAATTTAGTGCCACACAACTTAAAATGTTCTTGCTAAAATTGACTCATGAAAATAGGGGTCTTAGTCAGACACTACAAAATAAGAAAACCAATGTAATTTGACAATCATGTCAATGAATAAGATGGCAACTTTAGTAGCATTAAAGTGAGCATCGAGCATCCAATGGCTTAGGATGAAAATATTTGGTTAGTGTATCAACCATAACCAAAATCATTATATTACCCTAAGATTTGGGTAGACTTGTAACGAAATCCATGGAAATATCCTCATAAACTTGCTCTGGAATGGGTAAAGGTTCTAACAAACTAAAAGGAGTCTTTTTAGAGTGTTTGGCTTGTTAACAAACCTAGAAACCCTTCATAATGACCTCCATTGGCTTTCTCATACCATTGTAGAAAAAATCAATAATATATGCTTATAGGCTTCAAAAATCCATAGTGGCCCATAATATTAAAAGTGCGAAACTCATTCAATTGAATAGAAATGGTAGAAGATTGAGATACTAAAAATATCTTGGTTTGAAAAATATAAAGACCATTTTCAAGTCAATGGCCACTTAAATCAACACCCTGATTCATATAAATAATAATCTTCTAAAATTCTAGAATGGATAGATACTTCTATTTTAGTGTATTTGCAAAATGAAAACAAGGAGTATAATAAGCATGACAGACACCATGATTTGCAAATTGTCTAAAAAGAGAGTTAGCTACTTGATTATTTGCATCATGTTTATAAACAATGGTGTAATCATGACCCATCAATTTACTCAAATATTTTTGTTGTTCTAGTGTTTGAATCAACTGATTCAACAACTTTTTTAGACTCCTATGGTCTATTCGAATAATGAAATGAGATCTCAATAAGTATTGTCTCCACTTTTTGGCAACCTCAACTACTACATATAATCCTCTTACATAAGTAGATGCTTTCCTAAAATAAGCAAGAGGATGGTTATCTTATAATAAAATAGCTCCCACACCTATACTCAAGGCATTTATCTCCATTACATATAGTTTAGAAAGGTCAAGCAAAGTTAGTATAGCGGTAATAGTCAAAGTAGTCTTAAGGGCCTCAAAAGCTTTGGTGGTAGTTGTTGTTTATTCAAAACTATCATTGTTTAGTAAATCCATCATGGAACTTGCAATAGATGCATATTCTTGAACAAACCTTAGATAATAATTAGAAAGTCCCAAGAAGGCAAGAAGTTGTTTTACAAAATTAAGCATAGGCCAATCCCCAACTGTTGTTGCTTTATTGGGTTATAGACTAACCCCATTACTTTAGATAATGCGCCTTAAGTATTTTATAGTATTCTATCCAAAAAAAACATTTGTTAGCTTTAATATAAAATTGATGCTCTGCAAGGACATTGACTACTGACGTAAGATGGCCCACATGGTCTTCCAATGTGCAACTATAAACCAAAATGTCAAAAAAAAAATATGATGAAAAATTTCTATAAGCATGGTTGACAAATTTTATTCTTGGTGAATTGGGGTATAGTTAGGGCATTACTCAATTTAAAAGGCATTACAAGAAAAAAAATAGTTGCACCGAAAAGTTCATGTAATAACTCATCAATAGCAGGATTGGAAATTCATCTTTGATAATTGCCTAATTTAGAGCCCTATAATCCACACAAAAGTTCTAAATTTTGTCATTCTCTTTGACTAAAAGGATTGGAGGTGAATAAGGGCTGTTAATTTTTTTAATAATTCCTTGAGAAAGCATCTCCTATACTTGCTTCTAAGTTTCAACCTTTTGGAAATGTGTGTAGCAATAAGAACAAACATTAGTTAGATTGGATATGAATGTTATATTGTTAGTCTTGTAACATATGAGATGATGTTGGTGCCACAAAGACATGAGGAAATTGGCTAATGCTTGAGAAGTCATGGGTTGATGGTAGTATTCTCCATTGATGAAAATTGAGCTATTTAAGCCATTAAATGGAAAAAAGAGATCATTGCATCAGTAGATACTAAATGATGTAATTGATAATGAGAAATTTGTTGTGAAGCACAATAAATGTCTCCTTGTAATTGTACCACATTTCCATTAAAATTGAAAGACATCTTTAAAGCTCTATAATTAATCAACATAGGCCCTAATTCATGTAATGATTTGACACATAAGACCATCTCTATCCCTTGTATAAGAAGAATGTATAAAGTTGTAGTGAAAGAAAAACCCTTTACTTAAGCAAGGACATCTTGACACATTCCTTCACAAATCAAGGTACCACCATTACCAATCATAACAAAAAACTAAGAGACGAAGATGCAACCAAACCCAAATGTTTATCTATACGACATTGAATAAAGTTGTGGGTATTGCTAGAGTCAAGTAAGACTTGTAAATCCTAACCATTCACATAACCCATAAATTTGAGAGTATGGGAAAGATCCTAATAAAGCAAGATAACCAATAGTTCCTTAGGTATCCATGTCGATTTGTTTCTCAACTTGATATTGTGGGGATAAGTTGTTCCAATTATCTCATCTTCATCATCAACTAACAAAAGCAAAAACTTTGATTTACACTTATGAGCTTTAATATATTTCTCATCATAATTAAAACACAAACCTTGTTCTCTTTTAGCTTGCATTTTAGTTGGTGTAAGTTTTTTATAGGGAAAAAGGTTTAGAAGAAGAAATAGAAGAAGTAGTATTAGGAATAGCAATATAAGAAGATAAACAAGATTGTATTTTAGAATACTGGACGGTAAACTTAGAAAAAGAAGTAGGTGGAGAAAAATTAGAAGAAGAAGGTTTAGGATTGAATGTTGGTTAGAGTATTTAGGTTTATAAATTTTTGCTAGCCATATAACACACATTAAAGAACTAGGATGAACAACTTGAGCTTCTCTTTAAATGAATGGTTTCAAACTTGAAATAAAGCAACTATGAAGAAAACTATTTGAAAAACCCACTACTCTATCGGAGAGTGATTCAAACTGAGAATGATATTCTTCTATTGACTTAGTTTGCATCAATTTAACAAGTGCACCTTCTACATCCTCATATTTAGATGAACCAAAATGAAATTTTAAAGCACGCTTAAAATTGTGCCAATAACAAAGTTTCTTGTTTTTATACATTCACTGATACCGTTTTAGGGCCTTAGTTTCCATTGCAAAAGAAGCAATAGTAATATAATTTGCATAAGGAATTTAGTGAAATTTAAAGAATTGTTTCACTTTAAAAAGCTAACATAGCATATCATCGCTACTAAATTTAGGATCACAAGTTTAATACGTTTCAACAATGTATTCATATGTGTATTAAGCATATCTGTTGATGATGAATCATGTGGTAACTCTGAATTACTTGATGTAAAAGAACTAGTGTGATTGTTATTAACAATCATGTTTTGCATTTATTGTATCGACAACTCAAAATGACAATTCATCTCTTGAAAATGCGCTTGTGGTAAATTGTAAGCAAATTTCTCTAGCTTGTTTACCATGTCTATAGATGTAGTTTCTAATGCCATAGATGAGAGGACTAATTGCTAGCAAGCTTGGATACAATACTCATCTTAGCCCTATCACACCCCAATAAGTACCCTAGATATAATAGCTTGTTGTACATTATATAGAAACTTGAGAATAACCCTCATTATTATTTAGAGATTTACCGTATGGTATACAAGGGGGTACTCACATCCAGTAGCTCTAAAATGAACTTGGCATTTCCAAGTAATATAGAAGCAATATAATTAAAGTAGTTTATATGAAATATTATAATAATGGGGGGCTATGGTCCCACAAAATACCTAATGGGTAATATTAAGAGTTTAACAAATATATTAGTGATCTCTCATGCTCTCTTCTTATCCTTCACTCCTCTAATCTTTTCTCGTACTAACATCTAGCATGCGTCTACCAGACCCTAACTATATCGGTTTCTGCAATAAGGACACACTATAAGGGTGTAAGTTAGCTTAGTGAGGTAATCCTCATATTGCACTGATAAGAAATTACCAATGAAGTTAATTGAATAGGCACATGAATGCATGGAAACACATCTTAATGCAACAATATATACAATTATCTATAAATTGTATATAGTATGAATTTAACATCCTTCGTTACCTAGGTTAGAAAATTGCAAATTACTGTTGGCTTTAGGTTCCAATCACCCTAGTATAATTTTCTTAAGGTAATGACAAAAAAATTTGGTTGACGTATTTATAATAAAAAAAGTTTGAACTTTACATAAGTATACATGTGCATATGTCCTTATGAGGGGTGTGGATGTAAATGATGCACTTAGTTTGATCTATCCCTAAGTGGTGAATCTTCAGACATGACCTCAATCAAAGGGTCGTACATTTTGATTTCAAGTAGTTCTCAAAGGTCGATGCATGATTACATATGGACATATACCTTTATACAACCTTTCCATACCATCACACAATGTTAATGGCCTTCATAAATGCAAAAGTATACAATGTACGGTCCATTTTTATTTATGTACGATAAAGTTACATTCATTTATATAGTGACAACCACAGTTTTACAGACACTCACAAGTCACTTATTCTAATGTAAAGGAAATTAACTCATATATGTATTTGAATATATTTATGATGTTTTGGCAATCAATAGTATGATAATCAAACAAATTACAATTCATCCAACTCCACATATGGACCAATTTTATATAAGTCAATTAAACATTTAAGTGTAACTAGCTTTATAAGCACATAACACATATAATACTGACTTGGCCATTTGCTATTGATTGTAGTAGTCTGGGGATAGCTTGGTCTCGAAGTTGGTGTCACTTGATGAGAAAAATAAGTATTTGTGAGCTCAAGTATGCTAGCTTATGTAAGTTTTTCAATCAAATTAGCTAGTTTGATTGGTTTTTGTTATTTTAGTGTTTTGGCCATAACTTTATCGTTTAAGTTTGTTTTTTGTGTTTTTGTAGTTGTTTCAAAGGTTTTTGGGTGTAATTTTCATTTTCAAGTTCATTGTGATCATTTAGGTCACAAAAATTAGTGGTCACTTGTTTAAGCTCATTTTGAAGCCTTTTGCCCTTAATTGAGCTAATGCTTAAAGGAAATAATTCATAATCAACTTGTAAAAATATTTAGGTTTATATTGGGCATGTAAAGGTCATTGTACCTACTATGGGTTTTAAATTTTTGATCCAGTAATTCAGGTTGATCATCCTTGCTTCAGGTTTTGTATATTTTCCATCTAAGAGTCTTGTTACTTGTATTTAATTGAATAGTTCTATTCCTAACCTTTTTTCTAATGACCTTTTATTGTGTTTACAAAAAAAAAAAAAATTAGAAAACTCTATTAAAACCTTTTCTTGGGCACCGTTGTGGGGATTGGGAAGTGAAACTTCCATGTTTTTCAACTTTTTCATCTCTAATCCATTCTAATCACTACCAAACTTGAGAAAAGAATTTCAAGTTCATTCATCTCATGTGTTTCCTACTCTCTCCTTCTAAACTTGAGAAAAGAAGATAGTGCTTGCATTGTTACAAATAGAACTTGTTTTTACATCATGTTCAAGAGTTCCTTTACTTAGTACATCCTAGATATAAGATTAAATACTATAATGATAGAAAGTTTCTTGCTAATCTACCCTAATTTATGTGGAATATTATAAGGAAAAGAAGAAGCATTTATAAGGTGGTGCCTTACACTTGGTGGTGGTCTTCAATGTGGCGTCTCCTTGCTTCACTCACTCACTCCCTTCCTTACCATGGTGTTTGTCCCTTGTTACTCCTATGTTTGAGCTCCTTGAGTGCCTTCCTAGTGATGTGGAAACTACTCTTGATTGAGGAAAACTTATTGGTTGTTTTGTAGGTGTAGGAAGCATTGGTGTGGTGGTTAAGTTAGTGGCCAAATGGTGGAGCTTTCTTCCCTTTTCTTGGAGTATTTTCAAAGTGTTTGAAATTGAAACAAAGAGAAAGAGGAAAGTGGAAGTGGCTTATGTGCAAATGGGAGGGGAATTATAGAAAATTTCTTTATTTGATGTTTTTCTTTGATTCATTGGTTAATAAGGCATGTTGGGTAGAGTGTTGGTTGATGGTTAAAGGAAGGTTTAAGGTTAAATCACTTTCCATTAGTGGTAATTTTCTACTTCCATTAGAATTGGGTCACATCTAGGTCCTAATCATTCCCCCCCCCCCCCCCCTTATGTTGTATTTAAGTAGATATTAGCCCTTAGATTAAAATGTGTTATCTTGATGGTGGCCATAGATGTCATAGCCGATGGTCTAAGGGTATGCTTTGCCCTTTAATTTTTATGTCCATTAGTTAATTAAGAGAGTGTGATTAGTGACTTAATTAAGTTTGTTTTAGGTTAGTTTAATTAGTTCTAAATTCAAGACAAATTGGCTTGTGAAACAACCTTCTTGCCCTCATTTAATTTACACCCACTTAGGTTAGCTTAGAAGAGTCAATTTCATCAGTTGTCTTGGTTCATTTGATTTATTAGTGGAATTAATTCTTGTTTAATTATATGATTTTATATTATTCTTAGAGCAAATTTCTGCTTTTACGGTTTTGGATTCGATTAAGTTCTAATTTAATATTTTCCCCTTTAAGATTAGCTTCAATGCTTTCTATTGCTGTTTTAAGGTTTGTCACTTGGTTTAGGGTTTGGAATCTAATTAAGGTTTTAGGTCAACCATTGCTAGGGTTTAGGGTCTTTAATGCAATGATCTATGATCTAGATTTGTTTAGGGTTTTAGTTTGTTATGCTAAGGTTATACTAGTTGTATTGACTAAACTAAAGTAATTGTAAGTTTAGAGTCAAGTGTCTTGTTAACTCTTAGGAGTGCCTTCCAATACTTCCACATGATCTATCTTTTAAATTTGAAATTTTTTTAGGGCTTACAAGTCCACTATTAAGGTCTTGTGTTGAGCCCTAAGTACTTTCTCGAACATAAAAGCTTTAGCATTGTCTCTCTCCTTACAGTGCAGCCAAGTAAAGCAATAGAATCCTAATTACACTTTTGTGTTTATGTGTTCCCCCTTATTTCTACTATTTTGTTTATTATGATTATTTGTGAGATTTTTTTTTTTTGGTGAATGTAAGGTTATGAAGTAGAATGGTGAATAAGATGTCTTTTTGAGCTAGACAAGCTCATAATGCACAAGGCATCAACTAGTTTTAAAGGAAAGGGGTTTCATTTTACTTTCTTGTTTTATTTCTTTTATACTCAATGATGATTGTTGTTTTGAGAGTACATTTATTATAACTACCTATAACTACTTTTACTTCAATTTAGTTACAAAGGCTATAAATGATATAGTCTATGTGAAATGTCTTATTGAATTTCCTCATGTGATAAACTCTTTTCGCTAAGCTGGCAATCTTTGTACTCTTTTAGGTCTATCTATATCAAACAACAACTTTATATAGTTAATGTCAAAATAGAACTCCTTGTAAATTGTGATGTGTGATATGGTCGAGGATTTGATTCCATTGGTACTAATAGGACTTGAACCTAGAGCTTTTGCCTTAACAGGGAGGTGCTTTTTGAACAATTGAGGTATTTATATGAGTTTCCATGGTGAAAGTGCCCCCAATGGTTTTCCATCTTTCATTAATAAAAAAATTTTAATGTTAGTACAAAAAGTTCTTAATGTTAGATGAGTAAAAAATTCAAGATTTCAAAAATAAGAAAGAAACCTATAAGTTTTAGTACATAAAAGAGCTGTTGATTTCACTTGAAGGATAAAAACAAAGTATTAAGGACAAGGGAGGAATAAGACACCTTACAATTTCCATGTTTCTTAGTAAATAAGCTATTATGATTTATAAGGCTACTTGGCAAGTTGTTTAGAAACTTTGAAAGTTTTGACTTAAGTATTTTATAAGGTATATTCCTTAAGTAAATAATAACAACAAATAAATACATGTTTCAAGAAGATATTCTATTCTAAGTGAACAATAACCAAGAGAAATAATGAATGGGAAATTTGCAAATAACCCCTCTAAACTTTCATTTAGGTGTAAATATACTTTCTTAACTTTCAAATGTTGTAAATCATCCCCTTAAACTTTTGATAAATTGATAACATAAGGACCTTTGCCCTTTTAGTTAAAAAAAGACACAATAAATTCAAAATTTAGGGGGCGTTAAAACACCTTTGACAAGTTTAAGGCATATTTCCACATTAGAGTCAAAGGATAGGAGATAATTTGCAATACTTTTGATAAATTGATAACATAAGGACCTTTGCCCTTTTAGTTTAAAAAAGACACAATAAATTCAAAATTTAGGAGATGTTAAAACACCTTTGACAAGTTTAAGGCATATTTCCACATTAGAGTCAAAGGATAGGAGATAATTTGCAATATTTGAAAGTTCATAAGGTATATGTACACTTAGGTCAATGTTTAGGGGGTATTTTGTATTTTCCCCATAAATAATTTAATAATTTTAAGTATATTTTATCAAATCCTAAAACCCTTATGATAAATCATATCCTAAAACAATTGGACTTGTGTTAAAATAAATTTCAATATTATATATTTGTTCTATGATACTACGTCATAAAATATACTTAATATTTAGGGATAGAGAACCATCAAACTGAGAGAGGCCGAATGTACCTTTAAGTTAATGTAGAATTATATGCACGGAAATGTTCACCTATTTTTTTTTATAACCATGGTACATCTTAAAGGACTTTATGAAGAAATATACTGTCAGGTTTTTGCATATATAATATAAAAAAGTTAAATTATTTGAAAAAATGATAATGAGTAGCACAAATACATATAACTATAATTGACACTATAGATGTCAATTAATGAGTAGTATGTTAAGAGAATTTTATTTAGTTAACTAACACCTTTTAATGAAACTTTCCCTTAGAAACCTATTGATATATTGTCTAAATAGTTCTATTACTAAAATTATTTAAAAAAATGAGTAGAAAGTGTTCAAGCTGATTATGAATTTATGCTATAAGGACAATGCAGTTATGAAAAAAATAAGAGAAGAAGGGAAATAAAATGGAAATAGAAATATGTTATTATGGCTCATGTGAGATAAAAATAAATAAATAAGTAAACAAAAAGGAACAAGAAAATAATAGTGAAACAAAAAATTAAAAAAAAAAAATGAAACTAGATTGTGAGAATTGGATATGGAAAGATGAATATAGTAGGAATTTAATCCTTGACCTTAAGAGAGCAAATGTAAACCTTAACCACTTAACTATATCTCACATAATGACAATTGTTGCTTTTAAAATTATAAAAACAATACATAATTTTTCTTATTTTTATTTAAATATAATAATTAAATTCATCTGTACTTAATAATGTGATTGTGTATACAAAATCTCCTTAAATAAATGTGCTCGAATAAAGTAACGTATACTAGATAAACCTTATTATGCTCTTGTATTAAAAATGATCTTATGTGCGTTCTTATGTAAATAATCAATTGGAAGCAACACTACTTTGTCAATATCACTATATACAAATGAGGACTAAGACTTTTTTGCAATACGATTTTTCAAAAATTTTATAGGAACTTATAAAAATTTAGAATACCTTAAGACATTACCCTTAAGAAAAGTGTGTCAGAAAATTTGAAACATCTAAATATAAGTTGTACAAGTACATAGTTGGCATCGTGTTCTCAAAAGATTTTATATTGATATGTTTCTTAAACTTATGTTGGTAGAATATTCTCAAAGGATTTTATGTTGCAATACAATTCTATGCATTTATAAATATACCATACATGATTTTGAAAGATCACGTGGTTTAATAATGGTATATATTTATAATTGTAATTATAAAATAGTATATATATATATCCATATATAAACTAATTTATGTAACAATTAATTATATAATTAATTTGATATATTTCGTCCTAACACTTCGAAAATATACGATATATAATTTAAGTGTATATGCATATAAACTCACGATACCAATTGTTAAATACAAAGCGTATTTAGTATATACATGTGTTTATATAAAAGGTCTTGCTTATATAAAAGTATCGTTTGTGCAATTTAGACTTATAATATATTTAGTGTTAAAGTTATTTTCCGAAAGCTTCCATAGCTATATTACTTGTAATGCATAAGCATATAAATAGCATTTTATGTTAGGACAATAGTTTCGTATTCTCATATGATGCTCTCAATACAACTGTTTGAAAGCTTATATAATTATACATATAAATTGATAACTGTAAATTTTAATTCAGACAATTAAATAACATTTAGTCGTTGGAAAAAAAAGAAAGAAAGCTAATATTTAGTCATTTCAAGTTTGGAGTTGAGAGCAACTCACAAGAACAACTAAGTGTTTACTGAAATATTGGGATCAAATGAAAGAAAATTTCATGTATGAGCAATTAGGAGGAATAATAATGATTTTGAACCTTGAATTGCATGGATTAATTATATAAACAACTCTAGAAGAAGAATCAAGTTTTTTTTTTTTTTAAGCCGACAGAATAATGTATTTTAACCTTGAACTCTAGGACACCCCTAAAAAATAAATGCGAATTTATGGAATTTGTTAATTTTAATTTGGAAACAAAGTACAAGAAGAGCAAGAAAGGGGAAAGGGGAGAAGGAGAGGTGGAAGTTCAACTTTAATTTTAATTTTACAAAGCCTAAAAACCGATGATTGAAACCCAACCCATTTTGATGAACCAAGCCCAAGAGCTCCTCTCGACCCAAGACAAGGACTTGCCACCCCTTACTCTTCCTCCAATCGATATTCATCCAACTGGACTCAGCTCTGTCGGCAAACTTTGGCATGTCGTTGTCACCACGCACTAGTAGAACGAATCTAAATCTGGGATTTTATAGAAATAATTAGCGGGGCAGGTTTCCCAAAAAAAAAAAAGAAAAAAAAAACTGATTATATAATATTAATATATCTGTATTTGGATGAGTGATGAGTAAATATTTATAATATTTAAATATATAATAATAATAATAATAATATGTATAATTTAACAAACTATTATTTTCATTTTTTTGTATTAAAAATTTTATGAATACCATTGAAGCCATCCAAAGATACCAAGTCAAGTGGCAAGCATGGCCATGACTTTCAAACTTAAAACGACGACTGTAAAATCATATGAAAAACGTAACTGAATGATAGTATGCCTTGCAAAACATTGATCTGTTTTGCTTTTAATATAAAATGCAACCATAACCACAGCCAAGTTACTTAGTATCTATTTCTTGCTCGATAAAGTCCATTCACATATTGGATAGTAGTAGTGGTCCGGTGGGTGGATAATTTAAGCAAATGAAAATAAAAAATCTTTTTAAAAAAAAAATAAATCGAAAAGACGAAATAGAAACGCTTGACTAAGAAAATAAAGGGTTAGAATGTTTCACTTGTGATAGAAAATTCACTTTACTTTATAGAATTTATGATTATGATTCTGAATAAGGTTAATGGAATTAAAAAATAAATTTTAAAGTTAATTAATAAAGGATTTATAAAATTTAAGATCAAAATTTTCTAATTTAATCTTTTATCATTGAACTCGATTTTATTGAAAATAGTTTCAAAATAGTTTAGTGACCTTAAATAAAATCTCAAGACCATAATTAAGTAAATAAAATCATTATGAAGTTATTTGGAGTCAATTAGAAAAGAGAGAGTTAAGTTTGGAGATCAATTTTGTAAAATAACCAATTTGCTCCTAAACTTGATTTAGAGTCTTTGAAGTTCGTATAAATCACTAAACAACTTAATTAAATTCATTTGAAATCATTTTAAATTATTTTGAGAGATCTCTTAAATTTTGGAGATAATTTACCAAAAATGACCATGATGCTACCACCCATGTTGGAGATTCTTATGTGTCATTTGATGATTTAGGAATTAATCGATGATTTGTTATGGTTTATGTGTTGTTGGGTATTGGATTTAGTAGTAGAAATCAAGATTAATGCATGATAATTAAAGATAAGTTTGAGTCTTGATGTTGTTGCCATTAAGGAAGATGAAATTAGAATTTGATTTTCTTGGTAATTCTATTTTGGATGATGAATGATGATAAATTGATGAGTGGGCTAAGAAAATTGATGTATGGAGTGATTTCAATGATTAGTTAGTAGATATAACATATGGAAAGTTGGAATTTGACAGTAAGATTAAATTGGTGGTTGATTAAATTAACTTAATTGTTAAAGTATTAATTTCTAGCAAGTAACTATGTTCATAAGGTGATAAATTTGATGAAAATTGATGCTACATGATAAATTTTGAGTTTGGCAAAGTTTAAGGATGAATTAGGTTGAATTAGAAGGTTGTAAGAACTTGAAATGTTGATTTTCTTGCATGATTTTTGGTAAATGTTTATTTATGAAAAAATACGATGTATTATGTTTATATTGAGTAAATTTAATGGAATTATCATTTAATTATAGTAGAGGGTAAAAGATGACCAAGTGAATTTATAGGCTTATGAATAGGATAGAATGGCAAATCGATGACCATCTCTCCCTTCCTTCATGTTGAGAAGTCATGTCTTGGTCGGTCTCATGTCATGTCATGTTATGTCATGTCATGCCATATTGAGTTAGGTTGTCAGTTAGTTTCATCCAATTAGGTCATCTAATGTCCTTGTCAAGTTCAAGTTGATGAAAGGTTGTGGCTTGCCAACCATACCCCTATTAATATTCCTATTAAGTTAAATAAAATAATTGGCCTATAATAAAAAAAGGATGATAAAGGACCAATGAATAATAAAATCAACTGATAATTATAAATAATAAATAATAATTAATTTTAAAAAGGAATTGTGTTGAGATTAAACATCCAAATCCTCAATACCCAATGCAATAACATGGGTAAAATAAATTAACCACCAATGCAATTGTAAACAAAGGAGAAATTTTGCTTAATCATAGTGATAACCAAATTGAGCCCCAAAAGGCTAAAGATGATAAACACATATATGAAGAAGCATGACAATAGACATTATGATGATAGACTAAAAGGAGTAAAATCCAAAATACTCTAGTTATAATTATGATCAGTAACTAAAATAAGGAAAACATGAGTGCATTACTTGTAGATGTGAAGGAATTAGGAAAAATAATGATTTTGGGTCATTGATGTTGTTCGGCCTCGTTTGAGTGTCATTTCATTTTTGAAGGTCTAAGGAAGTCATAGTAGGTATATATGATTTGATGGTTTTTTAAGCCTAAAATAATATTAGGTTTTCTAAAAAAATTAATATTTTGACTATAATCAAGGTAAATTGTTTTTATATCATAAAAATAAGGTCAATTTAAGTTGATTGTGCCTTCAAATTGTGTTTTGATTGGACTTAAATCGATCAATTTATGAAAAATTAATTTTGAAATTAACCGGATGAATAATGAATCTGAATTGGTAAAACTATCGAAATGAATTTGATTTAAAAATAATTTTTTATATATGCATACTAGACTTCATCTCCACGAATGCTGCAATTTTCAAGAAACTGGTCAAAAAGGGGTTCAATTTTAGCTTGAACCGGATTTGTCACTTAGAACCGGTTCAAACATTGTAATTGGCTAAGTATAGTTTGGATGCAACATATTTTTAACAAAATCGCACGATTCAGTCGGTAAGGATGCGCGCATATTGCCAAAGAGACCTGCGTTAGATCATACTTAGTATATAATATATATATATATATATTTATTAATGCCAATGCCACGTGTTAACCTATCTTTGGCTGGCAGTGGGACTTTGTATCATCTTCTACCTTAGGCGTCACCGTTTTCCTCATAATTTTCTTGTCTACTGGGCTCATTTCAAGCCATATTTTATCCTTTCTTCTACACGATTTCACCAAATTAATGGTGAAATCGAGTAGTAGGCCTGGGATGCTTCAAATTGACCCCAAGAATACGTACAAATTCATTTTTTCAATGGGCGAAATTGTCGTTCAAAGCTTTGAAAAAATTCAAAATGCCATTTTTAATGCACACTAAGTTTCCATGATTTCTGCCTATTCAAGCAAGGACGAAGTATCAGGAACGTATTTGGAGTATCCATTCGTCCAAATTCATTTATAAGGTAACCGATTCGAAATTGAATTTTGACAAAAACCCATTAACTTGTGATCTTCGAATTCATTGCATTCCAGGGCTTTCCTATCTCTGTTTCTGAACTAAAAGACGGAGCAAGAAAGTTCTAGTAGCACGAAATTTAGGGCTAAAAGTTCCGATTTCAATTTTAGGATATAAGAGTGAGGATAGCTAAGGGAATGGGGTCGATATTGATTCATTAGGTAAATTTTCAATCCTTCTTTAGAACTTTTGATATTCTAAGTAATATTTTAAGGTTGTTAACGATGAAATCTTTTATCAATGCTTAGCTTCCAGCAGTCATATTATGATTAATTTGTTAACATTTGAGATTTAATCATTTCTTTGCTATAGAAGCATCAATATTCTTATTGTGGTTACCATACTAGGAACACAAAAATTTTGGAATATGGAGTTGTGAATGAATATAGTTGGCTATTGATGAAGCAAAGTACTATTGCTATACTATAGCATTAGAGTTGTCAAAATTACAATTTCACCCATACGATTTTATTAGTTTACGTCTTTATGAGGCTTTTCAAGTTAAATTGTGTATAAAATTGTTTTGGTATAAACTTATGGTAGAATCGTAAATTTAGATGTTTGATTCTACATGATTCTATACGATTTTATAAAATTTTACTTGATTTAAGTATAATAGGTTATTAAAACTAAGAAAAAGAACTGAATTTCTATAATTTAAAACAAACTCATCAATTATTAGTGAAATTATGTTATATTTTCTTCTTTTTAAATTGATTTTACTACTAGTTTCAATATTGAAGATCTTTTATTGATGATGAATGAGTAGTTAATGAAGAAAATATTTAATTTATTGAATAATAATTGATTGGGCATTATTTTAAGTGAAAGATAAGGAAAAAATGAAAGTAATATTATGAAAGAAATATATTTATTTATAAATTTGAAGAGTTAGGGCCTATAAGAGTTGAAATTAAGATGTTTTAGAGATTCTTGATACTAATGTTATTGAAAACTAAATATAAATGAATAAAAAGATTTGGACTAAGAAAATATTGATATTATTGGTAGTAGTACCAATAATGACATTGACAACACCTATAATGCTGGTTAAGCTTGTGGCAATTTTGTTAAATTTGAGTAGTTGATTATTAATGTTTCATTTTTAGTTTAATTTTTTATCATAATAATTGATATTATAGTATAATATATATCAACACTAATACATAGTTTTTAGTTTTATGCATTATTATATTAATTTGTAATTAATTATTTGTACTATAACTTATATTATGATTAAAATTTATATTGAATTTTTTAATTTATAGTAAGTATTTTAAGTTTTTCATGATTTCTATAAACAAATTTATTTTTTGACTACGAATTTACATAGATTATAAAAATTAACATTTTGATTTTACATTTCGATTCTACAGATCATCTGATTATAGCATAAGATTTGATTTCATATTAATCTATTACTATTGCTATTAGTGTAGAGCATTCTTAAACTACCATAAAACTTGCATAATCACTAGTTTATTAGAAAAGTAAAAATTCTAAGAGCGGTTGATAAATATCATTCTTTGATATTGCTTATGCTTGTTGTAACGGATTATGATATGTTTTCCAATGGGTCATAGGGTACAAAATATATGGGTTGATTTTGGATAATTTAATTGTATTTTTTCCATACAATTAGTGGATTATACATATCAATTGCCTAGTGATTATACTTATTTTAAGGGTATAAGTACTCAATTTTAATAATTGTGATATCTATGCAATTATAAAAGGTTTTAATGATAGTCTATGCAATTTATCCTACATAATATATTTTTAATTTCTTTTTTTTTTGGTTTTATTATTAATTTTTAAAACTTTTTCCACTAACTGCTGGGCATATTCGAGATGGAATTGTGCCCAGGCCTACCTGTGATACATGTTTTTATCATGATTTTACGCTAAATTTAAATGTGTTTTTGTTAGGAAAAATAATGTCGTAGTATGATGAAATATTTTCATTCTCTCCCCTACTAGCGATAAACAATATAATAAAATTGGAACAAAACATAATAATCAATAAATAGATTGATAATGTGTCTTTTTACTTGTTAAGCTAGAGGATTGCCAAAATTTCATCGAATCCATAGCTATCAATTCGTGAACATGCCATCATTGCAAGACAATGCCTTGAATATTAAGTTTGATAAAATTTGCTCTAAAAAGTCAATGACTTGTTTGAGAGTTTCTAGGTAAAAAGTTTGTATCAATTTTTTTTAGATTAGATTAAATTTGAATAAATGAAATTGAGTCTTTACGCAATTCCATTGTGGAGTTGATTCATATTTGTTTTAGGCTTATCAAAATTGATTCTATGCACCTATAAGTAGAGTTTGACACTAATAAGTGTTCAACTAGATATATATATATATATATATTAAGTGAGATTTAACATATTGTTCTCTTAATTTTGGCATGCTTTTGAAGAATTTAAATTTTAATTGAGTAACATTTTGATTTTAGTGCTTTGATGGATAGTACTTAGTAGAATTAAAAAGAAAGAAAAGGAATCCAATTTTGCTCAATTTGGAGCAAAATTGAAGAAGTTACGAAGTTTTGAAGTTAGACACAACCCAAACTTGACCATGTCAAGAACATGTTAAACTTGAAGTTTCATAGATTTAGACATGACCTCTAGACACAGTTTTGTTTATTAGTCATCTATCTTTTTTAGCTAACATATTTAGACACAACTGTGTCTAGGCTATGTCTATTGAAATGTCATGTTTTACACGGTTTTGAGTGATGAATTGGATATGACTTGAAGCATGACTGTGTTGGATAGCGTGTTGGCCTAAAATACAAAGTTTTTTTTTCTGCTTATTATATAAATTAAAGAGGATTTAACATTAAAAGGAGGAGGCCTTTTTCTTTTCTTTTTTTTTTCTTTTACGTTCTAAGGTTTCATAGAGAGATAAGATGGCTACTTTTTATGCTTTAAGAATTTAGGGTTTTTCTTTGTTGTAATTGATTTCCTTTATGTTGCATGTCTATATATCATTAAAGAATTCAGTTTCCATTATGAGTAGTGTTTAATTTTCCTTAGTATCTAGACTTGTAAAATCTAAGTTTATTATATGACTAGAATTATATTTTATTATTCAATGAATTCTTATGTTTCTATTTATACATGTGTTCTTAATGTTTTGATTAGATTAATATTTTTATGGTATTTTTTGATTTATTTGATATTATACATTAAGATTGAGAAATCTGATATATAATCAGGTCTTACATGTTTGAAGAGAATTGATGTAATTTTAGAAATAAGTTACATAATTCTTGCAGATTTAATTACATTAATTATGGGAATTTATGGTTTTTTAATGTAGTCTTCAAATTATAATATTGTGAAGAGATTTAAATAGGTAATATTAAGATTAGAGTTTAATAAGCTTGAGAAAGTTATTAAAGTAAATTAGGAATTTCCCTCATCAATGAAATTTAAGAAGGATTTGAATACTTTTTGTTAATGTCACATAATAATTTATAGGGGAAACAAAGTCTAAATACTAATTTTATCATGTTGCAGTTAATTCTAAACTAATTTGCTTTTCTGTTTTTCAATAAAGTTTTAGTTCTTTAGTTAGTATTTCGTTATAGATTTTAAATTAATCAAACTCTATAATTTACCGATTAAAGAATAGGGTGTAGGTTAGTGTTAGTAATTGTAATCTCCGTGGGACGATATTCATATTTTATATACTATATTACAAAATTTAATAGGTATGCTTCCCTCACATTTAGTTTTTAGCGCCGTTGCTAAGGATTTCGATGTTAAGAACACTAATTGCTTTATTAATTTAGTCATTATTTATTTATTTTTGTTTCTAATTTTATTTTCTTTTCGTAGTACATGACTAGAAATAACCCATCAGACGTGCTGGTCTTTTTATCCAAAAATTGAGAGGACAACCAAGCGTTTACAAAAGACACTTTGGTAAACAATGGAGGAACTAAATTAAGGGTCTCCTCTAACAATCAGGGTCGAAGAGATAGAGGACGAGTTAGAAATCATGGGTGATGAAAATGAAAACTAGTAGTGAACTATGTTCGATTACTTTAAAGCCTCTTTAGTTAAAGTCGACTTAAGTATTATCAGGCCACCTGTTGTTACTAACAATTTTCAAAATTCAACCTCATATCATACAAATGGTGCAATAATTTTTCCAATTTGATATATTACAAGATGAGGCTCTCAATGCTCACATATATAATTTCATGGAGATTTGCAACACATTTAAAATCAATAGGGCTTCGAATGATGTCATTAAATTGCGACTCTTCCCCTTTTCACTAAAAGGTTGAGAAAAACAATGGCTGAATTCACTTCCTAGGAGATCTATCAATACTTGGGATGATATGGTTTAAAAGTTTCTAGGAAAATACTTTCTACCTTTTAAAATTGCTAAACTTAGGAGTGACATATCATCTTATGCTCAACTAGAGGTTGAGACCTTACATGACACTTGGAAGAGACATTGGGAAAATACTATAAGTACCTTACATGACACTTTTCCCATAGTTCACTAGGAAAACAGTGAACTATGTCCAATTACTCCAGAGCCTCTTTAGTTGAAGTCAACTGAAGTATTATCAGGCTAATTATTGTTACAAAAAATTTTCAAATTCAACCCATATCATATAAATGGTGCAGTAATTTATCCAATTTGATGGATTACAAGATGAGGATCCCAATGCTCACATACATAATTTCATGGAGATTTGTGATACATTTAAAATCAATAAGGCTTCGAATGATCTGATCAAATTGTGACTCTTCCCCTTTTCGCTAAGAGGTTAAGCAAAACATTGGCTGAATTCACTTCTTGGGGGATTTATTAATACCTGGGATGATATGGTTCAAAAGTTTCTAAGAAAATACTTTTCACTTACTAAAACTGCCAAACTCAGGAAGGACATATCATTTTATTCTTAACTCAAGGTCGAGAACTTATATGATACTTGGGAGAGATATAAGAAGCTATTGAGGAGATGCCCAGAACATGGCCTACCCCTTTGGATGTAGATTCAAACTTTCTATAATGGTTTGAATTTATCAACAAGACAAATGATAGATGTCGTTATAGAAAGAACATTGAATACTAAAACACTCGAAGAGGTTCAATCCTTGATTGAGGACATGGTTATAAATAGATCTCAATGGGAAGGTACTAGGGTAAGGAATAGAGCAATGGGCATCTATGAATTAAATGCGGTGATAACCTTAACCAATAAGGTTGATGCCATTAGTAGAAAGTTAGATGCACTTTCTATTAATCCTAAATGCAACTTAGGGGAAGATGATGTAGAGGGTTAGTGGAAATAGACAAACTATTTAGGAAACTTCTCTAGGTTGCAAAATAAGCCCCATAGTAACACCTACAATCAGGGATGGAGAAATAATCCAAATTTCTCTTGGAGTAACCGGAATCAAAATCAACAGATGGTGAACTTACCTCCCTTAGGATTTTAGCAACCCCCACCACATGAAGAGAGATCAGGTTTGGAAGAAATTTTAACTAAATATATTTAAACTAATGAGGCTAGATTGTAGAACACTAAAACTTCTTTACGGAATCAAGAAGCTTCCAGTCGTAACTTAGAAAATAAAGTGGGACAACTTGCCAAGATGATGGTTGAAAGACAATAAAGAACACTACTAGGAAACACCGAGATGAATCTTATAGAGAATGTGAAAGCAATAACCCTTAGAAGTGGAAGAGAGTTGCAACTTAAACAGAAAACTATAGAAGTATCAGTAAGGAACGAAGAGAGCTCAGGAAAAAGTAAGTATAGGGCTGTCAAAAGTGAAGGAATACAAACCACCCATACTTTATCCTAAACACCTTCAAAAGAATTGCTCTAACAAACATTTCAATAAGTTCCTTGAAATTTTTAAGCAGTTACATACTAACTTACCTTTTGTTGATGCCTTATCACTGATGCCTAAGTATGCCAAGTACTTGAAGGAACTACTCTTGAATAAGAGGAAGTTGGAAGAGATATCAACTGCGACCTTAAGTGAGGAATGCTCTATGTTAATGCAGAAAAGTTGTCACAAAAATTGAAGGATTCAAGGAGTTTTACTCTACCTTGTGTTATTCGCAATTTATCAATAAATGGAGCCCTAATCGACCTAGGTGCAAGTATGAATTTGATGGTATGTTATATGCTTAAAAAGTTAAGATTAGGGAACCCAAAACCAACACATATGAGCATTCAATTAGCCGATTGATTTGTTAAATACCTTATTGGCATTATTGAAGACATGTTAGTTAAGGTAGGTACATTTATTTTTCTACTGGACTTTGTAATCCTATATACAGATGATGATATCGAAGTATTACTAATTTTAGGTTGCCTTTTCCTAGATACTTTTAGGGTAGTTATAGATGTAGGAAATCAAACATTAACTTTAAAAGTTAAGGATGAAGAAAGAAATTTCAAGATACCTAACACGATTCAACAACCCCCTAAGAGTAAAAATACCTATTATTTCTTTAATAAATCTAACTTGCTGAGTTTTACTGGTGTGTAGGATGGTATTTATAGAAATCTAGTTCTACAACGTTTCATTCATGGCAAGTAAAAGGGTTTGAATAAATTCATGCAAGTTGAGTGCCAAAATTTTCATGGTTATCCACTGGATTAGAAAAAGATAAGTGTATTGAGCGAACAACGTTAAATAACAACACTTCTTGGGAGGCAACCCAAGTTTGGTTTTTCATTTTATTAACTTTTTTTAGTTTAGTAGAATTTAATTAGATTTATTTTCATTTTTACACCTAGTTTTTTGTGAGTTTAACACAACCACCAACACAATCGTGTCAACGAGCATGTTGAAACGCTATCTTTCTTCGAATATAACACAACTAGTAGACACGAGCATGCCCATTCGTGTTAAAATCAACTATAAAATTTTTTCTCATAGAGAGTTACATGACCATTAGACATGATCATAGTACTATTCAAACATCCAAAGAATGTAAATTTTCATAGAAAGTTACATGACTTTTAGGCATGGTTGTGTCTATGGTCATGTCATGCATGTCCTTATAGAAAGTTACATGGTATTTAGACACAACTATTCGGTCGTGTTGACCTTGAATACGCTATTTTATGGGCATGGATATGAGGAAATGATGAGATTCTAACAATGATTATAGTGACTAATTTTTTTTTTTTTCATGTACTAACAAGACTAATATTGTTTGCTAAATTAGATAGTAGCAATTTTTTTTTTTTTTTTAGTTTCCATTCTTCTTTGCCTTTTTTTAGCTTTACATATTTAAGAGCATTCAAGAATAACCATTGTACATGTTGAGCTCCTTTTGCAATAGATTAGATGTCATGTTTTGGGGAGTATTAGTTCTTTCCTCCACTACTTCCTTAACTATTTTTGTGTTTTCTTTAATTCTTGTTTTGTTTATTTTTCTTTTTATTCATACATTAAGGACACTATATGATTTAAAGTGAGGGGAAGGGAGTTTTAAAGGTGTGGTTATTTAAGAAATAATTTTTTTTTAATTAACCTAAAAATCATAAAGTTAACTTGTAATTCTGAAAAAAAAAAAAAACTATTTAGGTAGTGTAGAAAACTTGATCCAACGCCCCCGTCAATTGCTCTCCTCGCTTAAAAGAAAAAAGTACAAAAATACATGGTTTGTTTGGATGGATTAGCGGTGGACAACTATCAATAAAATTTAAACACTCAAATTTCTACCAATATGTCAAGCCACGTCAAGAAGCGAAGCGAAGTGAAGTCCAATGCGACATATTGTAAATCCAAGTCAAAGTGGTCGAAAGCCCATCCAAATCCAATTAGCCAACATCAAGTAAAGGATTTGAATCCTTTTGATTTTTTTTTTTAATTTATATATTTAAAATACTATCATATATAACCAATTTTTCTCAATTTTCCTCTAATAAATTGAAGAAAAGAAAAAAGCAACAGTGGAATAGATGAGGGACATGCGCGCTTGACAAAGACAGCGTACAATAGAGAAAAAGGCATTCCTTCTACGTTTTTCGTCTTCTTTCTTCCATTTTGTCTTGTTGCTTTTTTATAATTTCACGCACACGAGAAACACAGGTTTTCTTTGGGGAAGCGGAATAGAAGATGGAATTGTGTCTGAAAACCCAAGGACTTTTTTTCCCGCAGTTCATATTATAATTATGTTCCTTGTTTTTATATGTGCTGTTGTTACGTTTAGGATGAGCTAAAAGCTTTTGTAGACTTAGACACCATTTGATGGTCTATATACGTTATGAAATTTTTATAAATTATGGCTTAGTTATTTGAATGCTTTCGTTCTCTGATTTCTACGGTTTGTGAGTTCATTATGCAGAAATATAATTTATTTATGAATAAAATTTTGAAAAACTGAAAAAGGGATGAATAATTTGCATGAAAATCATGATAGATGTGGTTTAGTTGTGACATAGATACGTGCATATTAGATTAGATATAGATTCATTGCATTAATGCAATTGATATTAATTATCTTGATATAGACAGGAGTAGGATAATTGAGATTGATTAGGATTTTTAAATTTATGAGGAAATCCTCTTACTAGCTAATAAATACAATTTACTTGCTCGAAAGTGCAGCCAATACTGTAGATAAGATTTTCACTACTCGAAAGGGAAGCGGGATGTTGTGATTTAAGAATCTAATGAAAACTCCATTAAGTATTCCTAATACATACTAGATGTATATGAGAATTGTAGGAGAGAAAGTTATTAAAATTTCAATTACATTCTTATTTTAAAAATTTTTATAATCCTTTTTAGGGTAATATAGTAATTAAATAGTTTAAAGTATTTTAAAATATTATTTTAAAATGCATTCTTTCTATATTCATTCCTCCTTCTTTTCCCTAATCCAAACAAGAAATTGTAATAATTTTTTTCTTCTATTTTCTTTCTTTTTTTTCTATTTCTTTCCATTATTTCCTTCCTTCTTAATTCTTTCCTTCTTACCAAACTTAGTGTTAATAAAGCTGTACATGAACCAATACATGAGAGCATGGTCATTCCTTAAGCAAAAAAGAAAATGCGTATCTTTCTTTTCAAAAGTTTCTATTCACCCTTTAGTTCTTCCATACCAGCATGTTTAATTAACTTTATAAGAATACAATAAAATAATTATTTTGACATATTTTGATATTTATCCATTACACCTCAAAGAAACTACAAGTAACAACTATTATTTCTATATTTTATTCCTTAAGAGTTGTAATATTATTCCTATCTTACATCACTCCACAAATGCAAACCAATTGTGCCAAGAGCTTTGGAATTGAAATGGAATAAAAAAAAAAAATGTGCATCTACTTTTATTATTATTGTTGTTGTTAATTGGCCAATTGAATGTTTGATTGACTTGCTAGTATGGCTAGTTGTAAGGTTTGGTTAACTGGTTTAAAAATGTTGATTGACCTCGCATAGTGAAGTCCATCTTTTGAAAATTTTTCGTTATTTTAGAATTTGATATCAAATTCTTGTTTAGAACGACTTTGTTACACTTGTAACTTAGTTATTAAGAAAAACATAGGAATGAGAAAATAAAATTGGTGAATCCCTTTACTCAAGATGAGGTAGTTTCTATCAACAATTCATCTATTTGAAGTGAGGAAAATGTCCTAAAAAAATCGTACAAATTCATGATTGTATTATGAATTGAACGAGTGGATATATTTGCCTTTACTAGAAGCTCTAAAACTAGCCTAATCTAAAGGATGAAACAAGTGCATTATTCAAATAAAGCTCTCTAGCTCTTTTCAACTCCATTACATCCCATGATCAGTTGCTTTGTTAGAGTTGCTTGGAGCAATTTTAAGAGATTAAGTGTCCATGCTCCTATCATTCGTTATCAATATATCTCGTATTTAGATGAGTGATGAGTAAATATTTATAATATTTAAATATATAATAATAATATGTGTAATGTAAAAAAAATTATTTTTATTTTTATATATTAAAATTTTATTAATACCATTAAAGCTATTTTGTTAGGATGCTAAATAATGAAGCTAGAAAAAAAAAATACAGTTGTACATGGAGTGGCTTTATAAATACTACAAACTATAGTTTTCATTGAAATCAGGTAGAAAGGTAAATCAACGAAGTGTCATAAGGAACAGTGCGATATAGATGACTAAAATGGAGTTGTTTTTTTATTAATTTTTATGAGAAAGCAACAAGAAAATTTTTATTAAGGGTATTAAAGCAAAGCAACTGTCTTTACCAATGCATCAGCTTTCGCCTAGGATACATTCGCGACCTTCATGGTAATAGAATGCATCTGATAGTATTGTTCACGGATCAATAATAGTACTTTAATTAAGGGTACAGATGCATAGGCAAACGTGGTTTGGCACAAGCAACGAGGGGTTCATGAAGGAAAAGGTCATCCCTTGCTTCAACCAATTTGATACGCGAGACATTTGGTGGTTTGCTCCAATCGAACCCATGAATAAGCCTAGCAAGAAGCATGACAGTAATAGTGGTGCCCAGTGTGATGCCACTGCAGCCGCGTCTACCGGTACTGAACGATATGAAACGCAAATCATGCTCGGTTAGGACCACTTGAGTAGTTTCGCTATTGATGTGTCGATCAGGCTTGAACACCAGTGGATCTTCCCAAACCTTTGGATTTCTGCCTAAGCCAATTCGACTTAGTAATACGTGGCTGCCTTTAGGAATATGGTAGCCGGCGACAGTTGTGTTTGATATTGCTACATGTGGGACATTAAAGGGTGCAATAGGATGGAGTCTGAAAGCTTCTCTAGCACACGCCTTAATGTAGTTAAGATTGGGGATGTCAGATTCCTGAACGAGCCTCTCTCTTCCAACGACTCTATCTATTTCTTCCACTGCTTTTGTTAAAAGCTCTGGTTGATTTAGCATTTCTGCTATTGCCCATTCCACTGCATTTGATGGATTATCTACAGTTGCCACCATAATCTCCTATAAAACAATTCCCCATTAATTTTGATGTAAGATTGGATAATTACATCAAAGATGGTGTACCTTCAACAATAGAGGTGGGAAAAAAAAAAAAAAGACCAAACTGAATTAATCTACAGATTGAACTAAAATAAATCAAAAATATTTTTTTTTTAATTTGGTTTGGAAATTTTTCAATCTGAACTAAATAAAAAATTTATTGTTCATTTGTAAGGGTATTGAATCAAATTGTAAAATTGAACCAAAATCATTAAAAAAACCATAATTATATTTTAATTATAACTAATAAACTTTTTTTTTGTTATAACACAATATTTAAAGAATTTTTAGTTTATATTTATTAAAATATATATTTATTTAAATTTTATGACTATAACTTAACAAATATTTATTTGGGTTGACTCAAAACTTAAACAATATGCTAGCTTAAGATTAAAATAAGCTATTAATATACATTTGAAAATTTTTATTTGCTTAAATATTAACTTTATCAATCTTTTATATGATATCAATGTATATTATTAAATGAATTTATTATTTTCCATGTAAAATTATATGTGAAGCAAATATACTTTTTTAGATGGTAAAATATGGTTCAATCCATTAATCAAACCAAACTAAATTGAAATTTTATGGTTTAGAAATGTTCATAAACCAATCCACATGGTTTGGTTCAAAATGATAAAAAATCAAACTTTCTTTTTATTATCTAGTTTGGTTTAGAGAGAAAATTAAACTGAATCAAACCCTATTCAATGGGATATATATGGACCCAATGCTTCCACATGTTTAATGTCGGGAATCAAATGAAATACAAATAGTTTCTCATATTGGTAGTCAATCATGCACTATGTAACATGTGCCTTAAAAGTAAGACTAGTTTGATGGAGTTGAGGTTATTTAAACGAACAAAATAAAGTAAAATTTCTCAAAATATGAACATAAGCTTTAAATAGTTGCTGAAGATGTAGAGTCGTTGTTGTTCTTTTTTTTTTTTTTTAGTCAAATAGATCATTGTACATCTTATGACTTTAGAAATGGTGCTAAGATTATTTCTATATTTTCAAATGTTACAAAAGGTGACACTTTCTTTGAAAGCTTAGAGGCCTATTTGAACCTAACAAATAGCTTAAGAGATTTACTTACAATTATCCTAAAAAGTAACAACGTAGGTATACTAATTGAAAAAAAGTACAAAAAATTAACTTATATAACTAGAAAAAAAAATGAAAAAAAATACATGCTTATACTGTTATACAAATTGGAAAATAATGAAAACTCAAGTTATAAACTGAAAACAAAAAAGTTACACATATAATCAAATTGTAAATGTGGAAAAACTCATGTTTATTTTATATAATTAATCTTTAAATAATATTGCATTTGGAGTACAAAGTTTTAAATTGATAAGTATCCTGAGTCTCGTTAACGATGAAATCGCCATAGGGATAATCCTAATTATGTGAACTCTATAACTAAAAATATTATAATTGAAACCATTATCCTTACCATAATTTGGGCTTGGATTTCTTGTGGGGTTAGTAATGGCGTCCCATCCACATCTTTTAGACAAATAAGAATGTCAAGCAAGTCCTGAGGCTGCTTATCCTCAACGTTATCATTGAGAATTGCAGCATGTTTCCTCCATTGTTGGATTCTCTCATTTATAATTGGTCCATGCAAGTTATTTACAGTCATCATCGTTTGCTTCACTATTTTTTCGTGGCCATCCAAGTCAAGACCTACTAAAGAAGGAAAATAATCAGAGATACAAAATGCATATATATACTTAAGCGCATCAAATATTGCATTGACATGCTGTTCTTCTTTAACATTTGGTCCTCCGTCTTCTCTTTCTTCACCAAAATATCTTATTCCAAACACCAATTTCCTTATTACATTTCCGCAATAGTGTCTGGTAGCAATACGCAAGTTCACTTGACTATTATCTGAGGTCTTGCATTGATTCAAGACATACTTGACAAGGTTGTCCGCTTCTTCAGCTCTTTTATTATGGAGCCATTTATGCTTTGAAGGGCATAGTATTTCAGAGGACAGGACTCTCTTCATTTTCTTCCATTGTTCCCCAAAAGGTGTAAGAGCAGCAGTAAGGTAACCACTGCTAAACGTACATGTGGCAAATGTGTGTGGCCTCGATGCAAACAAGGCATCCTGCTTTCTCAAGAATTCTCTAGCGATTTGTGGACAGCTTACAGGAATAACGGGAGTATTACCTATTAGAAAACAGGCAATGTGGATATTTTTCTCCTCCATATAGCGATGAATACATCGGAAAACGGGTTTACTGCGACCCATGTCAAGCGCGCAACCGACAAGGGGCCATGGTGTTGGACCGGAAGGGAGGAGTGCTTTTAGTTTGTTGTTTGATGCCATATGTTTCGTACAGCTTCTTCTGGACTGGATCAGCTTGAAATATGTCATCAGTGTCAGTAAGGCAGCAAGTAAGAAAGCATTGAGGGAAGTGACCAAGGTTGTGTTTGGAAATGTAGGGACGGTGCCCATTTTTCAGCTTTTCGGTTGTGTAGTATGCAAAGAAGTGGAACAACTTACTGACACATGAAAGGCAAACGACCACCTATAAATACAAGTATCATCATGTGACCTGCGAGAACGTTCCTTGTTATCAGTGCATGTACAATGTTTCTCACACATGTTAAATGCGAAAGAAGGATATGAGAGACCTAAAATTTTAATTTTAATAAAAACATTGATAAAATGGACATGCTAGTATGGGCCCAGAACCTGGTGCAAAATTAACGCCAGTAAATTAAATAAAAATGATTGCTACTGCCAAACAAAACGAAGAGATTGAAGTAACATGACATAAATAAGTAGACGATAAAAAATTGAGATAATCCAATTAAGCAAAGAAAATTCATACAAGCTAAAAGCGGAAACTAAAACTTATAATATCCTAAAATAAGACAAAAAATTAATAATAAATAAAATAAAAAGGACATAATACCATTCAAATGCAGCCAAAACATGGGACATTAATAAAAATAATCCTAAATGCTAGGAATATAACCTTAGAACTTGTTATAGGCCTAAATTGGCTTGAGGCTTAAGAGCTCATCTCATTTGAGTAAAATCACATAATAGAAAAGTACCTAAATTTATAGGCACAAATTAGAAAAATATTTTAATTCCTTTGAAGAACATGTTATATTGAATCTTTTTTAAAATAAATAAGGCATCTTGAAAGAAGATTTACTTGCAAAAAATATAGTACCACGCTAATACAATAAATAACAGGTCTCTCTAACTAGGTAAGGCATTTAATACCCACTATAAACTTTGATTGCTATACCCTAATGTTATTTCTTTGACTTGAGTATTGAAGTCCTAGTGCTTGAGACAGCTTTAATGCCTCGATAGTTTACTACCCTCTAGCACCACCTACATCACTAAATGTGTAGTAAGGCACTAAGGACAAGGTTGTGTGACTCGAGAGGCAATTGACTAATTTAGTAGTTCAGAATCGTCATTTGCAAGACCAAGTTAATGAAATTAATGAGTGCTCCTAACGTTATTCTTCGTTCCACAATGAGTTGTAGGGTGATAGTGTTTCACAACACAATGGAAACATGCCACAAAACCTAAACAAAGCTCCTAATCCATGGACAACTACAACAACAACAAGAACGACAACTTTGAGGTGCAGTTTACAAGGTCCTTGGCTGATTAGTCAATTGACGATAAAGAAAATATGATTAAATGCCTCGATGAACTCAAAGATTCAACGAAACCTAAGCCCTAGGATATCTTCACAATAGGACTCTCTCCGTTCATATAGGAAATCTAAGACAAGCAACTCTCAACTCACGTTTAAATCCCCCAATTAGAGTTTTATGATAGGACCATTGACCCCTTCGAGCATTTGAGCTATTACACAACTTAAATGAGCCTCTTTAATGTCTTCGATGCCATAGCTTGTAAGGCCTTTATAGGAACACTTAAGAAAATTGTGCGCACATGGTTTTGAGGTCTTAAGCCTATTCTACTCCTAACTTTTGAGAAATTGCCATGCAGTTTTATTAGTACTTCTTGACGAGCAAAGTTCTTGAATGAGACTCTTCGACTCTCAATCTCATTAGACAGAAGTAAGAGAAGACACTTAGAGATTACATCTCTAGGTTTAGCCGAGCGATGCTCAAAATCCCCAATGTTGATGTGGTTGTCACCTTGAATTTAGTAGTCAATAGTGTGAAGGATAGGTCCTAGTTATTTTACTCTCTTACCTTATACAAGTCCCAAAATTTTAAGGAATTTTAGGTAAAGGCTACAGATTATATTGCCCAAAAAGATCCCATATTAGAAGGTGACAAGTTAAGTAGGCATCATTTGAAAAAAGTATAATGGTAAAGATTAACCCTCTACAAAAGATAGACTTAGCCCTACCATGGAGAATAATGGGTTTGCTCGAAATGGTAATGGTAGAAAAAAGTGCACCATCCTTTTTTATGAGTAGCACATCCCCTTAAATAAGTGTCAAGTTTACATCTTTATTAAGATATGAGATTGGAGTATCATTACTTGGCTTGTTAAGATGAGGAATAATTCTTCAAGTTGAAACTTTGACAAATATTATGATTTCCATCATGATAGGGATCACACAATGGAAAACTGCACTCAATTAAAGAATGCTCTAGAAGACTTTATTTGATGAGGTTATCTATGTGAATACATCGAAGAGGCTGAATGGCTTCCAAAGTGGGGTCACCTTAAGGAAGGAGGAGCATACCAAAAGCAAGATGCTTGCCCCACAAGGAGAACAATCAAGACAATAGTGGGAGGCTTGGTTGTTAGAGGATGATTTACCTCCTAAGTAAGGTCTATACCCATTCAAAAAATTATCAAAATGTACTCAGCACTTAGATGAAGCGCTTAAAAGTCGACACTATGATCACCTTTTTCAAATGATTGCCTTGAAGGCATTGTGTTCCCTCATGATGATGCTCCCTTAATCCGAGCTCACATTGCTGGTTTTGATGTTTGCAAAATATCGATTGATAACAATAGTTCCATGAATAATATATATAAGAAAGCTTATGACTAGATGAAAGATCAAGTTAAAGCAAAGTTAAAACCATAAGACAATGAGTTTTTTTACTTCAATAACTAGCATATCAAGCTAAAAGGAATCATAACTCTCCCTATGGAGCTTAGAGACAATCCTCATAAGGCTTCGATCTTGGTCAATTTTGTTGTCATCAATGCCTGGTTCCCTTATAATGTCATTCTAAGATGACTATTGCAAAACACAGTAGGAATGATAACCTCTACAAAACACTTGAAGGCTAAATTCATTATTCCCATAGGAGTTGTTGTTTGTAATGGTGATTAGCAAGCATCTCTGAGTTTGTATCTCTAAACCCTCTCTCAATGGGAGATCCTTATAATAGACTCTACACCCAAGGAAAAACCAAGATCAAGGGAAGAACTGATAGAAGAAATAGAGGAAATTTAGATTGTAGCTCGCTTGAACAAACTACAAAAATAGGGACAACAACTTCAGCCAAGCTACATCAATGATTGATAGCCTTCCTCTAAGCTAATATAGACTTTGTTGCATGGTTGCCATCCAACATGCTTAGAATTCCACCTAAAGTGATGATGCATAGATTGAATATATACCCCTTTATGAAGGACAAGTATTAAGTTCTCTATTGTTGGTTTTTATCATAACAAAACAATTAAGTGTTTTATTGATAAAGTTAAGAAGTGCATAAATTAAAATTGATAGAAATATAATGACTTAAAGATTAGAAGTTGGTATGGAATTAAAGAGTGTAGATACTTAGAGAATGTCTATGGAAAATGAAGATTCTATAGAATAATTGATCCAAGCTTAAGTTGGATAATATAGTTAGATTGAAGGCCTAACTCTACTAATTGGATGCATTTGAGAAATATATCTAATTCTGTTCCACTTAAGTTGATTTATGAATCCATGCGAATTAATTTTAAGGAGGTTTAATAATATTAATTATTATTAAGTGCAAGTTATTAGTGATATCTATTAAAAATAATAAACAGGTTCACGAGCATTATATATATATATGTGTGTGTGTGTGTGTGCATGTATCAAATGTAGAATATTTTGCTTGAAATTCAAAATTACATGATTTAGGATTATCTACAACTGACTAAAGAAGTCTTTAGTATAACGTCTTGATTTTATTCAACAAGAAAGGCAACATTCTAATTTTCAAATGAGAAGTCTAATAGAATTCCAAAATAAGGGAGGAAGGCAATGTTCAAATTTCAAATAGAAAAGGATTAAGCTAAGATTTAAGGATATCTACTCTAATGGATAATTCATGGTATACTTAAAGAGATTTTGTTGACCATTCAAGAGGTTGTGGATCAAAGATATTATATATTTAGCTAATTCAAAGCTAGAGTAGAGAGAACAACATACTTAAGAACTACTTGTCAAAAACTTAGAGAATTCTACAGAGACTACTCTATGTTACATTAAGATTTATTTTAATGTTGTGTTTTTTATTGCAAAAAAAATTATTGAGGTTTTTTTATTGCTGTATTCATCAAGCTTTTTGATTCTTGGAGAGATTGATATTGTTGTTTGAGAGAAGTTATAGCGGTTCTCTATAGATTTGTACATTAGCCAGGTTGAGGGCTAGATAGGTAGAGCTAAGAGTGCGAAACGCCAAGTGTTTTGGCATACTAATTGTAAATTCTCATTATTTTTGTTTATTGGATTAGTAGAATGGGATTAGTGTGGATGATTGGGTCACCAGTAGTGGAGCTAGAAGAGATGATAGACATACAAGGCAAAACCTCTATAAAATCTTGCACCTAATCTTCTTTTCCTATCACTTTAATTTTCTATGTTTATTTGGTTTATTTTTGTACAATATTTTTGAACATTTAGCACACATTTCAAGCTAATAAGAATATCTTGAGGGGTTTAATCTTTTGTTTAAAGTATTTTCAAAATTTTAAAAATTATATAGATATCAATTCACCCCCTACCTCTTGATATCTAAATTAGGACCTACAAAATGAAAAAAGGTACTTTTCACTTAAATGCAAAGTAGCCATTGAAGAAGAAGTTCAGAAACTGTTAAAGTTTAGATTTATATGAGAAGAGCCTCATCCTCCTTAACTAGCTAATTGTGCATTAGTCAAAAAGTTCAATGGGAAGTAATGCATGTGCATCGATTATACCGACTTAAGCACAGCCTACTTAAAGGGCTTCTTTCCTTTTCCTTAGACTGATCAACTGGTCAATTTGACCTCGAGCCATGCATTACTCAGCTTCATGGACGCCTTCTTAGGATGTAATAAAATTCGAATGCACAAGCTTGATTAGGTCTATACCTCCTTCATTACTAACTTTAGAACATGTTGTTATAATGTTATACCTTTTGGATTGAAGAATGTTAGGATAATATATCAAAGACTAATGAAAAAGGTGTTCATGCACCAAGTAGGTTGCAATGTAGAAGAATATGTCGATGACATGATAGTAAAAAGCAAGGAACCCTAAGAACATCTCACAGGCTTAGAAGAAACTTTTCAAACACTTTGTTAGTACAACATGAAGTTGGACCCTCAACAGTGCTTATTTGGTATAACATTCGGGAAATTTTTCGGCTACATGGTCAACTCCTTGAGGAATAGAAGCAAACCCTGAGAAAATCAAGGTAATACTAGACATGCAACCCCTTAAGATAGTCAAAGAAGTTTAAAGGAAAATAGGGTGGATTGTTGCACTTAGTAGATTTGTTCCTAAATCCGCAGATAAGTGTGCTCCCTTTTACAAAGTTGTAAAGAACCCATTCAATTTTTAGTGGACGTAAAAATGCCAAGAAGCATTTAATGAACTGAAAAACTTCTTTGCAACCCCTTTAGTGTTGTTAAAGCCAATAACAAGATAAGAGATTTATCTCTACTTCTTCGTTAGTGGTTGTGCTCTCTCTTTAGTACTTATCTAAGCCGATGGGTGAGAGCATCAACTTGTTTACTATGTGAGCCACATTTTATAGGACTTGAAAGCAAGATATTCTAAGATAGAGAAATTTTTCCTAGTTGTAGTCATTTCTACAAGGAAATTATGTCGTTACTTTGAGGCTCATCAAGTAGTGGCTCTCATAATCAACCCTTAAGGCAAATCCTCTAAAAGCCCGATGTGTCAGGGAAGATGGTTTGTTATGTCTTAGAGCTCATCATGTACGACATTCAACATCGACCATGTGAAGCTATGAATGCACAAGTATTAGTTGATTTTATAGTTGTGTCAACAATAGAAGATGAAGCACCTTTTAAAGTCTATTAGACGCCCACTTAAACTCTTCATGTAGACAACTCATCCACCTGAGGAGGGGAGGGGGGAGGAGTAGAGTAGGGCTTATATTGTGCAAACCACAGGGTCTTGAAGTTCAATAATTTTTTATGTTTAGGTTCTCAACCAATAATAATGAGGTAGTAAATGAAGCTTTCATTGTGAGACTAAAATTGGCTAAGGGAATTGGTGTGGAAAAAAGTTGAGATTATTTTAAATTCATAGCTTATAGTCCAATAGGTTAACAAAGAGTATGCAGTTAAAAATAAAGGGCTGACCAAGTATCTTTAGGTCGTTAGATCCCTATGTTCTAACTTTCTATCATGGGGTACCACAAAGATTCCCTAAGCATAAAATGCCAAAGTAGATAGCCTATTCAAGTTAACCTTTATGTGCCTCTCTAACTTGGATAAGAAGGTGTTTGTAGAATTCCTCCTTAAGAAGAACACTAATAGGTCTCCTTAAGAATGCCTTGCTAACAAGACCTAAACTCTTGAAGAGTCGTGTTAGACAAATCAAATCATTGGCTACCTACAAATGGCACCATCTATGTTAATAGGAAAAAAAGCGAAGGCTTTACGACAAAACGTAGTCCAGTATACACTTTTCGATGGGTAGCTTTACATAAGGGCATATAGTTTACCACTCCTCAAGTGCCTCTAACCTTTAGAGGCTAAGTACCTACTTATTGAGCTCCATGCTAGGGTTTACAGTAATCACATTATGGGGTATGCTCTAGCTATTAAGGTACTTAAGTTAGATATTACTAGCCTACCATGAAGAGAGATGCGAAGGCAATCGTACAACGATGCAACTAGCGTTAAAAGCATGCTTTGTTCGATAGGTAGTTGAGTAGTACTCTTATGCTAATCATGAGCCCACAGCTTTTTGCTTAGTGGGGACTTGATATTCTTTGACCATTCCTTAAGGCTATAGGTTATCGTTAGTACATTATAGTTTTTGTCAACTACTTCACAAGATGGGTGAAAGTTGAGGTAGTAGCTAATATTACTAAATGTAATGTAAGATATTTTGCCAACCAAGCTATACTATGCCGCTTTGGTATTCCTAGTGCCATAATTGTTGATAATGGAACCCAGTTTGACAACCTAAAGTTTAGGGAATTTTATGCCAAATATAGGATTAAGGTTCACTGCACCTCAATTCTTCATCCATAGTTCAATAGATAAGTTATAGCCACCAATAAAGTTATTTTGCAAAGCTTCAAGAAGTGAGTTTATTAGGTAAAGGGAAAGTGGGCCGATGAGCTTCCCTACTTATTATGGTGATATCGAACAACTTTAAGAATTGCCATAAGTGAGAGTCCTTTCAACCTTGCCTTTGGAATTGAGGCAGTTTTATTGGTTAAGCTTAAATTGCCTAACGTCCACACTTGTAACATAAACCTAGAAGTTAACGAGATCGGTCTTTGAGCTAACTTTAATTTTCTAGAAAACTTAAGAGACTAAGTGAGTTATAAGGTTATGAAATATCAACAATGAGTAGCTAAGTATTATGACAAGAAGGTGAAGCATAAAGTTTTGCAATTAGGAGATTTGGTTTGTAGGAAGCTTAAAGCTACAAGATCAAGAAAAGGTTAAGGCAAATTAACCCTAAATTGGGAAGATCTCGTTTGCATACGAAGAATGGTCAGATATGGGGGTATTTGACTTAGAAAGACTCAACGGACACTTGATCTTAAGGAATGAAATAAGGAAAATTCACACCTATATTTTTAGTAAGTTTTAGAATGTGTTTTAAGGCATGATTAAATCATTATCTTCGTTGTAAACATTTCTATTATTTAATGAAAATGCAACTTGCATTTAGTACTTCTAAAGACTATGCTTAATTTGTCTTATAGAAGTACTTAAAGTTAGAATTCAATCATATAAATGGTGTGATTAATGAGTAAATTCCTAAGCTGCATCTAAGCAATAAGATGCACTAAGGAACTTCACTAGATATAATGCAAATGAGCGCCTACCCTTAAGTGGACAAACTTGCTAGACTTGTACTCTAAGCCAACGTAAGGAATCTCTTCACTAGCTAGGCTTAAGCTTGAGTGATGAAGATCTCTACTAAGGGAATTAAACCTCCATCCACACATTAATCGATCTAAAATTGATCAACGGTGTTCTACGCTGATCAAACCTTGAAATTGATCTATAGTGTGATATGAGATCAAATTAAAATCAATCTATTGAAATAATATTTGATTATAATATACTTTAATCTACATATACATGATATACAATAACATTCAGCTCAATAATAAAGGAAAATTGTTTTATTAAATGCAAAAATTTTATAAGGCTTACGGGTTAGTAGATGAACCCTGTACAAGTGAAGTAAAAAAGAAAAGCAAATCTAAAAACTAAAAATAAAAACAAACAAGATGCACTTGAATTAACTTGCAATATGTTCACTAAGGTTAAGGGTTGGTTCCAACAAATTTTCTATGAATCAAATAGGAGGATAATCTTCTAGTTACTTGGAGGTAGCAGGAGTTTGGTTTCTTTGTGGTTCGAACAAGCGAGGAGGAACATCTACATTAGGAGGGGGAGGAGGTTGCTCTTCTTTAGAAGGAGGAAGAGAAAGCAACTTTTCTTCAACCATTAGAGGAGGCGGAGGTAAGTCATCTACAATAACAACACCAAGTAATGGAGGTGTGTTATCATCCTCTTAAGCCTTAACCTTCATTGTTGCCCTCTCAGCCTCTAATTCTTGCTGCTCCTCCAAAGGAGTGTTGGGTTTACACATTTTCTCATGAAGCCAACTTAAGTCATACAAAGGATCCCTTTCCTAGATCTAATGTTGTATACTTCATTATTGAGCTGGATCTCTTCATAGTATCGATCTTTAGTAGTTCACTCCTCTTGAGCTCCCTACTATGCCCTTTTAGGACCTCCTCCTACTTATTTGACTTGTCAAGGCACTATTGCATGAGGTCTAAATCTTGCTTGGAGTCTACCTTAACAGCCTTCTCTCAACGAAGCTCATTAATAAGGTGGGCCTCCCTTTGATGATAGCTAGAGACCTCCTTGGAAAGGACATTAATGCGACTTGCGTTCCCCTTCAGTTTTTGCTACACCTTCTCCAACTTAGACAAACCTTTTTGAGCTTTTTCCCCAACTTTAGTTATCTTCTTCCAATAGTCCTCCTTTACCATCTCGAGCCCCTCCCAAACACTCTTTAGCTCAACCCCAATTGCTATCCAACTCTACAGGTGAGAATCATTATGATGATATTAATGACTAAATAGCCTATAATAGTCATAGTTAGCAATTTGGTCTCATACTTGTCAATCACATTTGGCACTAGCATCGAGGACCTTGTATTTAACCTTGATCATTTTGCAAAAGTAGAACATATGTTAAAAATAAGAAGAAGAAGAAGAGAGAAAAACCCTTAATTCCCAAACATGAACACTTTACCTCAACAAGTTATGCAAAAAAGTGATTTCATAGCTCGTGACTCAACATCCTAACAGTGGCCCTCTTTGCTTTCCCTCTTTCTTTAAGATTAAGCATGCCCTTGAACCGGTTGGCATGACTTGACTTGGCTTTAGGCACCGAAATTGCAAAGGTAGTGGAACCTGAGGGAGGTTGACTTGGGTGTCCTTAGTTAGTCATTGCTCCCCTTATGTAACTCTCCTCCTTAAGAAGCATTGTGCTTCCTCTTTTGCCACCTGTTAGATGCAGTGTTGACCTCCCCATTTGAGGTCATAGGTTTTACCTCAATCTCGCTAGGAATGGGGATTACCTTATCTACCTAAGGCCTTTTAAGCCCCAACATGTCACCTCATTAGTGGACACACCATGGCCTTGTGACATCTGCTACTTTAGCCTTCCCCTTCCAAGCAATAGTGGGAGTTGGGTTAATGGCATGGGGAACTTTAAGACCATGAATGATGATACCCTTAACTAAGGCCTTTTTCTAAGGAGAGGTTCCTAACATAGCCTTCTTAGACCTATGTAACTCTTTATTACCTTTAGCCCCTTGGAATTTGGTGAGGTTGGAAATGCGTATAGGCCTTAGTGGGGGCATTCCTACATTGTAGAGGAAGCTAAGCTAGTAGAAAAACATAATAGATAATGCTTACTAGAAAAAAAAAAAAAACTCACAAGAGGACTATGCCTCTAAGTTATAGCAGATGAGCGCTCCCCTCAAGCTAACCCCATTCTAAGCATTGACTCAACAAAAGTAACGTATAGGTTATGGCTATTAGAGCATATCCATGTGTTATGACTAAGATTCTTACGCTTGGTTATGAGGACTAATGTGTTGTATTCAATTTATTTTTTATGTGAAAGAACAAAGATTCAAATAAATGACTTGAAAGCTCCTTATACGGTTTAAAGAAATACTTATGGAATTTAGGGATTCTACCCTTGTCAAACAAAGAACTGAGAAGTTTTTCCAAAAAACCTATGACCTACAAGCTAATTATGTCAAATATATTTGCCAAGATGCAGGAGCAGAAAAAAATCACTACGATGCACTCTTCAAGTTACTTTTGATAAAAAAGTTCCTCATCTACCATTTAGTTCTATTTCTTTTCCAAATGCTAGTAGAATAAGCTACTATAAAGATATATGTAGCGGTTGACAAATTAAAGAATTCATAAAATTTACATGATGTATCACAATTCACAAGAAATGATAAAGTAAGTACTTTGTATGTAGATGCCATATATGTCATTCTCATAACTATAATAAGGCTAATAATACATAGCAAATGTCAATAGTACAATCACTTTACATTGCCTACAAGTTACCTAACTTGCTCTTGTGCTACGTCATCATTGTTACAATTAGATTAATTACAAGAAGAAAATAAATGCAGACAAATACAACCTTAAGCCATCTAAATTCTTTCTCCAACAAGCCTCTTATGTTCTTTAATTTGCTAGTCATAGCATCCTTTATATCAGCATAAGAACACTCCTCCCCTTTGCTATCAAGAAAGGACATTTGTTACTATTGCTCCAAGTCTATTTCTTCTTAGACTAGAGTACACCAACTAAGGAAATCACAAGTATCATAGACATAGTATAGTCTCCCATAGTTCTTCTTGCTTTCGAAAATTTTCACCAATGCTCTAATTGCACACGAGCATCTATGATTCTTATAGTATAGCCCATCCCTCTCCAACTGAAATCTTCTTCAACCAGATGACACTAACCAAGGAACCCACAAGTGTCACAAACATAATACAGTTTCCCATAATTCTTCCCACTTTCGAAAATTTTTACCAATGCTCTAATTCCGTAAGAGCATCTACAATTCTTGAAATGTAGACCATCCTTTTGCGCATTTAACACCTTTGAAGAGCTCTAAAATCATTAAATAATAATAATAATAAAGTAATTACAGAAGAATAGCAAATCTAATAATAACAGTTCAAAAGAAAAAAAAGAGGAAATCTTCTAGCCTTGTAAATATAATTGAGCCTTCTAAAGATAACTGAAACTACTCTTAAACAAAAGCACATATAGCTTGGTTTATTGACATGTAGTTTTCTACATTGGTAACTGTAATTGAGCTTCACAATATGTTAGAATTCCCGAGCTTGCTTGTGCCAATTTCTTCACACTATTGAGATGTAGTGCGAACTATCATTGCATAACTTCAAATAACTAGTATACAGAAGAATACTATAAATATACATCCTCTTTTGTTTCCTTGTTGACAAAACCCCATCTCCATTTTCACCTCTACAACTTCACATTTTCTTCCCATCTACCAAAGGACTTTAAAAAGGTACAAACTTTCGCGTTCCAACAAATACCTAAACAACTTTTCCATAAGAAATACTTGGAAAAAAAAAATGGATTTTCAATTCAAGTACACATAATACAGAAAGAATAGTTAAACTACATATAGTATATATATATATAAATTAATTCTACAAAATGATTTTCCTTTTACAAAGTGCCATAATCAAACATATGAAAATATGAGTCATAATGTATTACTTGCCTCAACACTTATTCATTTGGCTCTTCCATTTAGTTGCATTGCAATTAGGTAGGGATTTGATTGAAGTATTTGATTTGGAACTTCACGTTTAGATGAGGGACTACGATTTGGGTCAATTACAACTCGGGGAAAGAAATTACTTCATGGGGGTTTGAAATTGCGATATTTGATGATGGATTAAGAGTTATGATTTAGGGTATGTCAAAATTAGGTTAGAGTTTTTGTTGAAGGTAAAGAGGGTTTCATTTCCAAGGCTAGAACATTTAAGTCAAATAAATTCCAATTTGTTACAAGGTCCTTCTCCATCTCTTTATTTTTTTTTCTAAGCTAACGAGTTAAGTTATACCAGATTAGATCTAGCTACCTAATTAAAAAATTCATCACTTTGCCACATCACGGCATGAATTTGATGTGACATTTGTTTGATTTTTTTTTTTTTTTTATGGACACATTGGCAAGGACCTCCAAATAGGCAAAGCACACATTAAAAAGGTTGGGCTCACATCAACTTCAAGGGGTCTACACTATGGGTTTTGCAAAATTAGGGGATGTATGTAATTTTTAAATTTTTTTAAGAAATATCTATATAATTTATCCTTTAATAGAATAAAAAATAATAATAAAATTAAATCTAATCCAAATAATAATATATATAATAATTAAATATAAAAATCTTCATGCACCATTAATTGTGCTACTATGCTACTACCGACGATCCCATCATGAATAGCTGAGAAAAGGTAGCAAGGGTAAGGTTTGAAATCAATTGTTGCTTTTGAAAATATATTAATGACCATAAGTATATAGCAAATAGTATATAAATATATATATAAAATCTAAGCAATTTCCATTAATACAAGTGGAGAACCATCTGACAAGCATAATATAACCCTTGGATATATAAGCCTAAGGCAACGATTATCATTTGTATTTGTTACTTTGAACAGATATTTTCTCTGTATTTTATCTTTGTACTTGGAAAAATAGATACTAAAGCAAAAGCTATAAGTTTATTTTCCTTAAATAAAAAATATAATATAAAATCAGTATGATTGATGCGAGAAGGAGCTACCAAATTGACCGAAACAGAAAATATAGAAATTTGTAATATTCCAATTTGAACTTCGGCTGTTTTATTTCTTTTATTTATTTTTAGCTGAAGAACTTCGGCTGTTTAAAAGAGGGAGGAAAAAGAAAAAGAAAAAGAAAGAAAGGAAAGAAGAAAAGAAAAGAATTCTGTATACAGAAAAGAAGTCTGGAAGCTCAAGGCACGTCCAATCCAAGGAGACCAAGCCAGCTGGGAAGCGGCGCCAAAGCTTTCAAAAAAGGACAAATTTAATTGGAAAAATCATGTTCTGCAACAACAGCAACAAAATCACGCGGAAAACGTAACGGGATGCTAAACACGCAACCGCAGGCAAGCAAAACTTAGAATGCAACCACAGCCATGGAAAGCTTAGAGTGCAACCACAGCCAAGGAAAGCTTAGAATGCAACCACAGCCAAGGAAAACTCAGAATCTATTTTCTTGCTCAATATGGACCATACACATCCTGGGCGGTGGTATTAATCAAGGAATACCTAAGCTCACGAAAAAATTAATTGTGAAATAAGAAAGTGTATATATTATTTGTATATTTTAAAAGTAAAGTGTAATTAAATACTACATATAACTAAGTGTTTAGTTATGTGAATTTGTAAATAAAAGTTATAAGTTTAAGTCTTGTAAATTTTATTTTACTTTTTTTAGGTTATGTTTATTCTTATATTACTTTAATGATATTCTCTCTTTTTTATATATATTTTTTCATAATAATTATGTTGAGTCTACTTTAAAATTTTTATTATTTCTCTAATTCGATTCACATTAGATCTTATACTTATCTAATACAAACCTCGACTTGAACAAAATTTTTTTTTTATCATTTCTTTAGAGTCACCATCCAACTGGAGTTGAAAAAAAAATTGTTAAGTTAAAATTAATTGAGCGAATTAATTCTAACTTTAACACTAGTCAACGAAACAATTTTTTTCATAAAAAAAGAATAGAAAAGCCGGAGATTTTTGACTCGGGAGCTATCTTATTATAACTTTAAAGTTATTATCTTAACTTTCTAAAATTTTTATTTTTATGACATCCTTTTTAGCATAAAAGAAAATACTAAAAAACATAAAAACGAAATAACGATTATACTAATAATGATTTAAATTTTTTATTTTATTTTTTAGAATTATCCCATAAGTGTACCTACATACTCACTATTCGAGATCAAACAGGTTGTAGTTTGCTTGTTTATAAAAACTTTAGTGCTTTGATTAAATTTTTCTTTTTTAAAAAATGAACCTGGTTTATGTTTATTATCATTTAAAATTTATTTTATGTATATTTTTTTTAGAAAATTCTAAACCTTATTTCCTTTTTTTTTAAAAAAAAAAAACTAAAACCAAACTTTTGAAAATACCAATTGAGTTAAAAAAAAAAACGAAAGAGAAATTCTAAACCTAATTCTCCTTTATTAAGACTCGTATTATTTTATCAATAACGAAAGAAAACAAAATTTTAAAATATATGTCTTTTATTATTATTATTATCTTTTTATTTATTAACATTATTATCAACTAGAACTAATAATAATAATATGAAACCCACTAACTTAGACATGGGTCGATGCGGTTCGGTTTGAGTCGCTTTGATTCGGTTCAGGTTAAGGGTTGGTGAGCTTATCGCAACTTTGTTCCACTATGCGTGTTTCGATGAGTGGTGATGCAAGGCAAGGAGTAGGCATGCTTCTTGGGCATGGGTCGACGTGGTAGTTGGTCACGATGGTTTCATGGCATCAACAATAGTGAAGAATGGCAGCCGTGGAGATTGCAGTGTAGCAGTGGGTGATTTTTTTTTTTTTTTTTCGTTTCTTTCTTTTACTCCTTTTTTTTTCCCCTTTGCTTAAGGATTGGCCTTATTTATAGGCCAAGATGCGACTGGACTTGATGAGCTTGAATCAAAATCATGATTAGTTTTTATCTTCTCAAGATTTGAAAAATTGATGCAAATCCCTTAGATTAAAGTCGTTTTTGTGATTTATCCGATTTTTTTGTCATAAATAAAAAAATAAATGTTTTGATTTTCCCAGATTTTTCTGCGATCTCCTCCCCTTTCTATTCGGGTTATTTATCCACCAAAGAAGACAATCATATGCGCCGCATGTGACCTAACTGAAGACAAAGAGTAAAGAAAGTGAAAAGCGGATTGGCCCCGTTTCAAACCCCTAATGTCGGTAGCTTTCTTTTCTCCTTGGGCATGCACACAAGCCAGCTAGGTTGGCTCTTTTCTTGGTCATCTTATACAATTAATTTCCATTTGTACTTACTAGGCCCATATATTTTAGTATTGTTTATTATTACTATTATTGTTATTTTTATTTCGTTATTTCTATTACTATTATTATTTAATTTTTTAATTAATTGAATAAAATTTTAAATTATTTTTTATTTTTTATATCATTATTATTATTATTATTATTTAGATGAGGACAAAAATAGGATGCTTACAGTATCCCTTCTTTGTAGTAAAGTTTGGGAACACTTGCCTACAAAAACAAGAAAGACACCACTTTTACTTAGGGAAAAGAATGGATAACGTTGCTATTCGCACTTGGATCCACTAAGGAGTTATCCGACCAACAAGATGCTCTACAAGATAGTAATCCTATGTTGCAGTTGCTTTATATGAACCAATATTCCTTAATGAGAGGTCTCAGTTAAGAAGCAACCTTTAGGAAGAGCTTTTCTAGAAAAGTGCTTTCATGAGCTGACTAATCGATGATAAGAAACGTCTTACTAGACTAGTAACCCTAAAGAAGGGATTGTTGAGAAAAGTGCTCTTATGAGATAACAAATTTATAAGAAGAAGCATCTTACAAGATTAGCAACCATAAAATGAGGATATCTAGGAAAGTGTCCCATGGTGAGCTAACTAATTGATAGTGGGACGTGTCTTTTAGACTTGCGACCCCAACAGAGAAAGTATAGGAAAGTGACCCTATAAGCTAACTAACTAGCAATAGGAAGCATCTTTTTGGATCAACAAACATAATAGGAGGCGTCTCAGAAAACTAGCAACCTTAAGAAAGGATCGTAAAAGTGCTCTTATGAGTTGGCTAATTGATAATAAAAAACGTCTTTTTAGACTAACAAATTTAAATAGGAATGTGGCTCATCGTTGGGAGCCTAACTGAATGAGGAATGACTATTCAATTTTTATTTCTTTTAAGTTTAGATGCTTACCTGGTCACTATGGATAACAACTAAACAACCAAACCCTCATGGTAATCTAATCTTTATTCGCTTATCTTTGTCTAGACTAGAGTAGAAGACCCTGGTGCATTTTTCTTGCGGGTTTAGCTCTTATGATTTTGGTATTATCGTGAATCACCAAACCTGCTATTCGAGAAGGGTAAGATCATAAAAAAAAAATGTAACGAGTTTTACAATTCCATCATTGTTCATTATTCATTATTCATTATTCTCTTGTATATGCGATGGAGTGAGGGCTAATATGGGGAAATGATGTAAGAATTTCTTTGATAGTGATTAGTCAAGGTGACTCTAACATTTGGTGTTCACTCAGGGATATCAACTTTCCTTATAGAGAGATGAGAATCAAACCACGAAGTTGTAATGATTGTTAGCATTCATGAATTTTTGGTAAAACTTTATCATTTACGACAGTACATCCTAACCATATTTGCATTTATGGGGTCCTTCAAATCTAGATTATCCATTTGAGCTAATATTAATGCCTCTCCTAATAATGCTCTTTTTACAACATATTGACCTTCATAATTTGGAGTAAATTTGCCTCTAGAATCTTGTGCATTCGGGAGAACCTTCCTTTGTACTAAGTCACCTTCCTTAAAATGTCATGGCTACATTTTTTTAGTTCAATTGATCGATTATTTTCTTTACCCAATTAGATTTATCTAGTTGTCTTTGACAAAACCTTGAAGGAAGGGATTTCGACCTTGATTGGTAATACTACCTCAATACCATATATTAGGGAATAGGGAGTGACTATAGTAGATGTTCGAATAGAGGTTCTGTAGGCTATGAGTGTGAAGGGTAATATCTAATGCCAATCTTTGTAGGTGACAACCATTTTTTCAATAATTCTCTTAATATTTTTGTTAATTGCTTGTAATGCCCCATTCATTTGAGGTTGGTATAGAGTTAAGTTTCTATGATTTATCTTAAATTGTTGACATAACTCCATCATCAATTTGTTGTTAAGATTGGTACCATTATCAGTGATGATCGATTTAGGATTCCATATCGAGCCATTATGTCTCTCTTCATGAACTAGATTACCACTCCTTTAATAACATTGGCATATGATGAAACTTTAATCTACTTGGTGAAATAATCAATAACTATTAGTATAAACCTATGACCGTTGGATGCCTTTGGGGTGATTGGCTCGATAAAGTCGATTCCTCACATAAAGAACGGTCATGATCCGGAAAGTGATCGAAGCTCTTTAGGTGGAGCATTTATTTTGTTGGTGTAAACGTGTACAAGTTTAATTGGAAAAAACATCCTTGCCACTTCAACATGTTCTGCAACAACAGCAGCAAAATCACGTGGCAAACGTAACTGGATGCTAAACACGCAACCGCAGGCAAGGAAAGCTTAGAATGCAACCACAGCCATGGAAAGCTTAGAATGCAACCACAGCCACGAAAAACTCAGAATCTATTTTCTTGCTCAATATGGACCATACACACACTGGACGGTGGTAGCGACCACACATTTTTAATATTCGTGTTAGAAGGCGACTTTATTTTTCTACGATGTTATGCATATTTTATTTAACAAGTTTATTCTGTAAGATCTTTTTTCATACCCATTCACAAAACTTCAATATTTTCTATGTTATGCAAATAAATTTACTTTAATACTTTACTATATTTCATTAGTCTTACTTTTGTTAAGAATTTTGTTTAAGAGTTTAAGTAGGTTTTTTAAATGATAATAAAAAAGAGAGTATGTAATCATTTTATTTTAGTCTTTAATTTTACAAGGATTTTAGTTTGTCTTAACTATCCAACTCAATAATTTGGTCGGGATTAATTTTAGATTTTTTTAATCAAGGAATAGGCATACATTTATTAAATGGATTGTTTATGAATTAGTTTTTTTTTAATTAAATAATTAGAAATAGGTTGTATCATTGGATTTTGGAAATAGTGATAAGGTGTCTTAGTCCGCTTAATTTCCATCTTATCACTTTATTATTGAATATCTTAAAACTTAAAAGTCTTTAGCTCCAAGTATCAATCAGCACATTGAGCACACACCCTCAAGGACATGTAAGGCTCTCTTACTCGATTCCATCAAAGACGCAACAATCTCTCTTAGTCACGTATTTCATCAATGGTGAAATAGTAATTCCTGTGCAATTACTTCTTGTGTATCTTGCATTAGTGGTGGCCTTCAATCATAGTGCAATGTGTTATGCGATGCATGTCAAATTTTATTTATTTATAATAATTAGCTTATTATTCCGAGGTGATCAAACAAGGTATAATCGTACTAAAGCAAAAAAATATAGAACACTACAAATATTTACAATCACATAATTGCACACTCAAAAGCACATTGGAAAAATTCAAATTTAATTAATACAGATAAATTGTGCAATAATATTATTAATAAAATAAATAATTTTTTTTCCCTCATATATATATATATTCTCAATCCACTCAATCAATCCATTTCCCCTTTTTTCCCCAAGGAGTATATATATATATATATATGCTCAATCCATTTTCCCTTTTTCCTCTCAAGGAGTCGCATAACACACAACCCCCACTAGCACTCCCAACACATACGACACCAACATGCCATAGCACACATGGCACCAACATGTCACTGCAACACAATACTAGTACACACAATGCTTGCATACCTAGCACACACCACGCTTACACACCCAACACACCATGCCTAACACCATGCACAACACCACATCTCTACACACACGGTCATGCACAACATGCCTAAAGCAACACCATACGCACACTACACTGCATGTATGACACACACAACACACACTTTGATGCGGACATCGTGGCGGACACGGGTTGATATACGGGTGGGATACACGGTCATGTATCATGTCAGGGAACTTCTAGAAACGCACACGGCTGCATACACGGCCAGGAGGCACGGCCGTGTGATATACTAGGATAATTCTCAGAAACGTACACGGCCTCTTACATGGCTAAGAGGCACGACCGTGTGTTCTGTCAGGATTTCTCCCAGAAACATGCATGGTCTCCATACACGGCTAGGGGACATGACCGTGTACTATGTCAGAAATATTTCCAGAAGCTTACACGGCCTGAATGCGCGGTCGTGTATATGCCAGATGACATACATGTATATTTATATTTATTTCCACCTGCACATATTTATTACCTTTTTTACATGTTTACTTGAGAGGTATAAATAGATACTAGGTCATTTTAGGGTTATGTATTATCCAATATTGTATACACACTTTTAGAGACGAGTTTTCTACGTTTCTTGATTGTGCACAATTGAAATCTTTCAAGAGTAAACTCATAATTCCTCTTTGTTTATTCTAGAGTTCCAATCCTAGAATTGGTCTCGGGTTTACGCTTTTCTCGCTGCATCAGTTGGTATCAGAGCAAGGCAAATTCCTGTGGAGATGTCGGCTAACGATGGTGTTGATGGTGGTCGCGTTCTCGACCTTCATCGGGATGCAGAAGTCCAAGGAGTCAATCAATGGGCTCTAAGGACGGTGGTCGAAGCCATGGAACAGAGGCTTGGGCATGCATAACAATGTTTGGAAGACCTGGTGGTGCGTTTCGACGCCATGGTGATGGGCCACAATGGGAACAGGGGTGTTGTTGGGAATCGACCGGGAGTAGCAGTCGCTCGTGGCGATCCTATCAATGAACTTGCTGCCAGGAATCAATGGAACCGAAGGCTTGATGAAAGCTCCTCTGAGGAAGAGGGTGAATTTCTACAAAGGAGGGGACAACCACCGAGAAGGGGTGGCGTTGGTGGTGGTAGGTACTGCGGGGTAGATGACCGGGTTGATCCGGAGTACGGTGGCTGATATCAGCGAAACCACCATGGATTCGATCATGCCGATGGCGGTGACTTCCGTTTTAAGGTAGACATTCCTTCATTTAATGGTAATCTCAAAATAGAAGATTTTTTGGACTAGCTTGCGGAGGTCGATAGATTCTTCGATTATATGGAGGTACTTGAGGATAGGAGGGTAAGATTGGTTGCTTGTAGGCTGAAAGGAGGGGCGTCTGCATGGTGGGATCGATTGCAAAACTGTAGGCAAAGAGAAGGAAAGCAATCTATAAGAACATGGTACCGCATGAAAAATCTGTTGCAGAGAGATTTCCTACCACCCGACTACGAGCAAATCCTTTTCCAGCAATATCAATGATGCCGTCAAGGGTAGAGGACGGTGCATGAGTACACCGTAGAGTTTATGAGGCTGGCGGAAAGGAATGATCTGAGGGAGACTGAAGGTCAGCAGGTGGCACGATTTGTAGACGGGTTGAAGCCTCAGATTAGAGACAAGATAGGGTTGACGGTGTTTAGAACCGTCAATGAAGCCAAGAAACTTGGCCCTTCGAGCCGAAATGATGATCCAAGAGTAGAGTGCAAGGTTAGGGGGAGGCAAGAGAAACTATGTTTACGATAATCTCGGTAGTAGTAGCAGGGTGATTGGCGAAAGGCCTAGAGGAGTCGTTGATAAACCAACGAGAAGCATGGAGAGAAAAGAAGACAAAGCTGAGGGGAAGAAACCTCTTGAGAGCAAAGAAACCCCGAGGCAAAATAACCCATATGCTAAACCAATTTTGGGAAAGTGCTATAGATGTAATCAGTCGAGACATCGATCTAATGAATGCCCGAATCGACGAGCTGTAAACATTGTCGAAAGGGAAGAAGAGGAGGAAGTGTGCTGTGAGCCGGATGGTGACGATGATGACTATGATGAGACTGATGATGCAGTGGAGCCAAATTATGTAATAAGGAGAATGATGCTAGCATCGAAACAGGAGGGTAGTTCACAACGACACCAGCTGTTTCGCACTAGGTGCACGATTGGTGGGAGAGTGTTTAACTTAATTGTTGACAGTGGGAGCTGCGAGAACATCATCGAAAAGGAGGTTGTGAAGAGACTCCAGCTACCGATAGAGAAGCATCCGAATCCTTACACCATAGGATGGATTAAGGTGGCGGAGCGAATCGAGGTGAAGGAGAGGTGTCGGGTTCCCTTTTCGATAGGCAAGTATCGGGATGAGGTATACTGCGACATCGTCGATATGGATGCTTGTCATTTGTTATTCGGACGGCCTTAGCAGTTTGACGTGGATGCCCAACATGCCGGGAAAGAAAACAAATATAGATTGGAAAAGGAGGGTGTAAAATATACGCTGCTGCCATTGACGGATAAGTGACCTAAGACCTAGAGAGCGGAAGGAAAATCTTTTTTGATGATCACTCAGTCAGAAAAGGAAATGACCGAAGATATGAAAGAGTCCCGTTTGATGCATGCTCTTGTGGTGAAGAATGCGGGAGAGGACATGGATAGTGTAGAGGCTTCGAAGGAAGTAAAAGGGTTATTAGAGGAATTTAAAGAGGTAGTGCCGGAAGACTTACCAGAAGGGTTGCCTCCATTGCGAGACATCCAGCACCACATCGACTTGGTGCTTGGAGCTAGCCTTCCTAACCTCCCCCACTATCGGATGAGCCCCAAAGAAATGGAGGTACTACAGGAGAAGGTCCAGGACTTACGAGACAAAGGATTCATCCGAGATAGCATGAGTCCATGTGCCATCGCAATGCTATTGAAGCCCAAGAAGGATGGGAGTTGGAGGATGTGTGTGGACAGTCGTGCGATCAACAAGATTACAATTGGGTATAAATTCCCAATACTTGGCATTGAGGATATGTTGGATCGGTTGAGTGGAGCGGTAATCTTCTCTAAAGTGGATCTCAGAAGTGAGTATCATTAGATTCGGGTCAGATCTAGGGATGAGTGGAAGACCGCTTTCAAGACAAAAGAAGGATTGTACGAATGGTTGGTTATGCCATTCGGCCTCAGCAATGCACCGAGTACCTTCATGCGCGTGATGAACCAGGTACTTAAACCATTCATAGGTCGGTTCATAGTTGTATACTTTGATGATATCCTAATATATAGCAAGACTAAGGATGAGCATCTAGTACACTTGAAGAATGTTTTGACTGTACTGAAAGAGAATAAGCTCTACACTAACCTCAAGAAGTGCATATTCACGTCACCAAGGCTGCTGTTCTTAGGCTTTGTAGTGAGTGGTGAGGGTATCACAGTGGATGAGGATAAGGTGAGGGCTATTAGAGATTAGCCTACTCCCAAGACCATTACCGAGTTGAGAAGTTTTCTAGGGTTGGCAGGATTCTATAGGCGATTCATACGGCATTTTAGTACGGTTGCTGCCCCATTGACTGAGTGCCAGAAGAAAGGAAAGTTTCATTGGGATGGGGAAGCTGAGTCGGGATTTGCGGTGCTCAAAGAGAGATTATGTAGTGCGCCGGTGTTGGCTTTACCGGACTTCGACAAACTATTCGAGGTCGACTGTGATGCCAGTGGCGTAGGTATTGGCGCGGTGCTATCTCAGGAAAAGAGGCCCGTGGCCTTTCATAGTGAGAAGCTTTGTGAAGCCAGGAGAAATTGGTCTACTTATGATAAAGAATTCTATTTTGTGGTCAGAGCTTTGAGGATGTGGGAACACTACTTGGTTGGCAAAGAGTTTATCCTATATTCAGATTATGTCGCCCTGAAACACCTGAGTAATCAGACTCGCATTTGCAAAGATATGCATGCCAGATGGATACAGTTTCTGCAAAAATTTCCATTTCGCCTGATGCATAAATTTGGGGTCCAGAATAAGGTGGCCGACGCATTAAGCAGAAGAGCGGATTTATTGGTTACCATGAGGGCTGAAGTGGTAGGATTTGAGCAGTTGAAGGAGTTGTACGAAACAAATGAGGATTTCAGAGCTACATGGAGGAAATGCACCAATAAGGAACCTAATGACAGTTATTACATCTTGGAGGGTTACTTAATGAGGGGTAACCGGCTCTGTATTCCCGAATCCTCCTTGAGGGAGAAATTGATCAGAGATCTGCATGGAGGGGGATTAGCCGGACATCTGGGGCGTGACAAGACACTAGCAGCAGTGACTGCAAGATACCATTGGCCTCAGTTGAGAAGGGATGTAGGGCGAATCGTGTAACGGTGTTACATCTGCCAGACATCTAAAGGGAATTATCAGAATATTGGGTTGTATACTCCGCTGCCAGTACCTGAGAATATCTGGGAGGATCTATCTATGGATTTCGTGTTAGGTTTGCCTCGTACCCAATGAGGTGCTGACACTGTTTTTGTAGTTGTGGATAGGTTTTCCAAGATGGCTCACTTCATTCCTTGCAGGAAGACGATTGATACACAAGGCGTTGCCAAGCTATTCTTTAAGGAGGTGGTCAGGTTGCACGGGGTTCCCAAGTCAATCACTTTTGATAGAGATACTCGATTCTTTAGCCATTTCTGGAGGACTCTATGGTATATGTTTAATTCTTCCCTTAACTTTAGTAGCACAACCCACCCTCAAACCAATGGGCAGACAGAAGTGACGAATAGGACCCTTGGAAATCTAATACGAAGCATCTGTGGAGAGAAGTCGAAGCAATGGGACTTAGCACTTTCTCAAGCCGAGTTCGCTTACAATAATTCCATCCATAGAACTATTGGGAAATCGCCCTTTTCAGTGGTCTATACCAAGGCGCATTCTCACGCCTTGGATTTAGCTTCTTTACCCAAGGGTATTGAAACCAATGTTGCTGCTAAACACCTGGCGGAACAGTACCACACGGTGGCATCTGACGTGAAAGAGCGAATTGAGAAGGTGAATGAGCAGTATAAGAAAACCGCAGACAAACATCGGAGGAAGAAACTATTCGATGTGAGAGATCAAGTGATGGTGTTCTTAAGGAAGGAACACTTTCCCGTGGAAACGTGTAGCAAGTGGTAACCAAAGAAATATGGGCCTTACAATATTGTCGCCAAGATCAATGACAACGCCTATGTGGTTGGGCTTCCGAAAAGCGTGAAAATCTCCAAGACTTTTAATGTAGCCGACTTGTCCCCATTCTACGCAGATGACGAACCCCTTTATCCAGAAGAGAACTCGGGGTCGAGTTCTTCATTGGTGGGAGAGAATGATGCGGACATTGTGGCAGACATGGGTTGAGACATGGGTGGGATACACGGTCGTGTATCATGTCAGGGAACTTCCAGAAACGCACACGACTGCGTACACGGCCAGGAGGCATGACCGTGTGATATACCAGGATACTTCCCAGAAATGTACACGGCCTCTTACACGGCCAGGAGGCATGGCCGTGTGTTCTGTTAGGATTTCTCCCAGAAACATGCACAGTCTCCGTACACGGCCAGGGGAAACGACCATGTACTATGTCAGAAATATTCTCAGAAGCTTACATGGCTTGAATGCACGGTCGTGTATACGCTAGATGACAGACGTGTATATTTATATTTATTTCCATATGTACATATTTATTACCTTTTTTACATGTTTACCTGAGAGGTATAAATAGATACTAGGTCATTTTAGGATTACGTATTATCCAATATTGTATACACACTTTTAGAGATGAGTTCTCTACGTTTTTCGATTGTGCGCAATTGAAATCTTTCAAGAGTAAACTCAGAATCCCTCTTTGTTTATTCTAGAGTTCCAATCCTAGAATTGGTCTCGGGTTTACGCTTTCCTTGCTGCGTCACACTCACACTTAGACACTACATAGGACACACAACACACAGATCACCCACACAACTAAACAACACACATGTTCACCCACACATGCACACAAATTACATAGACCAGCACACACATGTTCACCCACATACACATACACAGACTAGCACGCCCATGATCATCCACACACATGCACAGACCACACAGACTAGCATACACTTGATCATCCACACATGCACACTTAAACAAGCTCAACCCGTGGCATTTATGATAGCACACACGCATATGAATAGAGCAATGCCCCTCCTTGTTAAGTAGACGCAACATAGCATACACTCGGGCACACACACATGGAACAAGCAAACGAATTACACACACACATTGTACACCTGATCATGTACCTGCATACATCAACTCTCTACATACAATGCTCCTTACACATAAGACTAACTAACATTAAGCGTCTCTCCGCGACCAACACTGAGCATGCTCTAAGCAACACACACAACACCATAGTACGCTCCTTGCATACACAATCGGCACACCACCCTAAGCTATACATGGACACGTACATACCTCATGGAACATCACATGGACACACACTCCCGATCACCAAACCATGGAACAAGCACACGAATAGAGCTCCTTTGATATAATAAGAACAATATACACACCTCAAACACATCGCACATACCAAACCTCATAAAATCCCATTCAAGCGCGAAGCTCAACTACGACATTATTAAGAGAAATTTGCAATAAAAAAATATATATACACATGTACACGATCATAGTACACACCACATATAAACAAAGCAGTATATCATGAAATTCTCACTTACATAGGTCTCATTTTCTTTATGAAGCGAAGTCGTCCTTGAGTAATTGTGACGAGTCAAATTCTTTTCCTAAAATATAAGAAAATAGCACTATTATTTACTATTCACGCTAATATCATCTCATCTTTTATATTCCTAGTGATTTCAATTATTTTCTAAATTTAAAAACTCATTTTTTTTACACTTTTTAAAATAGTATTTACATTTTGAAATTGAAAAATTTTCATATAAGCGTAATATAGTTTTGTAGAGCTCACCTCAAGGATCATAGAGGTGGTCTCCAATTGTAATTCAGACATTGTACATGAATTTTATAGTAAATTTTCTTTTTCTTTTCCTCTCTTTCTTTTTCCTCAATCGCTTGTGTTTTCCTCTACTAGAAGTTTAGAGGATTAAATTTTGATGGAGAAACTGAGGAAATGAATTTAGAGGTTGGTTATAGAGGTGGGTTTATATATAAAAGATAATTTCTGGATTTTTTGAGTTCATTTGTCACGAGTTAATTTAGTTAGGGATAGTAACTATAGTATTTTGAAACGAAATTTTACAATTGGGCTAAATGAAATATTTGCTTGGAATTTTCATTTAACTATTTTAAACCTATGGTTTTAATTTATTTTATTGTTTATTTTGAATTTTATACAGTTCTCTTTTTAAATTGCTATTTCTTTTAATTTAAAGTTATATGGGTTAAGAATAAGGCTTTTAAAATAATTTACAGACTAAGTTAGTATTAAATTTGTGATTAAATTTCAAAATTTTACACCTAATCTCAAATTACCCAAAATACTAAGATCGATTTGAGAGCATTTTACCATTATGCAAGAAGAAAAGAAATGGAATAAAATAAAAACAAAACATCCACGAATGTAGAATGCTTGGAGAAGAGATGAGAGAGAGGGAAACCAATCTCACGGTTTTAGAGTGTTGACTATACCTTCAATTATTGATGATATTGGGGGTGGAAAGTGGGAAAATGAGAAAGAAAGAGAAAGAGACTTACAATCTTTAAGGAAAAGAAATGAAATTAGGAATAGAGTGAGAGAGAGAGAGTTAAAGAGACTTACAGTCATAAAAGAAAAGAGATGGGAGGGAGGGAAATGAAAAGACAATAATGAATATTTGGAGGGAAGTGAAAATAATTTTTTTTAAAAAATGAGGGAGTTTCTGAGACCTATTTTCATCGGCTATGTCTTCTATTAAATTAAGATTAGTGATATTATATTATATATGTCTCATTATATCTATTAATGTAACGATTAAATTTATTATGCCATTTTAAAATTATCATATTTACTTAAAATTGTTGTAATGCATCTTCTCCTTTGAAGGACACATCTTATATCTTATTCCATTTGAAACCTTCCAATCAAATCCACTGAAAAGATCAGCCAATGTGTGCTCCACTTTTGTCACACCCATTGCTATAACAGGACTACTCTTCAACCACCTCCAAATGGCAAAAACTCATAGTGTTGGCCCTTCAAATCAATCCCATTGTGAGACCAGAAATATTCAAAGTAATAGAAAAAGTGAAGATTAGATCTTAACAATAAGGATTTTAACTCTTTAACAGTAAAAAAAAAAATCTAATAAAATAAATTAGGTAATAGAATAAAGTACGCTCAAACTCAACAAAATAAAATGAAAACCTTAAGATAACAATAACGCTGATACATTGAGCAATTGTAGTCCCCTAATCACATCAAAATATAGAAGCAAAGCTCAACCAATCAATGAGAATGTCGGCCTAAATAATAAAAACCAACAAGAAGCCCATCTGATAGCAATTCTAGCCGCACGTCATTTATAAGAATTCATCGAGACCAATTATATTTTCTTTCACTTATGCTAAACATTTGGGCTACTTGATGAATTACGACAGCCCGAACTCTGCGGCCATGAAAGAAAGAAAACAAGGCCTGATATTTAAATCTCTAACACTCCAAATGGCATGAGTTTTCTGCCCACCGGCATTGCCAAATTATCATGCACACACTGCTCCACGGACGAATGGCAATACTATGCCAAGTTTAATCATTCGCAGTGGATTTTAAAAATTTTTCTTTACAGAAAACTAAGAGACATACCACACCCATTAGATAAAATTTCAAGCCCCACCGAGCCCCAAATCCTGACCCACACTTTCTTCCTTAGCCAACCGTAGTAAGTATTCCCTTAAACCTCAAAATAAATAAATAAAAATCGTTACTACTGACACTTTACATATTTTGATAAGTAATACACAATTATTGATAATTTTTAAAGAAGTATATCAGGTACAGCAAACCTCCACATGAAAGTATAATATATTACTGCATGCATAAAAAGCATTTATAAGGGTGGAGACGTGCATGTTCATTAAAGACCATGAAAGGTTGTTTTTCATCTGTGTCGTAGAACAAGTTTCAATTTTTCAGAAAAACTGGTGCAACTGCACAATAGATGCCATTACATCATGCAATAATGCTTTTCAAAAATGTCATAAACACAAATGCATGTTACGGACAATAGGAATATAGCCCTCCTTAATATGCTTATTATCATCTCCTATAGACAAAACGAGCACTAGAAAATAGATTGATTGTCCTTTTCTCACTATAAGAATTTTTATATTTAGTAATATTTATAAATTTTATAAACATCACTAATTATTATGTATATTTTAGTAGCACTTAATAAATATCACAAAACCTTTATTATTAGTAACGTTTATAACCAAAGTTAGAAAATAAAAATACACGATTTGGTTTGTGACATTTTCCAAAGGTAAACATTACTAAAACTATTAGATTTTTACCTCACATGTTGAGGTATAGATCCAATACATATGAGTCTATACCAAGGGTATCTTAAGTATATAAAGTATACTTGGATGAAAGAATGTTAAGCTTGAAGAAAATTGACGAAACCAAGCGAAACAGGGCAAGTCCGGCTCAGGGCCTTCAGCCTAAACAAAGGATCGCCGTCGGCTTTATTTTGTCATTGTTGCTCGGTCACATTGAAGGCCGGCCCAACGCCGCCAGCCTTGAGCCGGCATAAGTCCTAAACTTGTTTTTTTTTTTTTTTTTTTTCGTGGCCAATACATATATATATATGTATAGAAGTGTTCCTTTGTGGGTTACAGCAAATACAAGAGTGAGAAACGTAGAGAGGTTATTCCTAAACCTAGAGAGAGTTCTAGAGAAGGAAATTTCATTGTATTTGATCCACCAATTTGTGGTGAGACTGAGTAATCCATTAGTAAGACTAGTGAAGAAGTGTGTAACCTATTACTTTGATAGTGGAAGAATTTGTGTGCGACAGTCCCATGGTTTTTCCTCAAATTGGGGTTTTCCACGTAAATCCTTCGTGTTAATTGTTTTTATTTCTGCAAGTTATTATTGATTGTTGTTTGTTTCAATTGTTAATCACACAGGCAATAGGAAAAGTTCGGATCTTTTCCTAACAAGTGGTATCAGAGCACCAGGTTTCAAAAAGAAAATTAGGGTTTTTGCTACAAATTGAAGTTAAGGTTTTGTGTTTTCAATCATAAACATGGTTGAATTTTCATGTATGATGATTAAACTTAATTCCTCTAATTACTCTATCTGGAAGTCGATGATGGAAGATCTGTTATACTACAAAGATTTGTATTTGCCTTTGGGTGATGATGCTGCAAAACCACAGGATAAATCTGATGCAGAGTGGTTGATACTACATAGGAAAACTATAGGGTATATTAGACAGTGGGTTGATTAGAGTGTGTATCATCATGTTGCTCAGGAGATTAGAGCTGATGTTCTATGGAAGAAACTAAAGTCGATATATAAGAGAGAAACTGCCTTAAATAAAACTTCTTTGATAAGGAGGGTAGTTAACTTGAAATACAGGGAGGGCTCAAATATATCAGAGCATTTAAATGATTTTCAAGGACCCGTGAATCAACTAACTGTTATGAAACTTTTGCTTGAGGATGAGATCCAAGCACTCATGTTATTGAGTTCGTTACTTGAGAGTTGGGAAACTCTTTTAGTATCGGTTAGCAACTGAGCTCCAGATGGAAAATTGACATTGTCTATGGTTAAGGACAGTTTAATTAATGAAGAGGCCAGAAGGAAAGATATGGGTATTGGTTCTGACTCAAGGGCACTTGTCATAGACAAGTCTGATAGGAGGGGTAGAAGCAAGAATAGAGGATATAATGATAAATCTGATAGAACAGATAAGTCAATGGGTAGATCCAAGTCAAGGGGCAGAAAGAACATCAAATGTTTCTATTATGACAAGCCAGGCCACTTCAAGAAAGAACGTAGAATGTGGAAGAAGAAGCAAGGAAAGGGTAAGGGTGATGACTCTAATGAAGACACCACTGCATCGGTAAATGATGAGGTATTGGTTACATGGGATGAGGGTTGTATTAGTTTTGCAGGTCATGACAGTGACTGGGTAGTTGATTCTAGTGCCTCCTTTCATGTGACAGCATATGATGAGTTTTTCTCATCCTACATTGTTGGTGATTATGGCAATATTAGAATGGGAAATAATGAAACCTCAAGGATTACAAGTATTGGGAATATCATCTTGGAAACTAATACAGGGTGTAAACTCATTCTCAAGGATGTGAGACATGTACCAGATATCCGCTTGAACTTGATCTCAGTAGGAAAATTAGATGATGAAGGCTTTCACAGTTACTTTGGTGATGGTAGTTGGAAGCTCACCAAAGGGTCTCTAATTGTAGAAAAGGGAAGAAAGGAAAATACACTTTACTTAATGCCAACAAAGTTAAGTAAAGGGGATTTGAACTTGACAGATGATGCTACTAAAGAGATGTGGCACAGATAGCTTGGGCACATGAGTGAAAAGGGGCTCCAAATGCTTATGAAAAGGAAGCTTCTACCAGATTTGAAAGGTACTTCTTCAAAACCATGCACTGACTGTTTTGCTGGTAAACAACACCGAGTTAGTTTTCAGATAAATATACCTAGTAGAAAAGCTCATATATTAGATCTGGTTCATACAGATGTGTGCTATATGAAAGATTTGATGATGGGTGGAGCTATGTATTTTGTTACATTTATTGATGATCACTGTAGGAAGCTTTGGACATATGCTTTGAAGTCCAAAGATCAGGTTTTAAGTGTATTTAAATAGTTTCATTCTAGAGTGGAGCGTGAGACCAGCAAGAAGTTGATATGTGTTAGGGATGACAATGGTGGGGAGTACAGAGGCCCGTTTGAACAGTATTGTGTAGATTATGGGATAAAACTGGAAAAGACTGTTCCAAAGATCCCACAGCAAAATGGCGTTGCAAAGCAAATGAATTGCACTATCACTGAGAGAGTGAAGTGTATGTTATCTCAGGCCAAGTTGCCTAAGTCATTTTGGGGTGAAGCGATGAGAACAACAATTGATTTGATAAATCTATCTCCCTCATATGCTCTGGATGGTGATATCCCAAAGAAGGTTTGGACAGGTAAAGATATTTCTTACAATCACTTACGAGTCTTTGGTTGCAGGGCATTTGTGCATATTCCAAAGGACGAGAGAGCAAAGCTTGATGCTAATTCCAAGCAATGTATCTTCCTTAGATATGCACATGATGAGTATGGACACAGGCTGTGGGATCCTGTTGACAAGAAGATTATTAGGAGCAAAAATGTGGTTTTCATAGAAGACCAAACAATTGAAGACATGGAAAAGATTGAGAAGCTAGCATCTTCAAATCAGATACCCGCAAATGTAAACCCTGCACCTTTGTCTAATTTTGCCGATGGAAGAACTGTAGAGGACACAGGTAACAAGTTACTAGAGCCACAGCAGTAAGCTGAGGTGAGGAGATCTTCTAGAGATAGAAGATCATCAGTGAGGTATAGTCCAGATGAGTATGTGATGATTACTGATGGGGGAGAACCTGAGTGTTATGAGGAAGCAATGACTCATGACAAGAAGAAAGAATGGGTGAAAGCCATGTAAGAGGAAATCAAATCCTTGCATGAGAACAAGACCTATGAGCTAGTTGAACTGTCTAAGGGTAAGAGACCTCTAAGAAATAAATGGGTGTACAGATTGAAGACTGATGAAAGTAGCTCACAGCTAAGGTACAAGGCAAGGCTGGTTGTGAAGGGGTTCAATTAGAAGAAGGGGGTCGATTTTGAAGAGATTTTCTCACCAGTAGTGAAGATGTCATCTATCAAGGTTATGCTAAGTATTGCTGCTAGAATGAATCTAGAGGTTAAGTAGATGGATGTGAAGACAGCATTCCTTCATGGTGATCTAGAGGAAGAGATTTATATGGAGTAGCCTGAAGGGTTCAAGATCAAGGGGAAGGAGAATCTTGTTTGCATATTGAAGAAAAGTTTATACGGACTAAAACAAGCTCCAAGGCAGTGGTACAAGAAGTTTGAGTCCTTCATGATTGATCAGGGTTATATCAGGACTGTTACAGACCATTGTGTCTTTATTAAGAAGTTAACCAGTGGTGAGTTTATTATATTGCTACTTTATGTAGATGATATGCTGATTATTGGCAAGGATGCCAAACATATCAAAGAACTGAAGATTGCATTAAGTACGTCTTTCTCCATGAAAGACTTAGGACCCACTAGCCAAATTTTAAGTATGAGGATTATTAGAGATAGGAAGAGCCAGAAGTTGTAGTTATCACATAAGAGGTATATTGAGAAGGTGTTAGAGAGATTCAGCATGAGCAAAGCAAAAGCTGTCTGCTCTCCACTTGTAGGTCACTTCAAACTGAGTTCAACTCAGTGTCCAAAGAGTGAGGCAGACAAGGAAGATATGAAGAAGTCCCATATGCTTCAGCAGTGGGAAGTCTTATGTATGCCATGGTGTGTACCAGGCCTGACATTGCTCATGCTGTAGGTATGGTGAGTCGCTATCTCTCAAATCCAGGTAAAGAGCATTGGACAACAGTTAAGTGGATTCTCAAATATCTCAGGGGCACTTCCAGGTTATGTTTACAGTTTAGCGGTGACTATAAATCTGCACTAGAGGGGTTTTCAGATGCTGACATGGCTGGTGATTTGGATTATAGGAAATCCACTTCAGGTTACCTGAATACTTATGCAGGGGGAGCAGTGTCCTGGTAATCGAAGTTACAGAAGTGTGTTGCACTTTCCACTACTGAGGCTAAGTATATTGTTGTAATAGAAGCCTACAAAGAAGTCTTGTGGAGGAAAAAGTATTTAGAAGAGCTAGGTCAAGAGCAAGAAGAGCTGAAGCTATACTGTGATAGTTAGAGCACTATACATCTCAGTAAGAATCCGGTGTTCCACTCCAGGTCAAAACACATTGATGTTAGGTATCATTGGATCAGGGATGTGCTAGAGTCAAAACAGTTGAAGCTTGAGAAGATTCACACCGATGACAATGCGTCAGATATCATGACAAAGGCTCTACCCAATGAGAAGATTGTTTGCTACAGGAAGATTGCAGGGGTGATGGAACCCCCTATATGAGTTGGAGGGGGAGTTTGTTAGGGTATAAATTCAACACATATGGGTCTATACCAAGGGTATCCTAAGTATATGAAGTATACTTGGATGAAAAAATGTTAAGCTTGAAGAAAATTGACAAAACCAAGCAAAATAGGGTAAAGCCGACTCAAGGCCGTCGGCCTTAAACAAAGGATCGCCACCGACTTTATTTTGTCATTGTTGCTTGGTCACATTTAAGGCCGGCTCAAGGCTGGCCTAACGCTGTTGGCGTTGGATACTTAGGCCACTGGCCTTGAGTCGGCATAAGTCCTAAACTTGTTTTTTTTTTTTCGTGGCCAATATATATATATATATATATATAGAAGTGTTCCTTTGTAGGTTGCAAAAAATACAAGAGTGAGAAACATAGAGAGGTTATTCCTAAACTTAGAGAGAGTTCTAGAGAAGGAAATTTCATTGTATTTGATCCACCGGTTTGTGGTGAAACTGAGTAATCCACTAGTTAGACTAGTGAAGAAGTGTGTAACCTATTACTTTGATAATGGAAGAATTTGTGTGCGGTAGTCCCGTGGTTTTTTCCCAAATTGGGGTTTTCCACATAAATCCTTGGTTGTTTCTATTTCCGCAAGTTATTATTTATTGTTGTTTGTTTCAATTGTTAATCGCACAGGCAAGAGGAAAAGTTCGGATCTTTTCCTAACATCACACTCTCTTTAGAAATTTATTCACACTTACTTCTAAAATAAAACACTTAATTATTTTAAATCATCCCACTATCAAAAATTATTCTTCTAACTCTTTGAAATAAATAAAAAAGAACCTTAAAGAAAGAACCTAATATTTTGTGTATGTGTGCTTGTATATATATATGTATATAATTTTGAATTTTTTTTGTTTAAGAGACACATCCTTTTATGTAGGTGTTGTGAGTTTAAGAATCATTGTAATCGTACACTACAAGAATTTATGTATTTAGTAATGTTTGTAAATTTTACAAATGCTATTGATTACTATATATTTTAGTAATGTTTATTAAATATAACATAAAATATAATATCAATAACATTTATCGTTAAAAATAAAATATATAAAAATATGATTTAACTATAATGTAAACTTTTAAATTTCTGTCCCTTCTTTCCCTTGAAAACATACTACCCAATAGTCTAAAAAAGTAACCTAAAATCTCAATACTTGGGATAAAAAGATAGGGTAATGAATAAAAAATACAAGTCTTAAACTAGGTTAACAAGCAATTTCTTCTCTTCCTTGGTATTATCTCTACTCTCTTAGTTCTGCATCTCTCTATGTTTTTCATTTTCTATTTAGAAATCTAGATACTTCTTTTCAATTTCTACCTCAAATTTGGGGGTTTTGTGTTTTTTAGGAGCTTTTGATTTTTATTATCTATTTGTTGTTTGTTTTAGGTTTTATGTCTAATTATGACATCACTTGCTCAACCTCTTACATTATTTTTAAGGTTTTGTTATGGGAGGATTAAAGTTAAAGTTGTCGAAGATTGCATTTTTTTTTCTGTATTTGAATTCTGTAATTTTTATGTGGTATTGGTTGTCATTTGTCTTACTTAAGGTGGAAGTGAAGGAGGTGGTGTGGTGGATTTTTGGGTTGGAAGAGTTGGTTAAGGTGATATGATTTTTTTTTTTGTAAAGTGTTAACCAATTCTTATTATATCCGTAAATGGAGGATTGTTTTTTTTTTTGGTAGCACATAATGTGCAAAATGTGTTAAACTAGAGTCAAAGATTGCAAAGTATTAACCAATTCTTATTAGATTTGCCTATCTTGATTACTGGTCACATTATACAAAATCCTAAGTTTTGATTCAGTTGATGACTTTCTCCAAAAGGTAGCAACAGTTAAGGGTAAGCTAAAAAAGGGTGGTATTGTTGATGTTGAAGCTACATCAAGAATTATTCTATTTTTGTGGCTCTATTCAGGATGTCATAGTAGTTTTTGCAATCACCAATTCATTCACTTTTGGTTAGGATGTAGGTTGTGTGCAATTTTATTGGTAGGATTGCTCATGTTTTTAGCTACCTCTTGATCATTCAGTCATATGTTGGTTTCTTCTTTCAAGTGGGTCTACTCATTTTTGCTTAGGATGTGGGTTGTATGCAATTTTATTGGTAGGATTGCTCACATTTTCAATTGTCTCTTAATAGTTTTGTTGCTTATTAGTTTCTTCTTGGTAGATTGATGATTGATCATATTGCGGCCAAGTGAATAATTTCTACTTACCATGAGGGTAGGGGTTTATGGTTGAGAAAATGATTATCATAGCTATCGATAAACTTAAATTGACAACTTTTGTTGAAAATTGAGCAAGAGGGGGTGGAATTGAAGCTAGTTTTGATTTTTACCCTAAAGAAAAAAGAAAATTGAGTAGGAGCTTCTTTTCTTTTCTCTTTTTTGTTTTAATAGGCTAATGTGATTAAATGCCTTTTTCTTCAATATAAGAAGGATCTCTTGAAATCTGTGGACATTATGCTTTCTCATCAAGTAGTGTATGTAGTGACATGTTTATCCTTTTATTTTTAGTTCCTTAAGTTCACGTTATCATTAAGTTGTCTCTTTTTATATTTTATAAGGTATCAAGAGTAAAAAAAAGTTGATATTGCGTCTCATGAAGCACCTAGTTTATCCTAATCTTACAGCATACTGAGACAAACTCATCCATTTTTCTATTATAAATCATACAAGTTATTCTAAGGTTGGCCATTGCCTTAAATTACTTTTTCCTACTTGATAATCTACTTATCTTTCTTATGCTCACTCTTTAGCCCAGTTGCTAGCTCCACTTTAAGGTTCTTTGTCTAGAAGTTTGGTTATCATGTTATTTATGTTTGGCCTAATGTGTTATATATTAATCAATTAGCACTTAAAGCAAGTCAGCTAATGGAGTAAACTAAATTAAGTGAACTTCGTTCTAGCATTGCTAGAGTTTATTTGAGCCAAAGATGTTCACTAAAGATGGAGAAAGTTTGGACACTCTTAAAATAAATGAATGCATGGAAAATCTTGTAATTGCTCCTCTGGCAATTGAAGATGCCTTATTTGGCCTATTTGATCATAGTGATCATACTCTACAAAGGCATGTAGTAGAAAATTATGTCCATAGGCTATACTAGGTACTTCTCCATTCCCACATTTCGTGCTTTACCTTTTGACTTCATGTACAACATTGATATGGAATTTTGGTTATATCATAGCCCTATCTTGTAAAGGATAGTGTCAAAATGCAATGGCATAAGTTTGGCCTCATTAGTTTTTGGTGTTGGAGTAATTAGTTGCTTCATACAAAGGGATGAAGGAAGAGCTCCCATGAGACATTCATTTCATTGGTTAAGAGAAAAGTTGTATTACCTGGAGGAGCCTTTACTATGTCATCTAGAGCCTCCTCTCTCCATCTATCTCGAACTAGTGCTCATACTCTCTCTAACTTTTATTATCTGCTTCTAGAATAATTTCCTTTTATGGCTACAATTTTAAGCTAATTAAAAATTATTTATTCCTAGGAAAAACTTAAAATCTACAATAATATCCAATATACTCCTTCATCGGACTGTCAATGGCATCTATACATTGTTATGGAAAAGCCATTGCAAGTCTAATGAATGTTCTTGTGAACATTGGTGAGATAATCTACAATTGATGATTTGATAGCATTTAAAGGCCTAGATCTCGTGAATTTGATTCTCTATAGGCTATGTCACATACTTCATGAAGCAATTTGAGGTCATTAATAGTCGCAATGGAAGAAGTTGAACTTAATGCTCACGATGCTATTGGAAAATATGCTCATGCTTGTATGTACCTTTATGTATTCCAAGAATAGCAAATTGATGAACTCATCCCACTTTCCAAGTAATTATACTTATCTTTAATTTCCCCAACACCCCCACCTGTTGGAGTGAAAATGCATCGTTTAGGTGTTTGCAAGTGGGAAGTGAAGCTCTAAATTTCATCTTTAGGATAGGCAAATGATGTTTGGAGATTTGTGGTAACAAATGTTTCAGACTACACATGCAAGACACATGTAAGTTTTCCTTGCTCAAACTAAAGTGCAATATAGAGTATGTATTATTCATTCAAAAATTGATAACAATACATGTTGTTGGTGTTAGATTTGATGGTTTCTGCAAATGTTGTGGAGAAAATTTTGCTATAATTGACTTAGATCCCATTGAGACAAATAACTTTGCCAAGTTGATTGCATTAATCACTATAAAGAGAGAAAAAAAAACTTAAGCTTTTAGAAATTCTGAGTATGGAGATTCTCATATGGATACAATTGTTTTAATATTCCATTAGGTTAGTGTAACAAGAATACAAATACATTTTTTTTTTTTTTTTGCAGAAATGGCTTAAATATCATAGACCTTTTGAAATTTTGGTAGATGGAGCTAATGTGGGCTTGTTTAGCCAGTAAAGGTTTGTTCCATCAAAGGAAAGTCAGTGGATAATAGAAAGTGTAGTAAGAGATCTTTACTTTTTCAATACATTTTTCCACTTTATTGGCTATGGAACCTTCTTCATTGGTCCTTGTACTAAGTTAGCATTGTTACTAATGGAATAAGGAAACTGCTTCCTTCGAAGAGATGGTCACTCATCATTTTGCATAATAAGCATGTTACTGGTTGCAAAATGGATGAACCAGCAATAAGGTGATGGTTGAAAAGTGGTTTCCCTATATACCATGAGTGGTATTTTACATGATGACTTTATGAGGTGGAACTTCATGTAGTGTTAAATTGAAGACATATATGGCTATAATGAGTTTAATGCATTCCTGGATAGGTATTAAAAAAAGTTTATGCTTTAAGGAAAAAGTTGGTATCTGTTGGTAAAGATAGGCTTCTCTATGTGCTCAGGTTGCAACTGAGTAAAGATTAACCATTCCTAATATCTCTTTTCAATTTTTTATACTTATTTAAGTTGCCAAATTATGCTTTTATTTAGTGATGATGTAAAACTATGTGATCGAGCATTCTAATAAATTCGTGAGTTTATGTGCTTTTCTTTCATATTAGTGACACCAAAATTTAATTGTCTTCTTGTCTTTATTGGTCACTCTAGTTAAAGAAAGTCTTAGGTAATTTTCATGCTTAATAAAGACTTTAGAAATCTTAATTACAAGCTGAAGTCTATGTCCTAAGGACTTACTCTGTTAGGTGCATTAAATACGATCATTGCTGTGCATATGGGTTACATATATGACATGCTAAAAGAAAATTTTAGGATTTTGTTAATGAATGTCTAAATTACTCTTGTTCCATATATGTCTCCAGTTGACATATATATTTTCCTTTTTATATAAACAAAAAGGGGCTTGTGGTGTCTCAAGTTGTTAAGGTTACATCTTGTCAAATTATACATTGATGTCCTTGAAATCACTTATCATTCATGTGGGATCTATATCCACCATTTCAAATAATCTTTTGAAATTAATGGAATCAAATATCAAGCAACAATTTACTTGCTGACATCATTTCGTCATATTGTTCTAAGGTTACAGTGGTTTTGACCATAATTGTGGAATAATATTATACACTGGTCATAAAGATTACTCACTTTATAACTGAATGTATCATAGTTCTCTTTGAAATACTGAGAGTTTTCTACTTTATTGGTTAGTTATGTGTCTTTTTCCTTTATTTTTGTTTATTGTTGGTAGTGCATTTAGACTATGTGCTTCAACTTCTAATATGTTACCTCTTTAAGTTGTATAATGTAGACATTGAGGGCTATGCCAATTATTAATCTAGAAACACCTACTTTATGTCTTGTTGGAGCTCTAAATATGGGAATGTCATATTTGGTTCGTATTCTCTCAACAAGGAAACACTTGCTCTAATCATTTGATAGTATCTCTTTCTTGTCTTTTTCTAAGGAAAATCTTTTTCAATGTTTAAATGAACAACCATTACTCAATAGCCATTAGTTACGTTTGAATGCTCTAGAAAATCCATGAAAAATTAGGATGGAAATGATATTAGTTATGTAGAGACACTTTTTAAGGGGTTAAAAAAGAAACTTTTCATTCTATGTACTTGATTTTTTGTGAAATGTTCTTTGGGAAGGTGAAAACTTTCTTTCTATTTTGGCCTTTAAAAACTGCGTCTAAGGCACTTCATAACTGTACCCAGACTAAAAATGCACATTAAGTTACATTTTAAGTCAAAGGACCCTATTTATAATAAATTAGCCAGCATTTGGTAGGCTTAATTGTTTATTGAATTGAAGAGCCTAATTATATTATTCATTGTTTATGGTTGAAAGGACTACAAGTTATAGACAGCCCTAGCCTACTAAGGAGAAAGGATGGTGAGACTCAATACTCTTCTTGAAATAGTGTCTTCTTATGCAAATTAGAAATTAGAGCAATGTACATGTTGTATTAAAGTTCTTGGATTGAGCTCGATAGTGGTGAAGATAGAGTCCATTTATAACCTAGTTAGAGTGAACTTGGTGATCCAACTTATATCTCAATCTTTTCGCCAAAACAAAAGGTGGATGTATACTGCTAATATAGCTCTATTATGTAAGAGTTTCTCCATGTATGAAGGATGGTTTATTTTGTTATTGACTTTTTTTTTTTTTTTTTTGTAGATGATAACCAAATTGGGAAATATAATAGCTAGTTTATGAAATAGAGTTTATTATTTGGTCACTTTTTGGAAATTTATTATGAATTTGGAGAAAAGTAGGTTATGAATAGAGTTTATTTTGCTAGTAAATTTTATAAAGTTTAGATATTATTAATGGGGACATGTTAATATCCTCATTTGTAACTTTTGTAAAGTGTTGATGATGAAAGTGGACAATTATAAGCATATATGCAAATGTTCACTTTTATGAACTTTATTATTTTGTAATTATATATGCTTTTATTATAGGTTTAAATTATTACACTTATAAACAAATTTATCATATTATAACAATCATTTTTTAAGATATTTACACATTACCAAATATTCTTTTTTCGTTATGTTTAAACATTGCTAAATATCACTCATTTCTAACGTTTAAATGTTACTAGATATTATTATTTAGTTACACTTAAACGTTACATAAAACTACTTATTAGTGAAATTTAAATGTTTTTTAGTAACATTTAAAATTTACCAAATATTATACTTTTTGTAACGTTTAAACGTTATTAAAAATATACATTTTTTCAAATAATTTTGGTATCAAATTGTTAACATTTAGTAACATTTAAATATTAAATAAAAAATACCCATTAGTCACATTTAAACATTACTATTATTGCATCATTATTGACTTTTGTAGCATTTGTGACATTTATCTTTTAAACATCACAAAATATTTTCCATAACAAATCTTTTGTGACGTTTATTAATGACATTTAATAAACTTTATGAAAAATCTTCTGCAATGTTTACTTTAGTTTCAGTGAGATTTAATAAATATCATTGAATATAAAAATTCTTATAGTATGCTGCATGAATATCACATTACACACAGTTGAAAAGAAATAAAATGGAACGATATTTGATTGATTATTAGGAGAAAAATTGATAAAAAAGAAAGCGAGAGATATTAATAAACTTAAACACATAAATGATAAGTAAATGAGTTTAATAGTATCAAAATCCATGGTTAATCAGCATTCAAGAGGTACCTTCATAAAGAAATTAAAGCAACCTCTGTTAGAACCATTGATAGGCATAATGATTCGACGTAAAAACTTAAGTCAACAATTATTATTTGTATTTGTCACTTTGAGCAGATATTTTCGTTGTATATTTTATTTTTGTACTTGGAAAAATAGACGCTAAAGCAAAATCTATAAGTTTATTTTCCTTAAATCAAATATATAATGTAAAATCTGTATGCTTGTCTAAGTACGCTTGTTGCGTGAAGGCGCTTCCAAGACCGAATTGACTGAAAAAGAAATACAAGAAATCCGCAATATTCCAATTTGAACTTCGGCTTGTTGGTTTAAGGATATATATATATATATACCCATCCCTATTTTCTTAAAAAAGAAAAAAAATTCCTTATATGGATAAGAACACCGGTAGCTCATTACACCCAAAAAAAATAAAATATTGATATTAATAAATTATGTATTTAGATGAATAGTTAGCAAAATATTAATGATATAATAATAATAATAATAATAGGTATCTTTTAAAAAACTATCATTCCTATTTTTACATATTAAAATTTTATTAATATTTATATATAATTAATCCATTTTTATGATATGTTAATATTATTGAAACCATAATAAATCTAACGAGCCCGAGCCAAGCGGCAAGCATGACCATAGCTTTCAAACTTAGAAGGACAAATTCAATTGGAAAAACGGCCCTACCACTATAACAAGATCAACAGCAACAACAGTAAAATCAATTGGAAAACGTAACTGAATAATGGGATGCCTTGCAAAACATTGATATGTTATGCTTTTAATATAACATGCAATTACAGCCACAACTAAGTTACTTAGTATCTATTTTCTTGCTCGATACAGGCCATATACACACTGGATAGTGGTTGTGGTCCAGTAGCTAGATAATTTCTATTTTCAGAAAATGAATAAAAAGAATGAAAAGATTGAATAGACTAATTATTGACGTTCGACTAAGAAAATAAGGGTTAGAAAGTTTTACTTGTCCTTGGAAATTCACTCTACTTTATAGAATTCATGGTCATGGCTTGGATATATCATGCTCAGTTTTTTTGAGTTTTATTAGTCTTCATTTGATATAATATATAAATTTATTTTGAAATATATATTATATTTTTAATATCTATAATAGATGGTGGCTTTTTTTTTTCTTATGTTGTACATATTTCATTTTAGCATGTTTATTCAACAAAATCTCATTTCCATACAAATTCACAAAACTTCAATATTTTTCAAACATATATTATGCAAATAAACTAATTAGCTTTGCTTTTGTTAAGACTTTTATTGCATTATAACTTAATATATTTAAGAGTTTAAGTAGGTTTAAATTGTGAGGCATATTAGTTGTGGAACTTCAAAACCCATCTAAATCTAATTTAATTGTTCTCTTTTAGTCTTCCAATCCATAAATACACATAAAAACCATAGAAATCATTCCTTTTCGTCATTAAAACATTAAAAATATAAAAATATTCAATCTTTCATATTTATTACTCTTTACAACTACAACGAATCTATTCTAGGATTCTAGGCACATCACTAGCTTTAAGCTAGTCCTATGAGCTAGAGTTGTCACATGCATGCTACAAACAAATCTTGCACTACATGTGACTTTAGAGTAGTAATGTAAAGATGGTACGCAATAAGATGACTTGGAGAAAGTGATAAGGAGGAGGGATAGTGATAGGTGCTTATATATATATATATTAAATAAGATTTAAAGTTTATTTCCTTCCTTTGGCTTGTTTTTGAAGAATTTAAATTTTAATTGAGTAATATTCTGATTTTAGGGCTTTGATGGATAATTAAATTAAAAAGGAAAAAGGAAATCTAATTTTACTCAATTTGGAGTTTAATAGAAGAAGTTATGAAGTTTTGAAAATAGAAATAGCCTAAATATGATCATGTTTAGAACGTGTTGAATTTGAAGCATAAAATAAAGAATTACATGAGAGCTAGACACAACCATATTTATTGGTCGTGTCTGCTGTAACACCTAATTTTCTAAGTTTTTGATCGAAGCATTTGATATCACCTGAAGCACGACCGTGTTAGATAGCATGTTGGCCTAATAAAAAAAAAATTTTATGCCCACCATATAATGGACAAGGATGACTCGACCAAAAAAGAGAAGACATTTTTTATTTGTCCGAGGGTTTTTGAGAGACTAAAAACTATTTCTCTATATTTTAAGAATTTATAGTTTATCTTAGATTTTTTTTTTATAATGCATGTTTCTACATCATTAAGGATTTATGTTTTCAATATGATTAGAGTTTAAGTTTTTCTTCTTTTTTTTTAGTATCTCGACTTGGGAATCATAAAATTATTATGTGACTAAATTTATTGAGTTTATGTGACTAAATTTATTGCTACTCAATAAATTTTTAGATTTCTTGATTTATACATGTGTTTTTTATATTGTTTAGATTAATATTTCTAGGATATTATTCTATCTATTTGATATTATACATTAGGATTGAGAAATCTAATATGTAATTAGATTTAGCATATTTGAAGAGAATTAACGTAATCTTAGAGATAAATTACATAATTTTTTTTAAAATTGATTAATTTGTTTTTAGGGAATTTACTGATTTTAATGCGGTCTTCAAAATATGTTATTATGAACATATTCAAATAGGTATTTTTAAGATTAGGATTAATAAGCTTTAGAAAATTATTAAACTAATTTAGGAATTCTCTCAATCAATGAAATTAAGAAGGATTTAAATGAATTTTGTGAATATCACATAATAATTCTTGAGGGAAACAAAGTTTAGATACTAATTTTACGATCTTGAAGTTAATTATAGTCTATTTTACTCTTATTTCTTTCAATTTAATCTCTAGTTCATTAATTAATACTTAGTTGTAGGATTTAGATCAATTAATCTTTATAATTTACTGGTTAGATAATAGGAAGTAGGTTAGTATTAATATTCGTAATCCTTGTGGAATAATATCCGTATTTAATTCACTATATTACAAAATTTTGATAGGCATACTTGCCCTCCATAAAATAAGTAGTCTTAATGTCTCAAATGCATAAGTGATAGACAAGGGAATCAAGGAGAACTCAAATATTAACCTTACAGTTTTTGAGTAATTGAGATTGTTCTATGCTTGGATACTTTGTAGTTTTTGAGTAATTGAGATTGCTCTTTGCTTGGTTACCTTACACTTTTTGAGTAATTGAGATCGTTCCTTGCTTTTATACTCGTTTGATCTTTAAGAGTAAAGAATTTACGGTAGAACACTGTTTATTTGATCTTTAGAGTTATATGAACTAGGGAGGAATGGCTAAGTATTTATAAGCTCTTCAATTCAATAACATCCATTCGATCATCTCATTGATTGATGGATGACATGAAGCTTACTCAATTCATAATTATCTTGAATGAGCTTGCTAATCAACTAAAGCCAATAGCCATCCTTCTAAAAGTATGAGCCTACCTGAAAAAGGTTGGATGTAGATGAATCAGTCTAACGATTATTATTCTAAGCTCGTAAAGCCGAGTGTCCCTAAGTCATCTTAAATATGAATTAAATTCCCAAGATCCTATCACCTAACCCAAGGAATTAAGCTTAAGTTTGCAATAGGTCTAGCCCTCTACAAACTTTAGTTTAGCTTTTACTTATTTTGTGTTATTTCCTTTATTAGCTTCCTTTTCAATCATTTTTTTTAGTATTATTTCATTTTCAATACTTTCCTTTTATGTTAAAGTAAGGAAAATTTCCCACTTGTTAATTTCTAATTTTATGTATTTTTTTTTTTTGGTTATACATTCTTTTGTTACAACAAGTAGGAGAATGGAGAGTTAAACTCGATCCATTCTTTTTAGAAACCAGTATTTATGCCACTATGTTATTAGAGAATGGGTGATAATTATTGAGTGAAAGAATTAATTTGTTATTAAACCTTTTGGTTGTTATGGAATGGTGAGATGTTCTTGAGTATTAAGTGATTATGCCTTCTTTATTTTATCAAATTTTTATTGATTTAGTTTTGGTCATGGTGAACCAATTTTAAATCCATGCATCGTATAGGTATATATTTAAAACTCTAAATTCTTTTATCAATAAAGATATAAGCCCATCTCAATTTTAATGTCAGTGTATCATATCCAACTTAGATTCTTTCCTTATCCTTTTTATTTCTATTTATTCAAATTACCTAAAAACACCATAAAATACCCTCTTTATTTATTTTAATCCGTTTTGGAAACCCAGAATCTAAGATCCTTTATTAGTTGGACAACTGAAGGGCCCTCTAGCTTTAATGGTTACTTCTCATCTGGTCTTTAAGCGTTTCTTCTTTGCCAAAAGTCCTTCAGCGTTTCAACGATATTTCTTTTAAACTTGCCTATAATTTTCCTTAAGTTAGTTGTCTGTTGTACTTTACAAATTTCATAAGGTTTTAGAAGTTGTATTATTCTCGGTAGACTTCATCCTTACTTTTTTTTTTTTTCCAATTCCCGTGTAAAAGGGAAAATATCCTATTTCTTAGGTGTCTTCATTTTCTCAGTTGGCTAGTAGTTGGATTGATGTCCTTTTTCGGATCATTTTTCCGTATCAGCTCTTTAAAAAGGAAAAGACATTTCTTGCTCTCCTATTCATGCACATTCCTTTAGAGCTTTTCTTTACTGTCGACAGATAATCATTTGCTATAATAAAAGGTAATTTCTTTTTCTTGTTTTCTTACATAATTTGTTTCTATATCATGTCCCTTAGTTGGTTTCCAAATATTCCTTTCATCCTGAAAAGGAAAACAAAAATGTTCTCTCGATAAATTTCATCCAAACAAAATTGGCATGCAAGAAACTCTCCTTTTAAGTGAGTGTACTTATTTTACTTCCTCAACAGTGAAAATGATAAAGATTCTTACTCAATTTTGGACGAAGCTCCTCCATTACAAATATGTGCACAAGGTAGAAGACATTACATCTGTCCAAGCTTACATATCATAACAATTTGCGACTAATATGTTTCGAGTGTTTTCTGAGTGATGCTTTCGCTTGTGTTTTTACATATCATACTTGTGTTTTCTGAGTGACTAATATGTGCACGAGTGATATTGTGTTTTTTATGGCTTTCATACCACACCTTTTCAAAGAAAGCCTATAACCAAAAAGAACGCGACTTATTAATTGTATCCAAAGCAAACAACCAAAGGCCGAAAAATGGAGAATATCATCGTTTTTCTGAGCACGATCTCAGCAGCCATAACTTCTCTCTTGGCAGTTGCATTGCTGACGATTCTTCCCAAGCTGGTTCAGTCAAAAAAAGAGAAGGCTAAACAAAAGTCACCAAGAAACACTCCCCCATCCCTTCCTCCCGGTCCTACTCCGTGGCCCCTAGTCGGGTGTGCTCCTCAATTGATTCGTAACAAACCGACTTTTCGATGGATTCACCAACTCATGAAGGAGATGAATACAGACATTGCTTGTTTTCGGTTTGGAAATACGTATGTTATTCCAGTGAAATGCCCTGAAATTGCCAAGGAAATCTTAAAATCACAACAGGCCATATTCGCGACTAGGCCGCTTACATTTACGACACAGACACTGAGCAACGATTACCTTAGTACTATTTTTTCACCTTTTGGATGGCAATGGAAGAAAATGAGGAAAGTTTTGGTCTCTGAGATGGTGTGCCCTTCTAGGCACGAATGGCTCCATACTAAAAGAACTGAAGAAGCTGACAATCTTCTCAAGTATATCTTATATCAATGCGAAATGTTGGACAAGAAATTGGTGAACATGAGAATTGCTATAAGGCACTATTGCGGAAATGTGATGAGAAAATTGGTTTTCGGCGTAAGATATTTTCGTGAAGGAAGGGACGACTTCGGACCCAATATTGAAGAACAACAACACGTGGATGCAGTATTCTCTTTGCTTAAATACCTATATGGATTTTGCATTTCTGATTATTTTCCTTTTCTAATAGGGCTCGACTTAGATGGCCATGAGAAATTCGCTAAAGGAATCAAGAAGACTTATGATAATTTGCATGGACCTATAATTAGTAGCAGGTTTCGACAATGGAGAAAAAATGCGACAACGTTCATGGATAATGTTGAGGGGAAGCAGCCTAAGGACATTCTCGATGTTCTTATTTTATTAAAAGATGCGGATGGAAAACCATTGCTTACACAAAAAGAAGTTGAAGCCCAGATAACTGTAAGGCCTTTGCATGCCTCATTGATTAAGCCGCCCTATTTTCAATCTGGCTCCATTCGGAACACTGATCAAAATAAATATAAATTAAACTTTAATATTTTCCAAAATCTACTAAATACTATACGAAAACGTAAATGCACGAAAATGTAGTCCCTTATTTACTCTCTTAGTAAATGCTCTGTAAATATTCGTTAATTCTTTTATCTATTGAATGTTTGATTACTTCTTACTAGGAAATATACGGAATATGTACTTGCAGGAGCTTATGATAGCTGCAATGGACAATCCATCGAATGCGGTGGAGTGGATAATGGCGGAACTGATAAACCAACCGGAACTCATGAAGAAGGCTGTGGAGGAAATAGATAGAATTGTTGGGAAGGAGCGGCTAGTTCAAGAATCCGATATTCCCAAACTTCTTTACATCAAAGCGTGTGCTAGAGAAGCCTTCAGGCTCCATCCTGTAGGACCATTTCTCCCGCCACATGTTGCTATGTCAAATGCAAACGTGAGAGGCTATTGTATCCCAAGGGGTAGCCATGTCATAGTGAGTAGGATGGGTTTGGGTAGAAACCCTAAGGTTTGGGATGAGCCACTTACGTTCAGACCAGATCGGCACCTTACTAGTGACACTACGCATGTGTCGCTGACCGAGCCGGACGTGCGTTTCATATCATTCAGTATGGGTAAGCGTGGATGTATCGGCACAAAGTTAGGCACAGCTATGACCGTCATGCTTCTTGCTAGACTTATTCAAGGGTTCAATTGGAGTAAGCCACCAAATGTGTCTCGCATCAACTTAACTGAGGGATGGGATGATCTCTTTCTTGCTCAGCCGCTTCTTTTGTGTGCAGAGCCAAGATTGCCTCGGCAGATATATCCTCAATAGAGCCCGGTTTAGCTTCTTGATTTTGTTGTGATCCTATTGCGATGGAAGCCTTATTATAGACAAAAGAGCTAATGTACTTGGTTTAAGATTACGGATATACTTGACAAATAATGGATCATTTCAGAAGTAACATTCTTTTTTGGGCATTAGTTTTTTCTTTCTTTTCTTTTTTCTTTTTCCAATATCTTCATTAGTACATTAGTTAGACAAAAGAAGAATGAACCTAAGTTATCTCATTGAAAAATCACTATTTATATCATAAGAATATAAAATCTTAAACCATTTTAAAAGTAACTTGAAATACATATTTCAGAAAAGTTGCATACTACCGATTAGAAAAATTACTTTGAAATATGTTTGTCACAATGAATATTTTGGTAACTTACTAATATTTCATAAATACTTGCAAATAACAACCGTAGTTTATTTTTTTAGCATTAGTAAACAAATTATGTTGAGACTTGGTTTTACAATCGTATGAACAATATTATTTGACAGTTCGATCTATGAAAATTGACGTGTTAACATATTTTAAATAAGCAGTGTAGGCATTCATTTGGCAGAAAAAGGGGTTGAAAAGCACGTTGAGTTGTTGTTTTACGTGTTAAGGAGGGACGGAAGCAAGGCAATTTGACCGAAAAGAGACGTCGTGGGAATTTCGGATTCCGAGTCGTACTTATGTCGAACTATTGTATTAGCGGGGCACAAATTATCATTACAAATACGATCTATTAGCACATTAGGCCATATCATAACAATCGATATCCTAAGAATGAGATCGTACTCCGTTTATCCCCTCTTGACCTTAAAACGTTTTGTATATATAGTTATTTGCAAACAGCCTCTATGTTGCGTGTGAAAATTAAAAAAAAAAAATTAGAATATAATACAATTATTGTCTCAAATTGTATACACAACAGATGATTGAAAAAGAAAATAAAATAATGGATAAACGGTTGGAAAAATGCTTGGAAAAAATATACACAAAATAAGTATTACAATATAAATATATTCATTAACTACAAATATTCTAATCACATGTAATTTGCTTCACCCAAAAAGTCGCCATTTACGTAGGAAGATAATTGACGTAATTTTAATTTAGGAATTTTATATATTGAAAAATAAAAACATTTCAGTATAAACTAACATTACAACTATTTATGACAAAATTTAATAACTAATAATTAAATTACATCGCAATAAAAGAAATTATGCAATATATAGTTCAAAGATATATATATGTTCATAATTATTAAATAAAATAATCATATAATATAAAACATAACTAAGGGCAGTCAAGCAAATGAAATGATGGAACGGGGGCAAATTGGTCTTTTCCTAGCTAGATTATAAAAACTACACTAACCTAAGGTTTCTCTCTTTTCCTCATTCGCACATCTGTTAACAGAAACCTAAAGATAGAGAGTGACCCTACAAAGAACTTAGGTGACCTATGGGAGAATCATGAGACTAATCCAACAGGTAAGTGTTTGCATCATCAATGTACTTAGCCATGATGATGAATGTTGAATTTGAGATGTATTTATCATTGTGTCAATAGAAATCGTAACAAAGGACTTGTTGGAAAACATGGAGGGCTAAATGAATTAAAGGTTTTTAGCCATAATTTGAATCAAGTGATCCCGCAAGACTATAATTTACATTAGAATTAGCGAATAAAATGATTTATTAGGCTTAGAATCATAGCAATTAGGCTTATGAATGAAATTTGAGAAGAAAAATTAGGGTTTGTGATATATAGGGATGTACACGGTCAAGTACATGACCATGTACTTAGGCATGTTGAAGTGAGAATTTTTACAATAAGGTACATAGCCACAAGCACGATCGTATACCTGAGCATGCTGAATTGGAAAATTTTATAGAATGATACATGACCGTGCTCCCCTACAAGGTTTCTTTCTTGACTGTGTTATCCAAGAATATGTCCCATTTGATTTATTTCATTTTATTTCAATTCTAAAATATATATTAAGCTTAATGATAACTTAGGGAAGGGAATTATACAACTAGAATATATATTTCTTTGTAATTGATCAAGGTTACTTCCTTTTGTTAAAGACACATAAGACTATTGTAGGAAGATCTATCCAAGTACGTGTTTACCTTGTTTTTCTATATGTGATTATTAGGTAGTTTTTCGTTATATTATATGTGCTTTAACGATGATAAAAAGTTTTATGAACTTGATTGTATGGTTGCTTGTGCTTAGCTTGGTCTAGGGGCCCGTAGTGGCAGTTCCTTCAGAAGATACCTCATTGATCAGTATGTCACGTTGTCCCGAGTAGAGTTATGTATTGAAACGATCTAAGATAAATTAAGATTAGATAGAGCCTATAGTGGCAGTTCCCATTAGGACTATATATGTATGTAAATATTATATGTGATTCGAGATCATGAGTACCCCTATTTTATATGATTGATGCTTGTAGATTACTATTACATAGATGCATGTGATGTTACTATTGTGTAGCATGCATTTGTGGGAGTGGTATTCACTAACTGAGCTTAAGCTCATCCCTCTCCCCCCGGCCCCTTTTTTTTTTAGTTGCAAGTGAAAATGATGAGCACTTAAACTACAATGAAAATGGAAATTTAGTGGGACATAATGTGAATGAATATGGGAGAAAACATTACCATTATGTGAATGAAGAGTGATGGAGAATTTAAGAGATTTGTAATTAGAACTTATAGTGGTTGAGTTGAGAATATGGAGATAGTAGTAGACTTCTATTTATACTAAATTTTATATGAGATTAGATCTTTATTTTAGATTTTTATATTGAGATTACCGTGTTGGTTTAAATAATAAGGATTGGAATGACTTACTTGAGAGTCATTCATTTTATGTCATTGAAGTTATATTGGTATGAATATAAATAGAGATGAACAGGTTTTAAATTTGTATAGAGTTTTAGAGCCTTAATATATCACTATGTGGTAGTGATACGTGGTAGGTTGTAACATCCTAAGTTCTAGGGTGTTATAGCTTAAGTAATATCAAAGCTTAGGTTTGATGATCTTTATAATTTAGGTTATGATCCATAAATACTAAGTTAATGATTCTTAGAATTAAGTGATGAACCATATAAGTTTAAGTTTCAATCAATAGAAAGCAAACCATTGGAAAATTTAGTACTTGATCTATAGAATAATAAGAAATGAAGAGAGTAGGCAAAGTATGGGACAATCGTTGATTGTATTTTATTGTATTGTAACTATTTTATACAATTGTACTTTCTTTTAAAATTCTATTTTACTTATGAATATATTTGTATATATGTGTAGACTTGAGTATACATAGATGTATACTATCACTAACTTCCCTTATAAATTCTATCTTTGGAATCATCCTATTTTCTCAATGTCAAACAGAATGCCTCTTAGGTGAAACATCGTTAGAGGCTCGTCTGGTGCTAGGTAGGGTGGAGATGCCCCAAAGGAAAGGAATCCTTAAGGACTACCTCAATAAGGAGCCCTAGAGCAAGCTAATGTCACAATTGCTCAACTACTAGAGACTGTTAATACTCTAGTAAGAATGTTGGCACAACAACAACAGTAGGCTATGAGACCTGTCAAACCATGTGGTCTAGACAAGTTTATTAGGCTGGCTAAGGAGTTCCATCCATGGGTAGATGATCTAGTCAAGGTTGAGCATTAGATCAATGAGACAAAGAAAACCTTTGAAGCTTTTATGGTCCTCGATGATAGAAAGGTGAGGTTTAGTACTTATATGCAAAGGATTAGTACTAATTGGTGGACTAGTACGTCCAAGTTGACAGGAGCTCCTATCTAATAGCAGAGGTTTAAGGAGCTATTTTATGATAAGTATTTTCCTAGCAACATAAAGGATAAAATGGATGTTGAATACTACAACTGCTAGTAGGTCAGTAGAACTATGGAAACTTATGAGGTGGAGTTGAAATGCTTAATCAAATTCCTACTAGAGTCGATTCGCATTGATGATGCCTCTAGGGCAAGACGGTTTGTGAAAGGCTTCGAGCCTACCCTCCAACATGAAGTGGGGGGCTTTCAGTTGACTACTTATGCAAAGGTAGTTAATAAGGAAAAGTATCTAGAACATAGTAAGACAAGAATAGAGTAACAATTATCCTGTAAATCAAGAACAATTTTGGGGAAAAGGCCTACCTCAAGTATACCTTACATAGACAAAGGAAAGAAGCCAACCATGTGTCAAGCCAAACCTATAGCTTATGCACTTAGATCTCTTTAGATTAAGCTAACACCTCTAACATTACCTCTACTACCATAGGTAAGACCGAGCAGGAGATGTCCCAGGTGTTTAGGATCCCATGATCTACAATAATGTGTTTAACTCGAAAGGGCATGTTTCTCTTATGGCAAGATAGGACACACTAATAGGAATTGTATAGGTAGAACCCTTCCTTAAACTTTTTGCCGTTGTTGTAAGTGGAGAGGACTCAGTTTATTCGAATGTGGTACCTCCCAAAATAAGATGATTGCAACTCAACAAGCATAGTAGCTAGTAAGACTTACACCTAAAGGATAAAGTAATAATTTTTTTAATTAAAATATAACATTTTAGGGTTTTATCACTAAAGCTTTTTTCCTAAAAAAAAAAAATTGATGTGAGGTTTTTTCATAAACTTAGGTTATTTTAGATTTTCAAAAAAAAAAAAAATCATCTAATAATCTAGGCTATTTAGGTATTTTCTTAATAAAAATTAATATAATTAAATAATGTAAACTCGATGCTTTTTATTAAATAAAATGAACTAACAAACTAAAATTTTTATAAAAGAAAAAGCAAACTATGGATGATTTGATCTTGGCTCGCAGGTACATAGGTACCTTCAAAGCAACCATAATAAAAAAAAAACTTTAGGTTAGGAAAAATAATCATAATAAACTAAAAAACTTTAAGTTTGGAAAAAGTAAATAAAATAATGAAAGAAAAAAAATTTAAATAATAATAATAAATTAAATAATATAAAACCTTTAAAATTTTATAATAAAATAAAAACTTTAGAAATTTTTAAATAAAATAAAAACTTTATAAAAATTAAAATATAATAAAAAATTTAGAAAAATTAGATGAATAAAAACTTTAGGTTATTAACAATAAAAGCCTTAAAAAATTATTATAATAAACTCTAGACTTTAAGTTTCCTTTCAATATAAATTCAAAATCTTATAAAAATTTATGAAATAATAATATATAATAATAATAATAATAATAATAAATGACATATTATGATAGTAGATAAAATAATAATAATAATAATAATAAAATAATAATAATAATAATAATAATAATAATAAATATAAAGGCCTTTTAGTAATGTTCTTGAAAATTCTGCATGGTAACCGTTTAAGTTTTAATAGGTTAACCTCTGAATTCAATACCGTTGGTTTATATTTTTCTAAAATACTTTTTAGGAAAATTTGCAGATTATTAACAAGTTAAGGTTAATAAATCCAATTAACTTTAACTTTATTTTCCAACTTAAGTTGGTAGCAACTCCTTTTAAAAAATCAATTTTCCTTAATTTAGTTGAAGAATCTATATTAAATGTGTAGGATTTAGTATAGATTAAAACTAAGGAAAATGATCAAAGACATGTCTCGACACTTACCAAATGGATAGATGTATCCATCCAAATCATCTAGCACCATGCCTCCATTTAATTGAGGTAGAGGCCACTAGTATTCTTCTAATCCATCAAATGATCGTTTATTTTTACAAAAAGGATTACTTAAGTCAAGGAAGCGGCAATGACCCATGTAACAATGTTTACCACTATATTTAAACCATCTTGAGAAAGTATGCTTAGTGCATGAAGGACATGTGAGTTCACCCTTGGTACTCCATTTAGATAAATTAGCATAGGATACATCATAATTATTAACTCCAAGATACCACAATTCTTTCTACTCACCAATCAAAGGCTGTAAATATACATTAATTCTGTTTCTAAGAGCATAAGGGTTAGGTATGAGCAATGATAGCATAAAGTATTATTGCTTCATGAACATCCAAGGAAGCATGTTATATGGAATCAACACCACAAGCCATAAACTATGAGGGACATTAACGGTTTTGAATGGATCAAACCCATCACAAGCTAATCCTAGCCTGACTTTAGCAATGTCGCCATTATGATAGTCAAATGTTTGCTAAGCAAAGGAATCCGCAATGTGTCTCACAGTCATCTTTCTTTCTTTTATAAATGATGCTATTTTTTATGACATGAAAAATCTTTGGAGCCTCAATATTAAAGGTAAATGCCACAAAACCTTTGCATGAATCTCTGTGGACTTAGTAGATGATTTTGTTTCATATTCTACATTATTTTCAACCATAAAATACCTCATAAATTTACAAACATGGCATTTTTTATCTCGTGTGTGCTCCTTCAAATACAAGATACAATCATTTGGACATGCATGGATTTTCTTATATCTAAGTCCTATATCTCCAACCACCGTTTTGGCCTTGTAGTATGATTTCGATGATTTTTCTCCTTCTAGGAATGCCCCCTTTAAAACTAAAGCAATCCAGTCACTAATTTATCACTCCACTTATTTTTACATTTGACATGCAGCAATGGCATCACAAAACAGAGCACAACGAACTTTGTGCTTCCTGAATATACTTCTTGTTATGCATCTTTCAACTTGTGGAATGAGTGGGCCTCCATGTTTGGTTGATCTTCTTTATTAGTATTTATCTTGCCATATTCACTCATATTATCATCATTGACTCCAAAAGCTTCATTCAATAATAGAAGAGTATTATCATCAATATGAAAATTAGCACTACTTGGAGTGTTAGACGATGAATCTTCCCCATGAGATATCCAATAGAAATAACCTTTCATAAGCCCATTACATAATAAATGTATCTTTGCATCCTCTTGTTACTAATAAAATATTACTACACTTTTTACATGGGCATATGATTACCAACATTATCAAATTGTGTGTCCACAAATCCATTAGTCCAATTCTATAAGTTTCACTATTTCTAGGTCTGTTTCCCAACTTGTATCCATGGGTGATAAAATGGAAATATGACTTGATCCTTTGATGAGAAAAAGAAGGAAGTTAACGCAAAACGATATAAAACATATATAACAATTTGTCTAATTTACAAGCTATACATTCATTTGGAAAACTACTCTTGTAAACTTGGAGAATGGTGCATGATTTGCCACTTCAAAATCACAGACAAGTATAGAGAAAGGATGAAAGAACAGTACATTTATGTAGAGAGATAGACCCTGCATTTGAAGGGCATTATTATTGTGGGTATCACAATGGTATATCTTCCAAGATTTATTACCTAACCAAGTTGGGTTAGATGAAGAGGTTGTTTTTCCAAAAATTTATCTTTAACTAGTATTTGGAATCAGCATGCAACAAATAACATGAAAAAAAAAAAAAAAAATCCTTTGTGACACAAGGAACAAATTACATAGTACAATGTCTGAATTCTATCTATAAAAGAACACATATATTGATGTACAATTCCACAACTTTATTTCAATTTCTCCGCTGATCTTTTTTTAGTTTTGTTTAAATGTTAACCAGTAATGTAATAGTAACCTATTTAACTTATTCAATAAGACCAATTCAATTTGGTTTTCTAAATCAATTTTTTCAAGTTGAGATGGTAAATTACTATTATACAATTAGCTATCAGACTTGTACTTGGCTTTACCATATGCATAGAATAAAGGGATTTTTACTTGAAGACAAGTGAAATACAATGGATGGCTCATTGTGACTTCATGCCAATACGTATTAGATAATAAAAAATTTGACTTGATGATAAATCTCAAACAAATATTTGCCGTGTATATTGTATCCTCTTTTATGCTATTTTTCTGTAACCGCTAATTTATAGTAAAGGAAGAATAAAAAACTTTAATAATCAGGTTGATGATTCTGCAAAACTTCACTAGGTGTGAATGTCAGAAATAATATAGTTATGGGCAACAAATTGCAGCAAAGAAATTCAGTAACCCTTCAATCTTCAACCTAAAGTTAAATCATTCTAAAGAAAACAAAAGCCTCTTACAAAGAACAAAAATCTAATTCAACCAACCAAAAGAAGTGAAAAATATAGAAGCAGAATCTAAAGAAAAAGTCTAATAAGAAAATTACCCGATCCTTGTCCTACAAATCAAATGAGATCCTAATAGAGAAATCAAAACTAGAATTGGCTTTGATGGGGTAGAGAGTTGAAAGCTTTGACCAATGGTGATAGTAACTACAAACAAAACAAATTAACTCATCTTTAATGTATGGAAATCTTTCAAATAAAAAAATCGAAATTAAGATATTAGAATTGGATATTTTGCTTGACAATAAACACACAATAACAAGAGCAAAATTTAAGATGAAAATACTCATACATAGTTGACAATAATATAAAAAGAATAATATTCCTTTAGAAAACCTTTACCTAGATAGATACGTAAATATTAGGATAAAGATAGGACGACAGGAAAAAGAATGATAAATATGGTAAGAAAAGTAAGTGCCAAATCTTCTTGAATATCAATAATTTAAGATTGATATCGATCAAAAGTTGACATTAGTACAAATGGCATGATTATATATAAACAACATAATAGCTTAATCTAATTTTGGTATAAACGTAGAAACTTCTAGATTTCATTAACGTGTTGCATTGCATGCCCTCAATTTTTTGTTTTTCATTTTTTTTACTGATCTAAAAAGCTTTCAACTATATTTACACAATCAATGGAGGCTAGGAAATACAAATGCATCAGCTAAAGCATTCATAACCACAAGTCATTAAAAAAAAAAATCAAACCATATTATCTAACTGGCAAAACATAGCAAACTAATTGAGCCCATGAATTGAATGCACAACAAAACCAGCTGATATCCATAATAAAAGAGGACTAACCCCAACAATGATTGTTCATATAATATATATATATATATATATACATATATATATTTAATTTTCGGTGGAATCATCATATTCATTCCTTAAGAATCAAAACAGCAGCAGGGCAACAAAAACCCAGACAAAAGCAGCTGCATGGTTGGAATTTGTCAATGTGTGTGTTTGTTAAGGTTGAAGCCGGCTTTTGGTACCAACTACATTAAGAGGTTTTCACAGCTCAAATAGTCTCCAATTTTGAGTATCATACACGATTTCCTAGTTTAGCTAAATCAAGTCAATTCACACATCTCACAATAGGGGGAATCCATGACAGGAAGTGATAACATGATATAAGCACGATGATAGAGACAAAATCCCAAGGACATTCCTTTTCTTCTTTTCTTACTAAAATAGTTTGAGAACTTGAGTGCAGAGAAGATACATGTATATCACACAACATGCCAACATAGGCTGCAATTGCATAATCTAAGTCCTTTTAGCAATTCTCACCCGAAACAAACGGAGATACAACTTACCACACATTAGTCCACAATCCAAAAAGGAAACAGAAAAAAAAATTATCTTTGGGGCAAAACATCAAACATTTAGGATACGAAGTTACGTTTTAGAATCCAATTACCTTGATGCTGTTACTTCCACTGGGCTGTGGTTTTCAAGTCAAATATATCGCATCACTGTTATATCAAAAATCCATAAATAGAAAATTGAAGTTTAGATTACTTCGAATGGTGAGAAGCGATTGCTAAGTTGACTTAGGATTCTAGGTGTGTGAATTTATATCACCATCAATCAATAATAAATTTATCCATATATGACAGTAGCTTAACATGCTAAAAACAAAACAATAGGAAAATGGTTTGAGGAAATCTTTTTCTCACCTCTCTTTCTTCCACATGTTGAATATATATATACAAGAGAATGTTATCTATTCCTTCCTAAACTGACTCCTACAAATTAGCTAAGTCAATAACAATAATATCTCCAATATCTATCTACCTAAATTACAAAGATCACGGATATCATAATCGTGAAGAGCACAAGCTGGCCGGCAGGGGATACACGGCCGTGTATACGACCATGTACTTTGGCCGTGTACATTTCTGTGCACATTCTGGCAGGGGATACACGGCCGTGTACACAACCGTGTACTTTGGCCGTGTACTCTTCTGTGCACTTTCCTACCACATACACGATTGATATCAATACCCCCCCCCTCTCAAGTTGGTGCATGAAGATTCGAAGTGCCCAACTTGCATAGGAGACGATTATGTGGGACTTTTCCCAGTGCTTTGGTAAAGATATAAGCTAATTGATCATGAGTTGAGACGTGACACGGACGGATGTAGCCATCAACAATTGCATCACGAACAAGGTGACAGTCGACTTCAATGTGCTTGGTGCGTTCATGAAACACTGGATTCTGAGCTATGTGGAGGGCAGCTTGACTATCACAATGAAGATGCATAGGAGAAGGATGAGCCACACCAAGATCAGACAATAGTTCCTTTAACCATTTCAGCTCACAAGTTGTCATTGCCATGGATCAATATTTAGCTTCAGCAGATGAGTGGGATACGGTCTGTTGTTTCTTAGTCTTCCAAGAGATGAGCGAGTGGCCGAAGTAAACACACCAACCTGTGAGTGACCGGCGAGTCAGAGGACAGCCAGCCCATTCTGAATCACACCAGCCGGACAAGTACATGTTGTTCTCCCTATGCAGCAGAATACCTCGTCCTGGATGCCCTTTCAGATATCTCACAACACGTAAAGCAGCGTCCCAATGATCAACTCTTGGTTGGTGCATAAATTGAGAGAGGACATGAATGCTGTAAGACAGGTTTGGTCTTGTGAAGCTAAGATAAATGAGGCGACCGACCAATCAACGATATCTCGCCGGATCATTAAGCAAGCGTCCAGTAGCCAGCGCCAACCGATGATGTTGCTCAAAAGGAACACTGGCAGGTTTAGCGCCTAGCAATCCAACTTCCGAAATGATATCCAACGCATACTTACATTGACAAAGGAAGACGCCTTCAGAGCTGCGTGCAACCTCAACACGTAAGAAATACTTCAAAGATCCTAAATCCTTCATGTGAAAACATTCACTAAGATACGTTTTGAATCTTCGGATAACAGCTTGGTTGTTACCAGATATAATTAAATCATCAACATAAACCAGAAGATGGATGCAAGTATCACCTCGTTGTAGACTGAAGAGGGAGTAATCAGAATACGATTGCTTAAAACCATAAGCGACCAATGCAGCGGATAACTTAGCAAACCAACAACGAAGAGCTTGTTTCAAACCATAAAGGGACTTGCGAAGACAACATACTTTCCCTGCGCTGGAAACCTGAAAACCGGGAGGCAATTTCATGTACACCTCCTCTTGCAACTCGCCATGTAGGAATGCATTATGAACATCCATCTGATGTAAATCCCAGTTCTTGGCAGCAGCAACAGCCAGAAACACACGCACTGTCACAATCTTGGCCACTGGAGCAAATGTGTCTGTGTAGTCAATCCCTTCAATCTGATGATTTCCAAAGATCACTAGTCTTGCTTTGTAGCGTTCAACAGTGCCATCAGAGTTGTATTTGATTTTATAAATCCATTTACATCCGAGAGTTTTCTTGTCCGGAGGAAAGCTGTCAATCACCCAGGTGCCATTATCCTCTAAAGCTTGTATCTCATGCTGCATAGCTTGTCTCCATCGCTCATCTTTTATGGCTTCAGAGAAGGTTATTGGTTCACGATTAGCTGTAATGGCTGCAAGAAATGCTTGATGTCCCTCAGAAAATTTGTCACAGCTCACATAATGTGTTATAGGATATGGTGTACTTGAAGGATGCGCTGGTTTGGGTGAGGAACGAGATGGACTCAATTTCTGAAGTGTATGAGTAACATAATCACACAAACGGACTGACACTTGCTTCTGACGATGTCCACGCCCCAGCTACAACTACTCTTATTCTTCATCTACTGCTGTATCTGCTGGAAGCTGATCGCGGTCTGCATCTACTGCTGTATCTGGTGGAAGCCCTTCATCCTCTGATTCTTCTACTATCGTTTGCACAGGCACTTGAATGTGTATAGGAGCAGTGTGTTCTGTTATGCCCCCCCTGACTGCAAACATTTCATTCTCATTGAAGACATCACTCACGTGTACTGGTCTGGCAACATCACTTTGGGATTTGGATGCGACAGAAGCAAAAGGAAACTCATTCTCATAAAAAATGACGTCTCGTGAGATGATGTATGTTTTGGTTTCTAAGTCATACAGCTGCCATCCCTTCTTCCCATAAGGATATTCGACAAACACGCACTGTCTACTTCTGCTTGCGAACTTGTCCATTGTCTTCCCGCGAGTGTGTGCATAACACAAGGATCCAAACACTCTTAGATGCTCATATGTAGGCACCTGATTGTATAAGATTTCATAGGGAGTTTTTCCATGCAAAATTGAGGATGGGGTGCGATTAATCAAGTACCCTACTGCCAAAATCCACTCTCCCTAGAAATCAATTGGGAGACTTCCTTGAAAACGTAGAGCACACACGACATTCAAGATATGGCGATGTTTCCGTTCCACTCTGCCATTTTGCTGTGGTGTGCCAGCACAGGAGGTTTGGAAGACAATGCCTTGCTCTAGGTAGTAATTTTTCATGCTAGTGAACTCGGTGCCATTATCACTTCGTACAATTTTAATTTGTTTGTTAAATTGCCTGTCAACCATAGAGAAAAAATTCTTCAAGGTTTGAGACACTTCTTTCTTATCCACTAACAGAAAAATCCACACACCACGAGAATAATCGTCTACTACAGTTAGAAAATATGAGGCACCACATGATGAGGGAGTTCGATATGGTCCCCATAAATCACAATGAATCAATTCAAAAACATCAGAGGCTCTATGATCGCTAAGACAAAAATTATTTCTGGTTTGCTTTGCATGTTGACATACATCACAGCACTTATTCATAACACTACTTCTATTCCTAACATCGTCTACTGGAATCAACTCGATTACTTTTGGAGAGGGATATCCCATTCTCTTGTGCCAAAAATAAAAAACATTTACTCTATCTGCCTTTATAGCCTTTATGCGCGGTATGTTCCAGAAATAATAGAGTCCATCTCTTCGTTCACCCGCACCAATCAGCATCTTGGAGGCATGGTCCTGAACAACACATAGATTATCAGAGAACAGTACAATGCAATCTAAAGAATCAATCATTTGTGACACAGAAATTAGATTGCAGTTTAGGTCAAGCACATAAAGAACATTTTTTAGGAAAATGTTCTCGTTAAGTTGAACAGATCCTTCTCTAGTTATTGCAGTATTACTTCCATCTGGCAATCCAACAGGACATCTGGGAATTTCTCGCACGTTAGATAAAATTCTCAAACTACCTGTCATATGATTTGATGTGCCGGTGTCAATGATCCAAGGAATATTGACATGCTTACCAGTCATCTTTTCATTCACCAATGATTTCTAATTTTCCAACATCTCCAACAATGTTTGCCACTGCTCCCTGTTGAGCTCAATAGTCCCTCTTTTTTCGCCATCCTGTGCAGGCATTGTTGAAGAACTTCCTTCGGCAGTATGGACAGCATTCGCACGCAAGAAACTCCCTCGTCCTCGACTTCCTCCTGCATTGGTTTTCTGTTGCTGTTGTTGTCCTTTTCCCCGATTACTCGTTTTCCCATCTCCACGAGGCCGGTCTCCCCACCATTCAGGAAAACCAATATTTTGAAACAATTTTCTGTTTCATGTCCAACATGCTTACAATATGAGCAGATCATGCTTTTGTCCCTTCCATCATTGCGGCTGCGAATTGCATTTGCCCCTTGAACAGCAAAGGCCATGACATTACTTCGTTCTTCCTTTCCTCGAACGATTGTCTTCATTCGTTCCTCTTGCACCAAGATTGAATAAACCTTGTTCAAACTTGGCAATGGATCTTGAACTAGTATGTTAGATCGCACTGTACCATATATATCCTCATCTAATCCCATGAGGAACAGGTGTACTCTTTCTTCTTCTCGTTTCCTTTCCAGAATTGATCCAAGATCGCACCTGAACATTCTACACTTATAGGTTGGCACTTGCTCGAAGTTAGCAAGTTCTTCCCAAAGTTTCTTCAGTTTTCCATAGTACTCCACGATAGCAAGTCCCTTCTGTTTACATTCGACAAGCTCCGCCTTTAATTGTTGTATCCTAGGTTCGTTTGCCACTGAGAATCTTTCTCTGATATTTGTCCACAAATCTTGCGCTACTTCCACATGCGATATGGTAGAACGAAGATTGGATTCAATGGTATTCCTAATCCAAGACACCAGCAACGGGTTGATGGTCCACCAATCATCGAGATCTGGAGACTCCTCATCCAGTTGTATGATTGTGCCATCAACAAAACCGAATTTCTTTCTTGCTCTTAGGGCTGTTCGCATAGACCGAGCCCATTCATCATAGTTGTCGCCTTTCAATTGGACTTGCGTTATCACAATTCCAGGATTGTCATTGGACGTGATGTCGTATGGAGAAATAGTCTTCCTCTGGTTCATTCCCTCACCATTTGCACTGCCTTTCCTATCACTCTTGTCCATGTCTGCCTTTTCGAATAGGTAGCTTCAGCTTGGCTTTGATACCATGCTAAAAACAGAACAATAGGAAAATGGTTTGAGGAAATCTTTTTCTCACCCCTCTTTCTTCCACATGTTGAATATATATATACAAGAGAATGTTATCTATTCTTTCCTAAACTGACTCCTACAAATTAGCTACGTCAATAAGAAGAATATCTCCAATATTATTTACCTAAATTACAAAGATCACAGATATCACAATCGTGGAGAGCACAAGCTGGCCGGTAGGGGATATACGGCCGTGTACACGACCGTGTACTTTGGCCGTGTACATTTCTGTGCACATTCTGGCAGGGGATACACGGCCGTGTACACGACCGTGTACTTTGGCCGTGTACTCTTCTATGCATTTTCCTACTACATACACGCCCATGATACTTTGGCCGTATACTCTTCTGTGCACTTTCCTACCACATACACAATTGATATCAATACAACCCAAATATATCGCTACTAGACTACCACTCTACACACTTTTCTCTTCTCTTTCTAAACTCCATCTAAATTATAGTAAATATTAACAAATATAAAAATAGAAGCCTTTTTTAGTAAAGACGATCGTACAAATGGTGAAGTGCAAGAAAAACCTAGCATATTTTGGAGACAAGAAGAGGCGTAGTATCTATATAAATTCTAAATGTGGTGAAGCAAAAAAGTGTAATTTTTGTAAAAATTTCAACTTGAAAAAAAAAAATACCTTATCACATCTTGTAGGGTACCTTAATTGTGATAAGTTACCACAGTTACCTGACCTCAAATAGACAACCTCAAAACATCTCAATCACCACATCAAACTGACTTATCAAATTACAAATAACAAAATCGAATACCTCTAACATTCTTCTATTTCATTTAGACTATTCGATATCTAACATAATATACAAAACATGTTTTTCAAAAGTAGGTCTCATCCAGGTCCCATCATACTACATGTTGAAAATTTGCTAATTCGGATTAAAATATTTATAATAAATAGTCAATTAGTCTTTTAACATAATTTACATGAGAAATCTATTCTATTTCTCAAATCCTTGCTCCCCCTTTTAGTAGTTATATGTTGAGATTTTCTTTACTTGTGTAATGCATTTACCTAGTAGGTTCTTGTAGTTGTGACCTATATCATAAAATCTATAGGAGGATGATCCATTGTTACTCAATGAGATGAGAGCACAATACTTTCAATACTAAACACGCACAAGCAAATCAAGCAAGTTTTCAATCATATACTATGCATGATCATTCACATGCAATGCAACATCACACGTAGCCTTTTGGTAGTCAATGTGAAGTTTAGGGTTTAATGCTTTCCTTAGCCTTAGGTTAAGGATTCTCATTACTTTTAGTGCTCGGGTATCTTAGCCTGCTTAGTTTCTATCTTACCTCATTATTATTAAATATCTTAAAACTTAAAAGTCTTAAGCTCTAGGTATTAAGAAGAAGACCAAGCACACATCCTCGAGGACATGCAAAACTCTCCTACTCGTTATGTCAAAGACACAACAATCCCACTTAGTCACGTAGTTCATCAATAGTGGAATTGTAACCCCTACATGATTACTTCTTGTGTGTCATGTATCAGTGATAGCCTTCAATCGTAGTGCAGTATATCATGTGATACATGTCGAATTTTATTATAATAATTAGTTTATTATTTTGGAGTGATCAAACATGGTATAATTGTACCAAAACAGTAAAATACAGAAAATTGTAGATATTGACAATCACACAATTGCACACTCATAAGCACATTGTAAGAATTCAAATATAATAAATATAGATAAATTGTGCAATAATATTATTAATAAAATAAAATAATTTTTTTGCCTCATATATATATATATATATATATGTTTAATTCATTTTCCCCTTTTTCCCCCAAGGAACCGTGTGGCACACAACCCCTACTACACATACAGCACCCAATAGCACTCCCAACACACATGACACCAATACACTACAGCACATAGGGCATCAACACGTCATTGCAACATGACAATAGCACACATGCCGCCTACACGCCTAACACACCACACCCATCACTACGCACAACACCACACCTCTATGCACACGATCACAAACAACACACCTAGAGCAATACCATATGCACATTGCACTACACCCACAACACACACAGACCACATAGCACATAGTAGGTCACACCGTACACATAGATCACCCACACATGCACGCAAACCACACAACAAAACAACACACATGTTTACCTACACATGCACATAGACCACAAAGACCAGAACACACATCTTCACCTACACACACACATAGACCACACAAACCAACACACACATGATCACCCACACTTGCAAACATATCACATAGACTAACACACACATGATCATCCACAAATGCACACTCGAACATGCTCAACCCATGATATCCGTGATAGCACACATGAGCGCACACCTAGGCACATGCACATGGAATAAGCAAATGGATTACACACATATACTGCACACTTGATCATGCACATGCACGTACAGCAGCTCTCCACACACAACGCTTTGCACACACGACACCAACCAACAATGAGCACCTCTCCACAGTCAACACTAAGCATGCTCCATGCAACACCATGGCACAGTTCCTACATATACAATCGGCACACCACCCTTAGGCACACATGAACATGCACATACCTCACGAAACATCACATGGATGCACACTCCCAATCACCACACCATGAAACAAGCGTGTGAATAGAGCTCCTTCGACAGAATATGTACAACACACACACCTCATGTATGCCATCGCCCTAAACATATCCTACGTAGCGAAGCTCACCAAATCAATCAAGCGCAAAGCTCGGCCACAGCATTATCAAGAGCAATTTGCAATACCAAATATATATACACATGTACACAATTATATTACACACCACATGCAAACAAAGCAATATATCATGGAGTTCCCACTAACTTGGATCTTATTTTCTTTACAAAGCGAAGTAGTCCTTGAGTAATTGCAACAATTCAAATTCTTCTCCTAAAATATAAGAAAATAGCACTATTACTTATTATTTGTACTAATATCGTCCTATCTTTTATATTTCTAGTGATTTTTACTATTTTCTAAACTTAAAAACTCGTTTTTTTTTACACTTTTTACAATTGTATTTAGATTTTGCAATTGAAATTTTTTCGTACAAGTGTAATCTAGTTTTTTAGAGTTCACCTCAAAGATTACATGGGTGGTCTCAAATTGTAATTTGGACGTCGTATGTGAATTTTATAGTAAATTTTCTTTTTCACTCACTCGTGTTTTCCTCTCACTCAAAGTTTGGTGGATTGAATTTTGACAAAGAAACTAAGGAAATGAATTTAGAGGTCAGTTATAGAGGTGGGCTTATGTATAAAAGATCATTTATAGATTTTTTAGGTTTATTCGTCGTGCGCGGTAATTTAATTAGGGGTAGTAACTATAGTATTTTGACATGAAATTTTACAACTAGGCTAAATAAATTATTTCAAGTGTAAATCAGAATTTTACACGATTTGTTGTTTACACTACTATTTTTTTTTAATTTAAAGTTATACGAGTTAAGATAAGGTTTTAAAATAATTTACAGGTTAATTCAGTATTAAATTTATGATTAAATTTCAAGATTTTACACACCTAATCTCAAATTACCCAAAATACTAAAATCAATTTGGGAACATTTTCCTAGAAATGGGATAAAATAAAAACAAAACATCCACAAATGTAGAATGCTTGGAGAAGAGATGAGAGAGAGGGAAACCAATCTCACGGTTTTAGAGTGTTGACTACACCTTCAATTGTTGATGATATTGGATGGTTGGAAAGAGAGGAAAATGATCGACAAATATCTCAATAAGAATAGAGTAAGGGGGGGGTGGGCGAGAGAGAGGGGAATGAGGAAGAGAGAGAAAGAGACTTACAATCTTTAAGGAAAAGAAATGAAAATTAGGAATAAAGAGAGAGATAGAGAGAGTCCGAGACACTTAAAGTCATGAAAGAAAAGATATGGGAGGAAGGGAAATGAAAAGACAATAATAAATATTTGGAGGGAAGTGAACAAAGAGTAAGAAAGGAGGGGGTGTGTGAGGCCTATTTTGATCGGTTATGTCTCCTGTTAAATTAAGATTAATGATATTATATTATATATGCCTCATTATATCTACTAATGTGACAATGAAATTTATTATGCCTTTTTAAAATTGTTGTAGTGCATCTTCTCCTTCTAAGGACGCGTCTTGTATATTATTCCATTTGGAACCTTCCAATCAAAACCACAGAAAAGATCAGCCATTGTGTGCTCCACTTTTATCACACCCATTGCTATACCGGGACATATTCTTCGACCACATCCAAATGGCAAAAACTCAAAGTGTTGGCCTTTAAAATCAATCCCATTGTGAGACCTGAAATATTCAAAGTAATAGAAAAAGTGAAGATTATATCTTAATTTGGTATGTGAAAAGGGTATAAGGATTTTAATTCTTCAACAATAAAAAATTGTTTTAATAAAATAAATTAGGTAATAGAATAAAGTACGCTCAAACTAAAAAAAAATAAAATGAAAACCTTAAAATAACAACACCACCGATACATTGAGCAATTGTAATCCACTAATCACATTAAAATATAGAAGCAAAGCTCTACCAATCAATAAGAATCTAATAGAATGTCGGCCTAAATAATAAAAACCAACAAGAAGACCATCTGATAGCAATTCTAGCCGCACGTCATTTATAAGAATTCATCAAGACCAATTATATTTTCTTTCACTTATGCTAAACATTTGGGCTACTTGATGAATTACAACAGCCCGAACTCTGCGGCCATGAAAGAAACAAAACAAGACCTGATATTTAAATCTCTAAGACTCCAAATGGCATGAGTTTTCTGCCCACCGGTATTGCCAACATATCATGCACACAATGCTCCATGGACGAATGGCAATACTATGCCAAGTCTAATCATCCCTCGCAATGGATTTTAAAAATCTTTCCTTACAGAAAACTAAGAGACATACCACACCCATTAGATAAGATTTCAAGCCCCACCGAGCCCCCACATCCTGACCCACACTTTCTTCCTTAGCCAACCGTAGTAAGTATTCCCTTAAATCTCAGAAAAAAATATATATATATATCGTTAGTACTTATACTTTAATTGTTTTGATGAATAACATACAATTATTAATAATTTAAATATATATTAATTATAATAAATATTTTAAAAAATTACTTCTATTTATATTTTCATATTTTAAAATTTTATTAATACTTACCGACCTACCTACCAACCCTCACTGCATTAAAGAAGTATATCAGGTACAGCAAACCTCCACATGAAAGTATAATCACTGCATGCATAAAAAGTATTTATAAGGGCGGAGACGTGCATCTTCATTAAAGACCATGAAAGGTTGTTTTTCATCTGTGTCGTAGAGCAAGTTTCAATTTTTCATAAAAACTGGTGCAACTGTACAATAGATGCCATTACATCATGAAATAATGCTTTCCAAAAATGTCATAAACACAAACGCATGTTACGGACAATAGGAATATAGCCCTCCGTAATATGTTTATTATCATCTCCTATACATCCTTTATACTAGTAATGCTATAGACAAAACGAGCACCAGAAAACAGATTGATTTTCCTTTTCCCACAACAAGAATTTTTATATTTAATAATATTTATAAATTTTGTAAACATTATTAATTATTATATACTTTAGTAGTGTTTAATAAATATCATAAAAGGCTTATTATTAGTAACATTTGTGATCAAAGTTAGAAGATAAAAATGCATAATTTGATTTATGACATTCTCCAAAGGTGAACGTTACTAAAACTATTAGATTTTTACCTCACACTCTCTTTAGAAATTTATCCACACACACTTCTAAAATAAAACACTTAATTATTTTAAATAATCCCACTATCAAAACTTACTCTTCTAACACTATGAAATAAATAAAAAAGAACCTAATATTTTGTGTATGCGTGTATATGTGTGTGTGTATGTATGTATATAATTTTGATTTTTTTTTTTGTTTAAGAGACACATCGTTTTACCCACATGTTGCGAGTTTAAGAATTATTGTAATCGTACACTACAAGAATTTATATATTTAGTAATGTTTGTAAATTTTACAAATGCTACTGGTTACTATATATTTTACTAATGTTTATTAAATGTAACATAAAATATAATATTAGTAACATTTATCATTAAAAATAAAATATATAAATATATGGTTTAACTATAATGTAAACTTTTAAATTTTCTTGCCTAATTTTCTAAAAAAGTAACCTAAAATCTCAATACTCAACCAGTGCCCCTCTCTCTCTCTCTCTCTCTCTCTCTCTCTCTCTATACGACATTATTCCTCCCTATGTCTCGCCATAGCGATTGAGATCCCACTTCTCTTCTTCTACACAAACAAGAGCGTCTTTTGCTAAAATTGATTATTCCTAGCTTTTTGGAACTTAAAAAGCTAAAGGACTTGAGTGTTGGTGACTTCATTACTTGTATAGCTCCTTCCTCATGCAAGTTCCTTTGATGATAGCTCGATTTCCCAATTTAGGCACTCATCGCTCATTTTGGGATAAAAAGATAGGGTAAGGAATAAAAAATATAGGTCTTAAACCAGGTTAACAAGCAATTTCTTCTCTTCCCTATTATTATTTCTGCTCTCTTAGTTCTCCATCTCTCTACAAATTTTTATTTTCTATTTAGAAATCTAGGTACTACTTTTCAATTTCCACTTCAAATTTGGGGCTTTTGTGTTTTTTAGTAGAAACTTTTTATTTTTATTATCTATTTGTTGTTTATTTTAGGTTTTATGTCTAGTTATGATGTCAATTTGGTTAGTCCTCTTACACAATTTTTAGGGTTTTGCTATGGGAGGATTAAAGTTAGGGTTGTCAAATATCGCTTTTTTTTTTTTCTATATTTGAATTTTTTAGTTTTTATGTGGTATTCATTGTCATTTGTCTTCCTCAAGGTGGAGGTGAAGGAGGTGGTGTGGTGGGATTTTTGGGTAGGAAGAGTTAGTTAAGGTAATATGATATTTTTTGTAAAGTATTAAACAATTCTTATTATATCTCTAAATAGAATTTTTTTTTTTGGTAGCATATAATGTGCAAAATGTGTTAATCTAGAGTCAAAGATTGCAAAGTATTAACCAATTCTTATTATATCTACCCATCTAGATTACTGGTCATACTATATAAGATCTCGAGTTTTGATTCAGTTGATGACTTTCTCTAAAAGGTAGCAACAGCTAGGGGTAAGCTCAAAAAGGGTTATATTGTTGATGTTGAAGCTGCAACAAGAATTATTTTTTTTTTGGTGGCTCTAACTAAGATGTCATACTAGTTTCTGCAATCACCAATCCATTCACTTTTGGTTGGGATGTAAGTTTTGTGCAATGTTACTAGTAGGATTACTCATGTTTTTAGTTGCCTTTTGATCATTTAGTCACATGTTGGTTTCTTCTTGGCAACTTGTCCATAAACATCTTCAATTCAGGGTGGGTTTATTCATTTTTTGTTGTGATGTCAATTGCATGCAATTTTACTGGTAAGATTTCTCATGTTTTCAATTGTCTCTTGATAGTTTTATCACTTATTAGTTTCTTCTTAGCATACTCTGATTAATCATATTGCGGCTAAGCGAATAATTTCTACTTACCACAAGGGTGGGGGGTTATGGTTAAGAAAATGATTGTCATAGGTGTCTATAAACTTACATGGAAAGCTTTTGGTGAAAATTGAGCAAGAGAGGGTGGAATTGAAGTTAGCTCTGACTTTTACCCTAAAGTAAAAGAAAATTAAGTAAGAGATTCTTTTCTTTTCTCTTTTTGTTTTAACAGGTTGATGTGATCAAATGCCTTCATCTTTAATATAAGAAAGATCTCTTGAAAGTTGTGGACGTTGTGCTTTCTCATCAAGTAGTGTATGCAATGACATGTTTATCCTTTTATTTTTAGTTCCTTAAATTCATGTTATCATGAAGTTGTCTCTTTTTGTATTCCATAAGGTATCAGGAGTAAAAATAAGTTGATATTGTGTCTCATGGGATACCTTGTTTATCCCAATCCTGCAACATACAGAGATAAACTTATCCATTTTTCTGCTCTAAATCATACAAGTTATTCTAAGGTTGGCCATTGCCTTCAATTGCTTTTGCCTACTTGATAATCTACTTATCTTTCTTGTGCTCACTCTTTAGCCTAGTTGCTAGCTACACTTTAGGTTTCTTTGCCTAGAAGTTTGGTTATCTTGTTATTTATGTTTGGCCTAATGTACTGTATATTAATCATTTAGCACTCAAGGTAAGTTAGCTGCTGGAGTAAACTAAATTAAGTAAACTTCATTCTAGCATTGCCAGAAGTTTATCCAAGCTAAAGATGAAGAAAGCATGGACACTCCCAAAAGGAAAAGTGCCATAAATGAACGCATGAAAGATCTTGTAAGTGCTCCTCTAGCAATTGAAGAAGCCTTGGTTGGCCTATTTGATCATAGTGATCATACTCTACAAAGGTATGTAGTAGAAACTTATGTCCATAGGCTATATCAGGTACTTCTCCATTCCCACATTTCATGCTTTACCTTTTGACTTCATGTAATCACAATCTTATCTCATAAAAGACAGTGCCAAAATGCCATGGCATAGGTCAAGCCTCATTGGTTCTTAGTGTTGGAGTAATTAGTTACTTCATACAAAGGGACGAAGGAAGAGCACCCATGAGACATTCATTTCATTGGTCAGGAGAAAAGTTGTACTACTTGGAGGAGCCTTTACTACGTTATCTAGAGCCTCCTCTCTCCATCTATCTTGAACCGATGCTCATGCTCTCTCTAACTTGTATTATCTCCTTCCAAATTAATTTCCTTTTATGGCTACAATCTTAAGCTAATTGAAAACTATATATTCCTAGGAAAAAACTTAAAATCTATAACAATATCCAGTATACTCATTTATGGGACCATTAATGGCATCTGTACACCGTTGTGGAAAAGCCATTACAAGTCCAGCGAATGTTCTTGATGAAATTGGTGAGACAATCTACAATTGATGGTTTTATAACATTTAAAGGTCTGGATCTAGTGAAATTTGATTCTCTATAGGCTATGTCACATACTTCATGAAGCACTCTGAGATCATCAATAGTGGCAATGGAAGAACTTGAACTTAATGCTCACAATGCTATTGGTAAATATGCTCATGCTCATATATACCTTTACATATTTCAAGAACAGCAAATTGATGGACTTATCCCACTTTCCAAGTAATTATATTTCATCTTTAATTTCCAAACCACCCCCCCTTTAAGTAGATATAGATGCTAACGAAGAAACCATAGTTGAGAGGATCTTAGAAGGGCTAGCTCATGAAATTCATGCACCTGTTGGAGTGAATGCATAGTCTAGGTGTTTACAAGTGGGAAGTGAAGCTCTAAATTTCATCTTCAAGATAGGTAAATGGTGCTTAGAGATTTATGGTGACAAATGTTTCAAGCCACACATGTAAGACACATGTAAGTTTTCCTTGCTCAATGCAAAGTGCAATATAGAGTATGTATTATTCATTCGAAAATTGATAACAATACCTACTGTTGGTGTTAGATCTAATGGTTTTTGCAAATGTTGTGGAGAAAAATCGGCCATAATTGACTTGGATCCTATTGAGAAAAAAAAATTGCCAAGTCAATTACATCAATTGCTATAGAGAGAGAAAAAAAACTTAAGCTTTCAGAAATTCCAAGTATGGAGATTCTCATATGCATACAATTGTTTTAATATTCCACTAGGTTAGTGTAACAAAAATATAAATACATTTTTTGCAAAAATGGCTTAAATATCATGGACCTTTTGAAGTTATGCTAGATGGAGCTAATGTGGGCCTATTCAACCAACAAAGGTTTGTTCCATCAAAGGCAAGTCAATGGACAATAGAAAGTGTAGTAAAAGATCTTTACTTTTTCAATACCTTTTTCCACTTTATTGGCTATAGAACCTTCTTCATTGGTCCTTGTACTAGGTTAGCATGGTTACTAATGGAATAAGGAAATTGCTTCCTTCGGAGAGATGGCCACTCATCATTTTGCATAATAAGCGTGTTACTGGTTGCAAAATGGATGAACCGGCAATAGGGTGATGGTTGAAAAGTGGTTTCCCTATATGCCATGAGTGGTATTTTACATGATGACTTTATGAGATGGAACTTCATGTAGTGTTAAAATGAAGACATGTACCTACTTTTCATTAACTATGAGACTTAAATTCAACTTGTTTATATGGCTATAATGAGTTTAATGCATTCCTAGATAGGTACTAAAAAAAGTTGATGCTTTGAGGAAAAAGGTGGTATCTGTTGGTAAAGAACAAGCATCTCTATGTGCTAAGGTTGGAACCAAGTAAAGATTAACCATTCCCAATATCTCTTTTCAAATTTCTATAGTTATTTAAGTTGCTAGATTATGCTTTTGTTTGGTGATGATGTAAAACTGTAGGATCAAGCAATCTAATAAATTTATGATTTTGTGTGCTTTTCTTTCATATGAGTGATACCAGCATTTAATTGTCTTCCTGTCTTTGTTGGTCACTTTAGTTATAGAAAGTCCTAGGTGCTTTTCATGCTTGCTAAAGACTTTGGAAATCCTAATTACAAGTTAAAGTCCATGTCTTAAGGACTTACTCTTTTAAGTGCATTAAATATGGTCATTGTTGTACATATGGGTTACATATGTCACATGCTAAAAGACATTTCTAAGATTTTGTTAATGAAAGTCTAGTTTACTCTTGTTCCACATATGTCTCTAGTTAACATATATATTTTCCTTTTTACATAAACAAAAAAGGGGCTTGTGGTGTCTCAAGTTGTTAAGGTTTCATCTCATCAAATGCTACATTAATGTCCTTGAAATCACTTATCATTCATGTGGGATCTATATACCATTTCAAATAATCTTTTGAGCGACAATTTACTTGCCAACATCGTGTTGTCATATTGTTCCAAAGTTACAGTGGTTCTGATCATAATTGTGGAACAATATTATATACTAGTCATAAAGATTACTCACTTTGTGATTGAATGTATCATAATTCTCTTTGAAATACGAGTTTTTTGCTTTATAGATTAGTTATGTGTTTTTTTCCTTTATTTTTTTTTATTGTTGGTGATGCATTTTGACTATGTGCTTCAAACTTTCGAGGTTGTGCACTCCAGAATTCCTTTATTTTCTTCTCTAGGTAGATTTCGTCTTTCAGCACTACTCTCTACACAGCTTGTGCAGTGGGCATAACACAATTTCACAATGCATTTTAATTACTTTTTGCCCTCCAGCACTAGTGTTAGCATGGCCATACTAAAGGTTATGTACACGTAAAAATGGATGGTTCTTGGCTCTTATTCCTATCCTAGCTAATCTAATATTTCTTTTTTTTTTTCCCAATTTTTCTTTTTCTTTTTTAAATTGTGTAGCCATGCAAGCTAACCCACACCCGCACAACATGGCCTGCCCTGACCTACGAGCTATGCAAGGCAGGCCAAAACAACCCGCACAAGTTGCAAGCCAAATTTCCTTAGCTCACCCAACTTGCCCTACATTCCAAAGTCTAGTTACAACTAGCTGAAGAGTTGAACAAGGGATATGTTGCAGTTTAGGTCTTAAAACCTCCACCCCTTCTCAATCATCTTTTATACGTGGATTGGAATCCCATTCTCCTAATACTTTAGTCTAATAAAATAAAGCTTTTCCTTTGAAAAAAAAAAAAAAAAGAAAGGGAGAAAGAAACTTCAAAATTTAATATGGATTGAAAATTATAGCAAGAATCTTTGCACGAACAACACTTAATGCTTATTTGTTAAAAGTACATGGATTGATAAAAATACTTGGGACAATAAGAAACTTGACTTTAAGATATTAGCATTCTCTATATTGAAACAGATCCATGTTATTTAATCTTAACCAAAGAAAAAAGTGATAAAATATTGCCATGCTAATACCAAGAATGAATCTTTGGTAGTAGAAAGATATTTATAATCAGATTGAGGTGAACCATACGTAGAAACACCCCAAAACACTAAAAGCCAAATTCTTATTATGGAGAATCAGAAATAATGGTTTCCCATCACATCAGAACCTTCTAAAGAAGGGTATCTATGCCATTAGAAGGGGCCCCAGATGCAACGAATAAGGGAAGACATAACACATACATTAAGAGATTACCCACTACTTCAAAAGGTTCCGGAACCCATTTCCAACACTAGTGTCATTGAAAATTTCTTTTTGATTACCATTAACCCAATGGATATAAGAAAATTGCAAGTTACAAAATAAAAAAGATATTTATAATCTTAGAACTTGAAGCCAAACCCTTTTTCCTATGCCTTATGGAATATGTTTCACATTGGTTGTAGTGTACTTGGATTTTTCATATTTTATTAGTTTTACTTATTTTCTAGCTTTGTTAATTAGTTAATTAAGTTAATCGAATTATAAATTATACATAGTTTTCTTTCTTTTTCTTTTAATGGTTTAAATTTTTTAAGTTAAATGGGGCTTTAGATTAAGGGCATCGACCTTAAATTTATTACTTATGTTATCTTTTTAAAATGTATTTTACTGTGTTTAAAAAATACTAATTAGGTTTAAAAAATAAAATAATATAAATTCTTTTATTTATCATGGCATATAAAGCCATTAGGGCTTTTAATAGTCTTTTATTCAACCCATATATTTTAGTCTATTAACTTACCGTATTATTATAGGGGGGTCGCTTTCTTCAAATTAGTTTGCTAGCCTATTTCATTCTTGTCGTCTATAAGTTTTATTAATTCATAAGCTTACTAAGTTATTTTGATTTCATTACCGACCTAGCATTGTTTTTAGATATCTTATCCAACACTCATTTCCACTATTAGTTTTCCAAGATATTACCATGATCAGATTCGATTCTAATTATTCACCAAATTTTAGGCCTTCCGTCTCCTACTAGTGGGGCCAAGTCAAGATTCTTGGATCTTCTTTTTGTTATATTTCACTATTGTAGCCTAAATTTTCATAAGGTCCCAAACACAAATATTAAGACCTAAGCATAAATTTAATTTATTGTATTTTCTTATCGTAGGTCTTGGATTTTACAGGTACGGTACATTCAATATTAAGTTTAGTAATAATATGTGCGTTGTATCGTGAGAAAAATTATTAGTTTAAGACTACCTTTAAGTTTGTGACAACATGAGTAAGTGCATTTGTACTTTATATACCTATTTTTCCTTGTTTATGTTTATTGTATCATAAACTAGTAACACAAGTAACAAAATAAAATTATATACTTAGGTTTCTTTCCATCTAACGCCTCAGCATATATACATTTATACTTTATAGCTACAGCTCTCTTCATTCTCTTTTCTTTCTTTCTTTTTTTTTTTTCCATAATTCCTTTTCTAAATCAATCCTACATGATTTTCCAACATTGAATTAAACCGATTTCCCTACATATATATAATCTTCACATGGTATAATGCATGTTAAAAATTTCGATATTTATAACAATGCACATGCCATATTCATATTTAAAAAAAAAAAAAAAAAATCTGGTTTCACTGAAGCTAGATGAGGATAGGGAACTACCTTGCAATAAATAATAGGTTGCAGGAGGAACTAGGATTTGTGCTTTCCAAATTGATTGCTTTCATGGAGTCCTTAATTTTTTTTTTTCTTTTTATTGAGTATGAACGAAAGTATCACGAAGGAGAGATGAGAGTTAGAGTAGGGTGGGTGCGTTCTGTGGGTTTAAAATGGAAAACGGAGGTGCCCTGTTTTCTCCTCTCGAAACAGGGGAAGTCAGAAAGGAACGAAGGAGTTGTGGAGAAAGCGGAGGTCCAGCAAGGCAACGAAGGCAAGGGGGGCTGAGCTCATGTCTGCTTTGCTTTCCCGCAGCTAAAGAAAGAGGGAAAATGAGCAAGAGGAGGTTTGGATCATTGGTGGTGGTTGATGGCTGTGGTGCAGTGGTGCTCTGTTCGCGATTATAAGAATGGGGTTGGCTATACGTTGTTGGCTTGAGGTGATGGCCAATGCCTCGTTTTCGGTCCTTAAAAAGGGTTTAGGGCGCCACGGTGATCAGACAAGAAGAAGCAGCTGCATCGGAAGTGGAAGAATATGGAGCAGCTAATCGTGAGTTGTTGGAGGAGATGTGGTGAGGCTCCAAAAAGAGAAAGAAAGTGAACTGAGGAAGGCGAGGAGAAGGAGAAGGAGAGTAATGATGAGAAGCTGCAACGCTGGGGAGAGCTTGAAAATGGCAGTAGTGGTTTTCGAAATGTTAAGGTGGAAAGAGTACTGGAATTTTTTTTTTTCCTTTTCTGTCATTACTATAGATATACTTGGATTTCGCATGATCGTACTCATTTTCAAGGGATACTTGATAAGACAAAGGGGATATCTTTAGCTTACATGTGACGAGAAACAACTAGTTTAGTTACATGGGTTAGTTGATGTAACTAGTGAAGCGTTAGGAGTTGGGCAAATGTTAGGCAATTGAAATACAATTGGAACAGGTGCAGGGGGCGTGATTTAGGAGAAAAAGTAAGGGAAATATAATTTATTCATTTTTTTACTTGTATTTTTGGTGAAAAACATTGTTTGTTGCAAAATGTTTGAGCCTAAGACTGTCTACTCTTACTCCCCATCCTACTCATCCCCAATTATCATTTTATGTGCCATTACATGTTACTCATTTAGGTTCACGTGTAACACAATGATTATGTAGCATGCATGTGACCACATTGGATTATGTCAGTCTTAAGTTCATGCTTTTTAATGGGAAGAAAGGGAGCACTAAGGAACACCTACTAAAGTTTATCAAAACTCTAGAGGCCTATGGACTAGATAATTATTTGAAACTTAAGGAATTTTCTAAATCCCTCACAGAGAAGGCATACATGTGGTATGTCAATCTTCTACTAGGCTTGATAGATTTGTCGAGTAACATGTGTAAGATGTTCTTGAAGAAGTTCATCTTTACTCAAGAGAGAGTTACTTTAACTGATGTGAGGTGAATTCAATAAAAGCCTAGGGAAGACCTAATGTAGTATATTGAATGCTTTAGAAAATGCTCTTTAGACATTTACGATATTTGTGATAAAAGGAGTTAGTGAAGATTTGTATTCAAAGGATGTTCACTGAATACACGGTATATCTAAAGAATCTGTCTTTAGTTTCATTCATTGCATTTGGTTGAAAATAGACAAAGGACTAACATTTCCATTATAAAGTAAAAGGGGGGAAGTCTTAAGTTTAACAAGTTGGTACCATTTGTAAGCTTAGTTCAAGGAGACGGATCTAATGGAGGAAGAAGCCTAGAACTGGGAAACTTGGAATCAGGACTATGAGGGGCTTTACACCGACATTAACATATCCATGCCTAATAGGGAAGGTATATGTTGTGCTTGACATATGATTGAGAAATGAGAATATCAAACTCCCAAAGAGTTGATCCTCCTTACTATGGAAGAAAAGAACGACATCAAATTTTATAGGTTTCATAAAATTATAGAGCATTCTACCAATGATTGCTTCACCTTAAAGAAGATTTTCAATGAGAGGGTTAAAAGTGGAGAGCTTATTATTGAAAACGATGATGTTGAGCACAATCCACTCCTAACCCATAACTATCAACGTAGCACCATAAATGTTATTACTCATGATCTTACTATTATTGAAGTGGACGAGATGCCACATATTAGAGCGTATAAAGGAAAAGGGAAATTAAATGAAGTTGAAGACGATAAATGTTCACTTGTCATCATACCACTATTGAAGACTTCCAACTTTAGAAACTTCTTCGACCTCCTTAGGTTTAATGAGAAGGTGAGGCTTGCAGTAATGGTTGTACTTATGCAAATTTCATAAGGACAAGATAAGGAGTGCAGTGTAGCACAACTTATAAAGAGAATGGCCAATGCTCATAGGAATGCGATTTTATTTACGAACGTTGATATGTGGGTGAAAAGCTCAAATCAAAATCATCCCCTATATGTGGAAGGAGTACTTAATGGATACCCAATGAAAAAAACTTTCATAGATACTAGCTCCTCTTTGAACATGACCGCTTTTGAAGTGGTTGGAATTGACCTTGAGTGTTTGGTAAAGCAACCTATTTCAATGACCGGCTTCAATCATTCCCATATAAAAGACACTGAGATGGATTAATGTAGATCTTAAGATTAGGCCTATCCATGATTCTATTACTTTTCACATGATTAATGCGCTTGTATTCTAACATCCACAAAAATAGCAGTAAGCATTACATGCATTACATGCTATGTATTAACATGTTATCAATATTATCATGGTGGGTTTTATGATCACTATAGTAATTAATTTTTTCATTTATAATTTTATTACATTATTTATTATAGTTATCATTGCTATTGGTATTGTTGCTACTAAAGGAAGCTTAATTTTAGATTGAAAATACACAGTAAGTTATATATAAAATAGTACCTATTAGACATTAATGGTTTTAGAAATCTTACGAAAAGGGGATATGATTATTTATAAACCTTTCTATATTTTTAAGAGAACATCCATTTTAAGATTTAAAATTAGAAATTATATATTTTATTATAAATAAAGCATCACATTCTTATTATATATATATATATATATATATATAAGCAAATAGATTCGTATTTTAGGACAAATCTTTATTTATGTTATTGGGTTGTTAAATGATTTGTTGTGAGGTGATTCTTTAAAAACAAAACTTTTTATTTTGAACCGTAATACTATTTTATTGTCTATGCAATGATCATATTGAACTATGACAAAAACATATTTGATATATTTAAGTTATTAACTACTCAATTTAGTTTATATACCATTTAGTTATCACATATGTATCACAATGATTTTTTGCTTATCTTATAACAAACTAAAGTAGGTTCATACTAATTGTTATACTTTTTTATAAATGCTATTGTAACCTTAAGTATTCAAAATTCTTTTGTTCAAAATTTTAATTTGAAATATAAATTTACTAAGAAAGCTTCAAGAGTATCATATATGTACACCCAAAAAGTTTCAACAATTTTTTTTTTGTATTATGGTTTGGAGAAAATACCTCATTCTAGTATAATATTGTATTTATTATATAATAATATTGAAAACTCTAGCTGAAATTTCTTTTTAATGGTGCAAACGAAATAAATGAATTAAGTCAACTATTTTTAAGATAGACTTTGTGAAATAGGAAAACAAAGTAGCCGTATATCCACATAACTTGCCAACTTTGAAGATCACGTTTTAATCTTATGAGAATGTACATTATTAAAAATTAAGTGACACTATAATTATCGTTACTTATTTATATTTATTATTATTGTTATTTATTTATATGATTACAAACATCTTATCATTTTGTGAGAGAGTGTACTTCATATTAGAGTTTCCATAAATAAAAATATAAAATAAACTTATTTGATAATAATAATAATATTATAAATTCTTTTTTTTTTTTAAATTACTAGTTAAAGTTTTCGGTAATTCACACCCTTCCCCTTATCTTAAGTTTCATCCTCAAAACGTTGATATGTTTTATTATTATCGCCTATGACGTCATAAGTTGTTTCTACTAACCTCTAAGACGAATTCGATGTGGTGCAAGGAAGCAGCAAGCCCGGAGAATTTGATGTGATAAGTAAATATAGTTAGAAATACATCCTTTGAGTCTAAGTTTTTACATCATCATCCGATTGCTTCAACCTAGTTTTACCTCATATCACTATTTGGTTGGTCACTTTTATTTCTCACGATTTAGATCCTTGATATTAGGGAATAAAAAAATAAAGAAAATAAAAACTTTATTAATATTAAATAGATTAGCAAATCAAACCCGCAACTTCAATAAGATCTGTTTATAAATCAATTCATAAATAAATCTAAAAGCTGAATATAAATCTAAACACAAATTTTATTATATTTAAATAAATTTAATTTGTTTATATTTTATATCAATTTTTTTATACATAAACTCATTTATTTCATTTCATATCGTATGGATTTCACGAAGAGGTATTGGATTGCCCGATTACATAGCTAGTGGAATTATTAGAGATGAACAAGGGAAATGGATAGCGAGCTTTGCGAGATTACAACCACACAAATTGGATATATTCGAAGTTCAGCTATGGGGACTATATTGGACTCCCTTCGAGCTGTAATGCAAGTTTCGGACAGGACATCATCGTAACCAATTAACTAATAAAAACTCCAACAAATTAATAAGATCAAACTACGCTATGGTCGGAAAGAAACAAATGGGTTAGCAGGGTTTTTTGGTAAATTATGTGCACATCATGAAGGGAGATATTTTCTTTTTGCTTATTCCCTTGGTAGTTTAATTTGATAAATGATGGTCCAATTATTTGGTAATATGAGGGAGAAAAGGACTCATATGGATTTGAGATCGGGATATAATGGCTCCTTGACTAGTTCTGGTACTTGTCTAAACTTTAACTCATCTATAAAAATGCGTAAATATTCTGTATTCCAACATGAAATAGATAAAAGATTAAGTAAAATATTTTACAAGATAAAAATCAAAATCAAATGTAGGAAGTATTTTGAAGGCTTAGCATTAAAATAATATGAAAATATAGCAACACAACTACACTTAAAATAATTGAGATCGCCAATTACGAACATATAAGATAACTTCACGACAATCTTCAAACCTTATAAAAGAAGTTGTACCTCATCATTTTTTTTTCTTTTCTTTTTCTCTCTTAATATTCTTGTTGATAAGCATTCTATACACTAGCAAACCAAGTATAGCCTTATTTGACACGTAAAAGGAACAAACTTATGGAGAACCTAATCATGCCAATTATATTTGATGGGCACAAGCCTCAATGGCTCTTTCTTATGTGTAGCCAGACCATGCTCACCTTCTTCCAAGGACACATCCTTTTTCTTCATTCCATTTGGAACCTTCAATCAAACCCATACAAAAGGTTGGCCAATGCGTACTCCACCGTAATCACACCCATTGCTATACCAGGACATATTCTACGAACACCTCCAAGTGGCAAAAAAGGTGTTGACCTTTATAATCAATCCCATTGTCTTCAAACCTATCAGGATTGAACTCTAGTGCATTATCCCAAACTTCTGGTTCTCTTCCAATACTCCAAACATTGACAAAGACTCTTGTTTTAGGCAAAACATCATATCCTCCAATCTTACAATGTCGTATAGTCTCACGTGGGACTAGAAGTGTCGCCGGTGGGTGCAATCTCAGAGTTTCTTTCACTATATTTTTCAACTACTTTGAGTTGGACAAGTCGTCTTCCTACCTTTAGTTTCCTCCCAATTAAACTCCTAACATCTTCTTGTACCTTATCCATAACTCTAGGATTTCTTATTAGTTTGGCCATTGACCATATGATGGTAATCGCACTAGTACTGATTCCGCCAATGAATGCGTCCTGAAAAATATGCATGAAACAAAACAAAACATGTACTTGTATGTGTAGCAAGTGGAACTATCTTTTGCTTGAATAAATTCGATCACCTTAGCTGCTATGAACTTCTTACGTTGAGTTCTATTCCTCTAGTTTTATCCGATACTCTAGTCCTATGCTTACGTACTACTAGCACACAATCTACATGAAGGACTGAATTCAATGAATATTAAAAAGACTGGTTGTACTTGAAATAAATGTATCTTCCATTGATTGCTTGACAGATAGAAAGCTAGACCCGCATAGTAACCAATTTTACATACCTTCATCTCCACTCAAAGCACAGTCCTTATAACTTGGGAGTCCATCTAATTCGGTCTCTTCAGTTTAGTTATCATGTAGCAGGATTTAAGCATGGTTTACCGGATAACACTAGAGGGACAAAGCTCGAAAGAATTCACATATGATTGGCATGGATTATTATACTGAAAAATTAGAGTAATACATGAGCCGAATCGAGTCAAGCTATTAAAAATCTAGGTCTGACTTTTTAAAACATTATTGAGCTGTAATTGAACCGAATTTTTACCAAATTTAAAAATTATAAACTCAAGCCCAGCTCATTTTGATTAACAAACTTTATTTTGAGTTAGAGCTAAGCTTATTTATAACCTTATAAATATGAAACAAAGTTAAATCAAGGAAGTTATTGAATACAAAATAAATAAATATTTAAACTAATAAATAAATAAATAAATAATAAAGATTAGATTATATATGTATATATTATATAGATATTAGTTTTTGGATTTTAATCATTATTATATATAAACTATGAGCTTTTTTAACCTACTTTTGAACCTACTTGTTAACAACATAAAATAGTCAATTTGCAAGCTTATGTAGGAACTTAAGCTCAGCTCATTTGGATAAGGGAGTTTTATTTTGAGCTAGGTTTGTCTACAAATTGAGCTTCAACTGAGTTTAATTTAAAGTGAGTTGGATCTCAAGTAGTTTGCAAGCAACTTAACTTATTTATAGCCCTAGACAAAATGAATGTATACATGCTCAATTAATTATAAGGTCAATTGAATTTGTGCTTACCATCAAGAGGGCCTTGACATGGTCATCACTGAGATTTGGTGAGTTCCCAGGGTCTCTTTGTAGCGAAAGCAAAAATGCAACAGAACTTTAACTCGGCCTTCAGGAATTACGACGCTCATCTAGCTGATGCTCGAAGTATCTATCTAAATCTTTGAAGCTCTTTTCAAGTCGTGCACTCTGACCTGTACTTTTATCTATGGTGTGCCCCCATTTTGGGAGGAAATCCTCTGCTGAAAAACTAGCCAACATTCTCATGACCTCATCAAGTAGACTAGGCAAACTCTTCTCACCAAACTGTTCTTTCCCACAAAACTCGTCGAATGCTTCCTTCCCCACTACATCATCAATGTTAATATTTTTGCTTATTAGAATGCTTATTAGGACAACAAATACTTCACAATTTTATTTTGATTAATCTAGTTCTAAACTATAGGAAATAAATAAGTTTGTTTAGATTTGATTTACTATAATTTAGCAAGTGATACTTATCAACTTTGATATGATTGTGTTTTACAAAAACACAAAGATTTCATTGAATGAATTATTGCGTTTTTCTGTTTTGCTACTGCAAATTCTTGTTCCTCTGTTCTTCGTGTGTGCTCTTGCAACAACAATTGGTATCAGAGCTCCTATTCTTAAGGGACCTAAAGTGTAGAATTTTTTCTAGTTGCCATGGAGAGTGATATCAACTTTTCATCCGTCGCTCCACCGGTGTTTGATGGAGAAAACTATCAGGTATGGGTTGTTCAAATGGAAACGTATTTAGAAGCCTTAGATTTGTGGGAAGCCGTGGAAGAAGATTATGATCTTTCAATACTTCCCGAAAATCCTACCATGGCACAAATCAAGACGCACAAGAAGAGGAAAACCAATAAGTCGAAAGCAAAAGCATGCCCGTTTGCTGCTGTATCTTCAACAATCTTCACAAGGATCATGTCGTGCAAGACAGCCAAGTCCATCTGGGATTATCTCAAGCAAGAGTACGCCGGAGACGAAAGAATTAGAGGAATGAAGGTGCTGAACCTGATTAGGGATTTTAAGTTGCAAAAGATGAAGGAGTCCGAAACAATTAAGGAGTATTCCGATAGGCTCCTTAACATTGCAAACAAAATCAAGCTGTTAGGATCGGAGTTTATGGACTCAAGGATTGTGGAGAAGATCCTAATCACGGTGCTTGAGTGTTATGAAGCAACTGTGACAACACTTGAGAATACTAAGGACCTCTCAAAAATCTCCTTGGTTAAGTTGCTACACATGTTGCAAGCATAAGAGCAAAGGAGGCACGTGAGAGAAAACGCAAGCACTGAAGGAGCCTTGAGGGCAAAACACCACGGAGCTGATAAAAGTAAGTGGAAAAAGAAGAAGAATGAGGATAGGAATCCTACATTTGCTTTGAATGATAACAGGGAAAGAAAGGGGAGCAATAAGAACAAGTATCCTTCGTGTAGACATTGTGGCAAAGAAGGTCATCCACCATACAAATGCTGGAGGAGACTTGATGCAAAGTGTTCCAAATGCAATCAAATGAGACATGAAGCAATTATTTGCAAAAGGAAGGTTCAGCAGCAAGTGAGTGAAGCACAAGTTGTTGAATAAGAGGAAGAAGATCAGCTATCCGTTGCTTCATGTGTTGCGAACAGCTGCTCGTCAAAAAGTTGGTTGATTGACAATGGATGCACAAATCACATGACCAACAACAAGAAACTCTTCAAAAGCTTGAGGCCAACTGACATTACCAAGGTTAAGATAGGTAATGATGATTACATCTCAGTTAAAGAAATTGGGACCATGATCATAACAGGGGCAAATGGCTCAAAGAACATATCTGATGTTCTTTATATACCTGACATCGATTAAAACTTGCTGATTGTTAGCCAGCTGATCGAATAAGGACTAAAGGTCATCTTTGAAGAGAACTTTTGCAAAATTCTTAATGCCACAAGTCAGAAGGTTCTAAGTGTAAGAATGAGAGGAAAAAGCTTTTCTTTCGAACCAATAACTGATGAACCAGCAGCATTCACCTCAAAGGCAAGTAACACTGAGCTATGGCATAAAAGGCTTGGACATTGCCACTTGAAGAGGATGAAATCACTAAGGGAAAGGGTGCCTACGACTGGAATTCCAACTTTAGCCAACTCCCTACCTATCTGCAATGCGTGTCAGTATGGCAAGCAAATTAGATAACCATTCCCTAAGCCGTCTTGGAGAGCCACACGCAAATTGCAGCTGATACACACTGACATTGCTGGTCCTCAAAGAATGTCTTCCCTAGCAGGTAGTCTCTATTATGTTATATTCAATGATGACTTCACAAGAATGTGTTGGATTTTTTTTCTTAAAGTACAAATCAGATGTTGCTGATGCATTTTGGAAGTTTAAACGGTTGGTTGAAAATCAAAGTGATTGCAAAATTCAAGCCATAATATTTGACAATGGGAAAGAATACACATTTGAAAGATTCAATATGTTTTGCGAAGAGGTAGGCATTCAACATCAGCTAACAGCTCCATACACTCCGTAACAAAATAGAGTGAGTGAAAGAAGGAATAGATACATAATGGAGATGGCAAGGTGTATGTTTCACAACAAGGAGTTGCTAAAAAATCTTTAGGCTGAAGCTGCAAGTACAGCTGTCTTCTTGCAAAACAGACTTCCCACATGAGCATTGAAGGATAAAACACCTTTTGAAGCTTGGTATGGCTATAAACTCTCTTTAGACTTCCTTAAAGTGTTTGGTTGTTTGTGTTTTTCGCATGTTCCAAATGTCAAGCATGACAAGCTAGATAAAAGATCAACACCAGGTATCTTCATTAGCTATAGTTCCACATCCAAAGCATACAAAATTTATCAACCTCAAACTGGAAAGATTACAGTCAGTAGAAATGTGATCTTTAATGAAAATGACAAGTGGAATTGGGAACAACCAAAGGAAACACAAGCATCAAGACAGCAAGCTAACCTTCAGTTTCAAGAGAATGACAATCAAGAAACAGAGCTGTAGCAAGAAGAAATGGAAGACGATCCACCTGTCCGAGGAACAAAACCACTTCAAGAGGTTTATCAATGCTGCTACGTTGTAATATGTGAACCAGCAAGCTATGAAGATGCTGCTAAAGATAAGAAGTGGGTAAAGGCAATGGAAGAAGAAATGGGAATGATCAAGAAAAACAATATGTGAAAGCTTGTAGACAAACCAGCTGATAGAAAAATTATTGGAGTAAAGTGGGTGTTTCGAACTAAACTTAATGCTAATGGATCAATAAACAAGTATAAAGTAAGGCTTGTTGTCAAGGGATATGCTCAAATTTTTGGAGTGGATTATTCTGATACATTTGCTCCAGTTGCTAGATTAGATACCATTTGTTTGGTTTTAGCTGTTGCTGCACAACATAGATGGAAAGTATTACAACTAGATGTGAAATCCGCATTCCTAAATAGTTCTTTACAAGAAGAAATTTATGTAGAGCAACCTAAAGGATTTGTAGAACAAGGCAAAGAAGATAAGCTGTATTTGCTCAAGAAGGCCTCATATGGTTTGAAGCAAGCTCCAAGAGCATGGTACAACAAGATAGATAATCATCTATCAAGTTTAGGATTTGAAAAGAGCATGTTTGAAGCCACTCTCTATGTTAAATGTAAAGGATCCGATATGATTATTGTCTCTCTTTATGTTGATGATCTTCTAATTACAGGTAGAAACTCCAAGTTAGTGGAAGAGTTCAAAGAGGAAATTTTGGAAAGTTTTGAAATGACTGATCTAAGATTGATGACATATTTTTTGGGAATGGAAATCAAACAACAAAAGGAGGAAGTTTTCATATTTCAGAAGAAATATGCAAAGGAAATCATCAAGAAGTTCCATATGGAAGATTGCAAGGAAATTACAACTCCAATGAACCAAAAGGAGAGCTTAAGCAAGGATGATGGATTTGATAAAGTTGATGAAAGCTACTTCAGAAGCTTGGTTGGATGTTTAATGTACTTGACAGCAACAAGACCTGACATATGTTGTAAGTATTTTATCTCGTTTCATGCATTGTGCTAATGAAACACATTTAAAGGCAGCAAAAAGGGTGGTTAGAGACATCAAGGGAACAATCAATCTTGATGTCAAGTTCAAGAGATGTGAAGACTCAAGTTTATTTGGATTCTCCGACAGTGATTGGGGTGGATCCATTGATGATATGAAAAGTACATCATATTATTGTTTTAGCTTAGGATCAGGGATGTTTTGTTGGAACTCCAAGAAGCAAGAAATCATAGCTCAATCAACAACTGAAACTGAGTTCATTGCTGCTACTGCTGCTGCTATCAATCAGGCGTTGTGGCTACGGAAGCTGATGCGCGACTTGAGGATGGATCAACAAGGAGAAACAAGGATATATATTGATAATCAAGCAGCAATTGCAATCTCCAACAATCCGGTTTTTCATGAAAGAACAAAGCATTTCAAGATAAAGTTGTTCTTCATAAGAGAAGTGAAAAAGGAAGGAGAAATCAACCTTGTACATTGCAATCGGAAGAACAAGTGGCGGACATTTTTACAAAGCCTCTATCAGCAAACAAATTTGAATTGTTGAGGCACAAACTTGGGATTTGCAGCTCCTAAAAGCATGGAGGAGTGTTAATATTTTTGCTTATTAGGATGCTTATTAGGACAGTAAATACTTCACAATTTTATTTTAATTAATCTAGTTCTAAGCTATAAGAAATAAATAAGTTTGTTTAGATTTGATTTACTATAATTTTGCAAGTGATACTTATCAACTTTGATATGATTGTGTTTTACAAAAACACAAAGATTTCATTGAATGAATTATTGCGTTTTTCTGTTTTGCTGCTGCAAGTGTGTGCTCCTGCAACAACAATCAAGTAATGAGAATATCATCTCATTAAGGTTCACTACTTTCGTGGAGTTTTGAGTCGAGAGCAATCAAATTATCAATCTCAGCTTCTCCTATGCGCCAAAATGAGCAGACCCTCTTCATGCTCAGTAGCCCTAAAGAAAAAGGCTTCCTCGTCTCTTTCCAATCCTCGCTATATGGAGAGAATGCCACGTCCAAGTAGTTGTAGGAAACTTTGCTGGGGCCAGGTGATGGAGGGCGGCTGCACATGTCGAGATCATGCTCTTTCAGGACTTCTTGTGCCATTTCGGGGGAGGAGACCACTGGAGCCGGTATGCTACCAAGTTGGAGTTGCATAACAGGACCATATTTTTGAGACAAAATCCATAAGGAACGATGAGGGAGTTTCCCAAGTAAGTACATGTTTCCTACGACTGGAAGTTTTGGAGGACCTGGAGGAAACTTATCCTCTTCCAACTTATTCTTTTCTGTTCTGAGAAAACACTTCAATAGAAAAAGCGTGGCAAGTAGAACAAGTGTAGCTGGAAACAGCTCTTGAGGGATAATTGAAATGGCCAATTTTTACTGGATAAAACTTCCTTATCTATGCAGAGCTAATCGAACTCTTGATGTAATTTATGATGGTTATGAGAGATCTTGTACAATCAAGAGCCAACGGTCTTCATCATTTATCAATTAGACTATAGCATTCGATAATACTTTCCTTTGAATTTCATTTTCATATGAAGACTATTAGATGTATGCCATAACTGTTCTTTGTTTACAGAGGCCCACTTGAGAGAGGTATGGACCCATAAAAGCAGTAATACGCAAATTCCATCCCCACACCCCCTTTCCCTTTCCTTTTTTGGAGAAATCGCATGGAAGGTCCTAGAATCCTTTATATTTGCAACTCCAAAAACCTTTAATTTTAGCACTCAAATCCCTAAACCTTTTCGGATTTCAACAGCCTAATGGCAAAATTTTTTTGTTAAGTAAACAATCTCTATAACTTTGTTCGAATTTCATATATGAATGTGTGGACAAACTTCTACAATTGCTTGTTGTCCCAATGCAAGCACTTTATTTTAATGAGGTAATATAATTACATTCTACTTTTACCCCTTGTAGAATAGTTGTTATTTTATAAAAAATTAAAAAATAATATAAATAATCTTCATAAATTTTAATTTATATATGGATATACCCCTAAATTTTTAAATATAACAAATAATCCATTAAACTTTGATAAATTGACAAACTAATCCCAAAAATTATAAATAATCCCCATTAACTTTGACATTTATATGAAAACACCTTTCGAACTTATTAAAATATACTTTAATACTTCTTAAATTTTAATTTAGTATTTTTTTTTAATTGAAGAAACAAATGTCCTTTATATTATTAATTTACAAGACAAACACCGTAACCAAATGTGGTTTTATTTGAGATTTAGGTTTTATTTGGCTACAAATACTAAATGCAATATTAGAAAGGCATATTAGAAAACATTGAAAAGATAAAAAGATATAGAAATGCAACTACATTTAAAATAATGGAATCATCAGCTATGAGAATATGAAATAACTTTATGATAGTGTTGAATTTTAGAACATAAGTTGTCCCTCATCTATTGATAAGCATGCCACATACTGGATTTAGCAGGTCAAATCGATGCATAAAAAGACTAATGTATGGAGAACCTAATCGTGCAGAACATATTTGATGGGCACAAGCCTTAACGGCTCTTTCTTTTGTGAGGCAAGACCACCTCCCTCTTCTTCCAAGGACACATCCTGTAGATTAATTCCATCGGGCACCTTCCAATCAAATCCATATAAAAGGTTAGCCAGTGTGTATTCCACTATGGTTACACCCATTGCCATAGCAGGACATATTCTACGACCACCACCAAATGGCAAAAGCTCAAAGTTTTGACCTTTGAAATCAATCTCATTGTCTTCAAACCTATGAGGATTGAATTCCTCTGCATTATCCCAAACGTTTGGGTCTCTTCCAATACCCCAAACATTGACAAAGACTCTTGTTTTGGGCAAAACATCATAACCTCCAATCTTACAATGTCTTATTGTCTCACGTGGGACTAGAAGCGCTGCTGGCGGATGCAATCTCAGAGTTTCTTTCACTATATTTTTTAAGTACTTTAGGTTTGCCAAGTCATCCTCTTCTACCTTTGGTCTCTTCCCAACTAAACTCCGAATATCTTCTTGTACCTTGTCCATAACGCTAGGATTTCTAATTAGTTCGGCCATTGACCAGATGATGGTAACTGCACTAGTGTTGATACCGCCAATGAATATGTCCTGAAAAAGTTGCATGAAACAGAACTAGATAATACACGTGTACGTGCAACAAGTACAAAAAAATTTTATTTCAAAATATTCGATCACCTTAGCTGCTATCTATCAGGTTCTGTTCCTCTAGTTTCCAATAGTCCAATCCTATGCTTATATGCCGCCAACGGCAACCTATATGAATGGACTAGATTGGACGAACATTTAAAGCGTAGGCTGTACGTAAACATAGGTGCATCTTTCATAGATTATTGACATATTGGAAAACAGAACCCACATAATATAACAATTTTCTATATTTTGTTTATAAAATGAAGCAAGATGCACTGAAAAATACGTACAATTAAATGCAACGTTCTTCTCCATTCAAAATGCAATCCTTAAAAGTTAAAACTTGAGCATCCATCTAATTCGGTCATCTCTTTAAGTTATCATCTAGCAGAATTCAAGCACTGGTATTGGACGAGGTCAGAGGGACAGAGTTGGAGATGATTCACTTACGATTGCAATAGACTATTATACACTAAAATGAGTGTGTTGATGTTCAATTAATTATAGGGTTGATTGAGTTTGTGCTTACCATCAAGATGGCTTTGATATGATCATCAGTGAGATTTTGCGGGTTCATAGGATTTTTTTGTAGCGAGAGCAAAAATGCAACAAAACTTTCACCATGCCTTGAGGGATTTCGATGCTCATCCAGCAAGTATTGGAAGTATCGATCTAGATCTTTGAAGCTCTTTTCAAGTCGTGAACTTTGACCTGTAAATTTATCTATGGTGTGCCCCCATTTAGGGAAGAAATCCTCTGCGGAAAAACTAGCCAACATTTTCATGACCTCACCAAATAGAATTGGCAAGCTCTTATCACTAAACTGTTCTTTCCCAAATAACTTATCAAATGCTACACTCCCCATTATTCCATCAAGTAATGAGAATATCATCACATTAAGGTTCACTACTTTGGTGGAGTTTTGAGTCAAGTCATCGATCAATTTATCAACCTCAACTTCTCTTATATGCTGAAATGAGCGGACCTTCTTCATGCTTAATAGCTCTGATGAGAAAAGCTTCCTCATCTCTTTCCAGTGCTCGTTATATGGAGAGAAGGCCATGTCCAAGTTGTTGTAGGAGATTTTCCGGGGGCCAGGCGATGCAGGGCGGTTGCACATGTCGAGATCCTTCTCTTTGAGGACTTGTTGAGCCATGTCGGGGGAGGAGACCACTAGAGCCGGTATGCTACCAAGTTGGAGTTGCATAACAGGACCATATTTTTGGGACAAAATCCATAAGGAATGGTGAGGGAGTTTCCCAAGTAGGTACATGTTTCCAACGACTGGAAGCTTTGGAGGACCTGGAGGAAACTTATACTCTTCCAACTTTTTCTTTTCTGTTCTGAGAAAATACTTTAACAGAAAAAGCGTAGCAAGCAGAACAAGTGTAGCAATAAACAACTCTTGAGGGATAATTGAAATGGCCATTTTTTTACAGGATAAAACCTACTTATCTATGCAGAACTAATCGAACTCTTGCTGTACTCTGGACCAGAAATCAAATAAAGCTTGATTGATGATGGCTATGAGAGATCTTCTTCAATTAAGAACAAATGGTCTTCTTCATCCATCAATTAGACTATAGCTTCCGATAATACTTTCCTTTCAATTTTATTTTCATATGAAGACTGGTAGATGTATACCATAACTATTCTTTGTTTGCAGAGGCCCACTTGAGACAGGTATGGACCCTAACAAGCAATAATACGCAAATTTCACCCCCCCCACACCCCTTTCCCTTTCTATTTGCAAAACTCCAAAAAACTTTAATTTTATCAATCAAATCCCAAAACTTTTCGGATTTCAATAATCTAATAAATAATTTTTTTTTGTTAAGTAAACAAACTCTAAAACTTTGTACGAACTTCATATATGAATGTGTAGACAAATTTCTACAAATGCTTATTGTGCTAGTGTAACACTTTATTTTAATAAGGTGATATCAATTATATTTTATTTTTATGCTTGTAAAGTAATTATTACTTTACAAAAATTTGAAAAAAAAATATAAGTATTCTCTTTAAACTTTAATTTATACATGGATGTATCCCTAAACTTTCAAATGTAACAAATAATCAATTGAACTTTAATAAATTAACAAACTAATCCCAAAAAATATAAATAATCCCCATAAACTTTAACATTTATGCAAAAACATCATTCAAACTTATTAAAATATACTTTAACACTTCTTAAACTTTGAATTTAGTATTTTTTTCAACTAAAAAGGCTAACGTCCTTTATGTTAATTTATCAAAATTTAGAGAAGTTATTTGCTATATTTAAAAGGGGACAAATTTGCCCATAAATCAAAGTTTAGAAAAGTTATTTAGATTCTTTTATAAAAATTTATATGAGTAATATCTGTTTTTTATATTATTGAGTAAATATAGAATTTTTATTTCTTTTCGGTTTTATTTTATTCAAGAAAAATCAAACGCAATAGAAATAAATATTTTTAGATTAATGATTGTTGTGGAACAAGATGAATCAACTAAATTCAACTCTGGTCCTCCAAGATCCAATTTTTCAGTTTTCAGCTTTTAAGATCAAAATGCCATTAATTCTTGATTTCATTTCCAAATCACATTTCCATGCTTTTCTTTAGAGATTAACTAGCCTACTCCATTTGTTCCATAACTAAGTCATCAGGTTCCTTTTAATTGCTCAAGATATAAGCCCCCATTTGTACATTCTCACCCCCTAATTTTGATGATCATCCTCTATTCCATGTCATTTTGTAAGTTCCTACCACTTATTTAGAATTTTGTCCACTTTGATCTCAATTTATGATCATTTAATTCTTAAGTCCAATTACTTGTTAGATTATAAGATTGTTTAGAATAAGTCTATTATTATGATTTGATTGTAATTAGATAATGAAGAATTTGAAAGTGATTACTAAATTTTTTAGAGAACCAATTTTAGCTTCCTTTCCTAAATTATGTAGTTTGAAATGATGTAAACCTAAAGTATAGAAAGCTTATTCTATTTTCAAATAAATTGGTTTTTAATAAAGGGTAGAATGGTAAAAGACTGAAATCCACGTCCATAATTACCTGAGGAAAAAAAAAATCCATGCCCTTAATTAGGACTGGTAATTTATTTTGGCACACAACTACTAGTTAAACCATACAATGCAATTATATATAAATAAACTTGAATAAGTTAAGTGTAACAAGATCAAGAAAACTTTCATATACAAATCCATTTAAACAAGAATACATAACAAAATCCTTTGATGTGAATCACCTGTTGTACCCTTACTCATCCTATTTGTTGTGCACTTGCCTTATGCGTAGGATCCTAAAAAATTATAATTGTCCTATAACTAAATTGTGAAAACTTAATTTTATCCAAACTATTATAACCTAATTATACAAATACTTATCTTTCAATAGAATTTCCATTCACTTACTCTTCCTCTACTAATTATAATGCATATAGTAGTAATAAAAAAAAAATAGTTCGTGGCTTTCTTTACTGCATGTTTAGATTTATTTACGTTATGAAAATCATGAGTCGTGCATACCGCTTCGAATACAGCCAGACAACTATATTGTAATATAACAGGTTACTTTAACTACACGTCAATCCAAACATGACTTGGAATAATTATTGCCGACAACTCTAAGAACAGACCAGTGGCCCAAAGAAAGAAAGAAAGAAAGAAAACGATGCCCCACAAAATTGTTCAACCATGGGAAAAATTTTAGCAACACCTCTATTAATATGATAGAATATCACATGTCAATTTCATTTTTTTCTTTAATAAACGTTTTTTTTTTTTTTGTTGTATGTCACATTCTTAATAAAATATATTAACAAAAATAAATATTCAACTACTACGCCAGCTTTTTACTTCTAACCTGCCTTTAATTTCCTAGCTAGTTACTATCAGCTACAATGTTGATGTTGCATCCATAACAACATCAGCTTTAGAAGACACTAGAAATCATAATCATATGAATCTCGTGGATAGCATTTATACAATCAATGGGGGTTTGAGGATTATTTCTGAGTCTTATGGACATATTATACTCTAAAAACAAATAAAACAATTGGTAATAAACAAATCAACTATGAATTGATATCACTCTCTTAATAATTATCGTAACAAGTTTAAACCAATTGTATGTGTCAGTCCAAGGATTATGGTTGGTAGTGGCTTAAGGAGGGCTAGACCTCATGGTTCCTTGCTTAGAATTTTTGAAATTTTACCTTTAAATTTTAAAAAAAATAAATTAAATGGTTATCTCCATGGCTAGGATTATAAATAAGTCAAGTCAAGACGATATAATGCTAAGCTAAAGTGTAAAGGCCGAGCTCAACTCAAGTTTGATCGAGTTTAGATTTTTAAGCTCAATGTCAACTCAAAGGGACACTCAAAAAGTTCAAACCCGACTTGATTAAGCTCATTTAAACTAGATTTATCTAAAAATATTTTTTTTCTTTTAATAATAATAATATTAATATTTAAACTTGACTCAAACTTAATTAATATATATATACTTTACTCAAGATCATCTAAACCTTATATAGCTTGAGTTTGATTCAATTAAGTATTTGAGTAGTTTAAGTTCAACTATTCTCAAGTTGAATTTAGATAACTTGTAAGTAATTTGACTCATTTATACCTCTGTCATTGAAAATATGCTCTCACTCTCCCTCTCTCTCATTTTTCACTTGTTATGGTTCACACCTCCTTAGTATAACTCCAAGTATACTACTAATTGTAATACTAATCATCATTTAGGAAATGTTTGCTATGAAGCTAGCTATAAATGGATGTTCAACTAAGCAAATTTAAATTATGGGTAATTGTATGTACACCCCTAAATTATTGGTTAATGTAAATAATTCTCCTAATTTATAAAGTGTGATTCTACCTTGCTTAACATTTAAAACTATATAAACAACCTTTCACTAAAAGGACATTTCCTCAACAACTTAAATTAAAGGAGCATCACTTTTGCAGTTGGCTTCACAATAGCATTTGCTCAACCACTTATATATCATATATTGATACCTAAATTTAGGCATAACAATATTGTGCCATTGATTTCAATCAATAAATTAAATAATAATAGATGAATTTGAAAGTATTTAAATAAAACTCTATTGAATTATAGAGTGGAGAGCAAATACTCTATTGAATTTTTTTATGCGAATGAAGCATACAATGAAAAATCTTATAAAATAAAAAATCGATTTCAAGACATCTAATACAGTATAAAGAAATATTCGAATTTTATAAAATCTGTTTTAAATTAGAGCTACTTGTATAGCTATTCCCAATCAAACATTGGTATTGGGTAATAGCTTAGCTTATCCGTTCTTACAATAAGATGCAATGCTAATGAATGATAAACTCTTTGTTGTCCTATTTCAAATGTCATTTTCTTTTTCTCTTTCTTTCTCAACAAATTTATAAAATTATAATTCTAATGTATGCTTGTCATTTCATAATTGGATTACATTAGCATAACATATTAGAAAGTAATCCCACATGCCAGCCTCATTTTTTTTTAATATAAACATCTATTTACTCTATATGTCACATTCTTAATAGAATAGGTTAGTAAAAATAAATATTTAAATGCCACGCCTACCTTTTACTTCTAACTGTACTTTTTGTTTCCTGGCTGGTTGCTATCAGCAATAATGTTCCAACCATATCAACATTCATGGTTGTCAAAATCGCGAATTAACTGGTACGTTTGTACGAGTTTACGAGTTTGTGACCATACTCTTTGTTAACTCGCATACAAAATCGGTTTGTTGGTAAAATCGCATTAAAATCGCTATTTTGTGGATGGAATCGTTAAAATCGCAAGTTACATTGCGTTTCGACCGATTATAGTTAAATTGCAAGTCCAAAACCATTTTGGTCTAAGTCCAAGACTACAATGGGCCACCACCAAGTTCAAAATAAGCCCACTACCCAGCCCAGGTCATGGTCACGTGTTCATTTCTGTTTAGCGTTGCTCTAGCTATAATTTAGTCTATTCTTCATCTTCTCTTCATTCCCATTATCGAGTCTAATTTTTAATTTTTTATATTATTTTCCTAATTCGATTTATATTATATCTTATACTCATCTAATATAAATCCTTAACTTGAACTAGGAATTTTATTATTTATTTAGAGTCGCCACCCAACTAAAGTTAGGAAAAATTATTGAATTAGAACTAATTAAGCGGATTAATTCTAATTTAGACAACTAGTCGACGAAATCTCCTCTTTTTATTTTTATAAATGAAAAAGAAGAAAGAAATATCAAAGATTCTTAACTCGAGGGGGCTAACCTATTAAAAACCTAAAGTTATCACCTTATCATTCTGAAATTTGGATCATATTCTAATATCTTTTATTTTTATTTTTTTTATTTTAGATACATTTTTAAAAAAGGATATTAAAACAACTCATACTAATTTGGAAAATGATTTTTTATTCTTTTTTAAGTTGCCCCATAAGGGTACTTACGTACCTGCTATTCAGGATCAAACAAGCCGTAATTCACTTTTCATAAAAAAAGCTTTACTGGATTTGTTTAAGTTTTAATTATGAAAACATGCTCGGTTTACGTTTATTATTACTTTCACGATTTTGGAGAAAACCTAAGACTAAGCTTTATTATTTTATTTTCTAAAAGATTTTAATTTAAGGAAAACCAATTTTGAATTTGGTTTTGAAAAAAGATTTTTCTAAGTGATAAAACAATTTATTCAAATTCATATTATTATTCTAACTAATTCTAATTTAATAATTTAATTTAAAAATTATTATTATTATTTTCTTTTTATATCTTTTTTATTATATTTTTTTATTATTTTTATATCAAACTAAACATATCTATTCTAAAAAAATCTAATTAAAGTCTTAACATTTTTTTATTGGATTATAAATTTCTAATAAATATCTAAACAAAATAAACAAATAAGGGTAAAAAAATAAAAAAAAAATAAAAAAAAATCGACTTACCTGGATGCGGGTAGGATCAAGTCGACTCGCGTCAGTCAGAGGGTCTTCGTCGACGGCGTTCCGGCGATTTTTGACGGTGTTTGAAGGCGGCTTCTAAGCTTTCCAAGGGTGAGTAATCTAACCGTGGTGGTGAATTTCTTTAGAAACGCCTCCTAGTGGTGGTTCTTGGCTTGATTGGCGATCGCGGTAAGGGGAACTTTGGTGGCTCTTGAAACCTTATGTTTTTTCTCTTTTTTCTCTCTTATGATTTGTGCTTTAGCTTCCCCACATCATGGTCTATTTATAGCCACCAGAAATCAAGCTGGATAAGCTCAGATTTCCTCCGATTAGCACGAATCAAATCTTCGGTTAAAACTCATCTTCGATTTGCTTTGATTTGTGTAAATCTTTGATTTTGTTGCGATTTTATTCTAATTGGATTATGTTTATCTTATTTTAGTTAAAGATTTGTTGGATTTGTGCAAAAAATCGCATCTAAATGGCCAGATTTTGATTTTCCGAGGTCGGCGAGCTTTTCGGACAGAGGTTGAAAACAATCACGAGCCCAACGTGTACACTCCCTCTGCCCAATCAGATGTTACCATGTGTCCTAGGAAATGAAAAAAATTACAAAACGCGAATTGCTTCCCTCACATTTCAAACTCACGACCTTACCTCCCTACACGCGTTCCAAGTGTGCACGTGAGCCAACTGAGCTAGCCTAATTCTCAGTTTTGTTTTGCACACATATTTTACATAAGCGTGCCACTTTTATTTATTTTATATTATTTCGAAATTCTAAAAATTTGTAAAAATTATTTAACCTCTTTTATTATTATTTCTACTATTATTTCCAAAATTGGGATATTTTTCTTATTTATTTTATTTTTTCTCAATTTTTTTCTTTTTATTTTTGCTAAATAGAAGAAAAATTAAAAAATTGCAAATTTGATCATTAATTGTGATTAAAGGGCCAAAATAAGGTGTTTACAGCTGCTCCTCTTTGTAGTAAAGTTTGAAAAACTTAACTATAAAGACAACAAAGACGCCATTTTTTGCCTATAAACTAAGTGGATAACACCACAGTTAGTTGGTTATCTAAATTTGGTTTTAATAGGAAAAGTGATCCATGAGCTAACAATCCCACAAATATTTTGTGATGATTAATACTACTTAGGAGTGATTTTAAACAATCTAACAACCCAAAGTAAGATATCATTTAGAAAAGTGTTCTTAAGAGCTAACTAATCGGCGATAGGAAGCGTTTCATTAGACTAGCAACCTAGAGGGAGATTTAGGAAAGTGCCCTAGTGTGGGCTAACTAACCAATAGTAGGACACATCCCTTTGGACTAGCAATCCTAAGAGAGGAGATCTAGAAAAGTGCCTCATTGTGGGCTAACTGACCTATAGTAGGAAGCGTCCCTTTGGACTAGTAACCGTAAAGAAGAGATTTAGGACAGTGCCCTATTGTAGGCTAATTGACCGATAATAAGAAGCATGCCATTGGACTGGCAACCTTAAAGAAGAGATTTAGGACATTGCCCTATCATAGGCTAATCGACCTATAGTAGGAAGTGACCTTTCGGACTAGCAACCTTAAAGAAGAGATTTAGGACAATGCCCTATTTTGGGCTAACCGACCGATAATAGGAAGTATCCCATTAGACTAGCAACCTAAAAGGAGAAATCATCTAGAAAAGTGCTCTTATGAGCTGACTAATTGATGATAGAAAGTGTCTCACTAGACTAGAAACCTAGAAGGAGAGATCATCTAGAAAAGTGTTCTTATGAGCTGACTAATCGATAATAGAAAGCGTCTCACTAGATTAGCAACCTAGAAGGAGAGATCATCTAGAAAAATGCTCTTATGAGCTGACTAATCGATAATAGGAAGCGTTTCACTAAACTAGCAATCTAGAAAAGATATGGCGAGATCATCTAAAAAAGTACTCTAATGAGTTGACTAATTAACGATAATGTCGAGGTACATCTTATTAACTTAACATTTTTTAAAATGCTTCTGGTGAACTGGTCAAATGATTGATAAGAGGCGTCTTTTAGACTACCTAACTTAGAAGATATGATTCATGATTCATGACGATTATTTACTCTAAATGCTTACCGGTTTATCACAGATAGCAACCAAACAACTGAACCTTCAGGATAGTTTACTCCTTCTTTGCTTACTCTTTCTTCAAAACATGGCTAAGGGCTTTGATGTATTTTCTTTCTTGTGAGCATGGCTCTTGTGATTGTAGCGTTATCCTATTAATGCACCTGGTTTAATGCTTAAAATAGGTGGAATTATATAATAAAATCTATTGAGATTTATTACCATTTCAATGTTCATTATTCATTGTGAGGCAATGGATACTGTGTGTTTATAAAAGTTTGTTTAATGACAATTAATCAAGATAATCGATCATTTAGAGACATTAACTTTTCTTGTAGAAGGAATGAAAACTAAACTCAACGAAATTTGTACTGAATATTAGCATTAAAGAACCTTGGCAAAATTTCAATTTTCTTGCCTAAGGATAGTACATCTTAATAGCATCCATATTAATGGGATCTCTCAATTCTAGACCATCCATTTGAGTTAATATTAAAGCTCCTCCTGACAACACCTTTTTTACAACATATGGGCCCTCATAATTTTGGGTAAACACACCTCTTGAATCTTGAGCATTTGGGAGAACCTTCTTTAGTACCAAATCTCCTTCCTTGAAACATCGAGGTCACATTTTCTTGTTAAATGCTTGGGCCATTCTTTGTTGGTAACACTAGCCATGACATAACATAGCGAGTCTTTTTTCATTAATCAAATTCAATTGATTAAGCCTCTTCTTTACCCATTTTGATTCATCTAACTGCGCTTCTGATAGGATCTTGAAGGATGGTATTTCGACTTTAATTGGCAAAACTGCCACAGTACCATTTACTAGAAAATACGGGTTAACCCCAGTAGATGTTCGGATTGAGGTTCTGTAAGCCATGAGAGCGAATGGTAGCATCTCGTGCCAATCTTTATAAGTGATTGTCATTTTCTCAATAATCCTTTTAATGTTCTTGTTGGCTACTTCTACTGCCCCATTCATCCAAGGTTGATAAAGAGTTAAATTTCTGTGGTTTATATGGAACTGTTGACATAAATCTATCATCAATTTGTTGTTGAGGTTGGTGTCATTATTAGTGATAATTGATTCAGGAACTCCATATCAGGCTATTATGTCCCTCCTCAAGAATCAGACTATTACCCTTTTTGGGATGCTAGCATATGATGAAGCTTCTACCCATTTGGTAAAGTAATCAATGGCTGCGAATATGAATCTGTGACCATTGAATGCTTTTGGAGTGATTAGCTCGATGATGTCGATTCCCTACATGGAGAAAGGACATAGTGTAGACAACGAATGAAGTTCTTTAGGTGGGGCATTTATTCGGTTTGCATAGACTTGACATAAGTGACAGTGCTTAACATATTTGATGCAATCTGATTCCATTGTTAACCAATAATAGCCCATTCTCATGATTTTTAGGGCCAGCATGTATCCGTTCATGTAAGGTCCACATACTCCTTCATGCACTTCTTTCAACAATTCACATGCCTCTTTTTTGTGCACACATCTTAGCAATGCGGTGTCAAATGATCTTCTATAAAGCACAAGCCCATTTTAATAAGAAATGACTTACTAATCTTCTGAGTGTTCTTTAGTCATTTTTGCTAGCCATTTTAGGGTATTTGCTTTTTTGGAAGAAAGTTTTGATATCGTAATACCAGGGCTTATCATCTTATGCTTTCTCAATTACTAGACAGTAGGCTGGCCGATTTTCAATTTCTATTTTCAATGGTTGGACTTCGACTCCCCCTATTATCTGAATCATAGATGCTAGTGTGGCGAGGGCATCTGCAAACTGATTTTAAGTCCTCGAGATGTATTTGAAGGTGATTGCCTTGAATTCGTCGATCAGCTCTGTCGAATGTTGATGGTATGGCACTAATTCAGGGTCCTTAGTTTTGTATTCCCCTCGTGTTTGTAATATGATGAGCAAAGAATCTCCGTATACTTTTAATTCATGCATTTCCATGTGGTAAGCCATTTTAAGGCCAAGGATGCACACCTCATATTTGTGATATTATTAGTATATGGAAATATAAGTCTCGTTGCTAAGGGGAATTATGTTCCTTCTAGTAATATTAATACTGCCCCGATCTCACAACCGAATACATTGGCAGCTCTGTTAAAGAATATCTTCCATTTAGGGTTTTGTTCTATCCCGTAGTCTTCTATTGGTTCGCCCTTCGCTATTAATATATTTTCATCAAGGAATTGGGCTTGTGATTCTCGGAGATGTTCCTTAACTGGGTGTTCTGCCAACTAATCGTTTAAAGATTACCCTTTTGCCGAATTTTGATTTATAAATGTGATATCAAATTCTGATAAGAGCATTTGCCATTTGGAGATTCTCCCTAACAAAACGAGCTTCTCTAACAAGTATTTCAAGGGATCATGTCTTGTTAGCAACTCAATAAGATAGTACAGGGTGTACTATCTTAATTAGTGCATGACCCAAATCAAAGCACAACAAGTCTTTTCTATTTCAGAATACCTCTGTTCCCCATCTGTGAACTTCTTGCTTAGATAGTATATGGAATGTTCCCTCCATTCTTTGTCTTTTTGCCCCGACACGCACTCCATGGATTCAAGGAGTATCGTGAGGTACAAAAATAAGGATTTTCCTTGTTTTAGGACTATTAAGATTGGGGGATTTATGAGATAGTCCTTGATCGTTTTGAATGCTCTTTCACATTCATCATCCCATTTTATTCCAGCATTCTTTTTCAGTAGACGAAATAACGGACAACATTTATTTGTGAGTTGTGAGATGAAACGGGCTATGCAGTTCAACCTTCCTAGCAAACCTCCCACCTCCTTGATAGTGCGTGAAGAAGGTAGTTCTAATATGGCCTTTACTTTGTCAAGGTCGATTTTAATACCCTCTCGGCTTATGACAAACCCTAACAGCTTACCTGTTGTGATCCTAAAAGTACACTTTTCATGATTTAACTTGAGTTGAAACTTTCTCAATTGCTTGAATAATTTCCTCAAGATAACCACATGAATTTCTTCTCCCTTAGATTTGGCTATCATATCGTCGACATATACTTCAACTTCTCGATGCATCATGTCATGAAGTATCGCGACCATGGCTCTTTAATACGTCGCCCTAGCATTCTTCAAACCAAATGGCATAACTTTGTAATAGAAAGTTCCCTATATTGTGATAAAGGTTGTTTTAGTCTTATCTTCTTTCGCCATTTTTATCTGATTATATCTTGAGAAACCATCCATAGATGAGAAGAGGTGGTTCCCTACGGTATTATCTACCAGGACGTCAATATGAGGTAGAGGAAAATTATCTTTAAGTGTAGCTTAATTTAAGTCTTGGAAGTCTACGCACACCCGTACTTTCCCATTCTTCTTTAGAACGAGGACTATATTTGCTACCCATTCTAGGTAAATTGACACCTCAATGAACCCCACTTCTAGTAGTTTCTTGACTTCCTCTTTGATCTTTAATAAGATGTCAGGCTAAACCTTCTCAACTTTCGTTTTTTAGGTTTGACATCTTCTCTTGTGGGAAGCTTTTAAACTACTATTAACTAGTCGAGTCCTGGCATGTCACCATATGACCAAGCGAATGCATCTACATATTCAGTTAATAGCTCGGTTATCTCACGCTTTTGCTCATCACTCAAGTTAGCCCTAATTTTGAGGTTCTGGGGTTCCTCTATGCTTCCTAGATTTATTGTCTCCATCAGCTCATCGATTGAGATTTTACTTTGTTTATGTTTTTTCCAATTTTCTTATATTATTTCGTGGTCAAGGACTTCGCTTCCTAATGGCTGACCCAGCAGTGTCGGAAACGATATTGATGTTTTCATTACTTACCTGTGCAAAATGTCCCTAATGTTTGACAATAGGGAATCTATGGGGAAAGTGAAGCGAGAACATATATATATAAGCAAAAGAAATAAACTACAATTTATTGAATTTGAAGAATAATAATCACAATGGAAATCTGTTTAATAATTGTTCCCTATCATTGAGTTGACCTAGTGCTATTAACAGGATAACAGAACCAATTGTTAAGAGCTAGATGTTGATTGGACGAATGAGTGGTTGAACCCTCATTGCTAACATCGGTTTAGCTTATCCCTAGCTCTTGCACGGTAGTTGCCCACATAAATGATTGTTAGAGGGGTGGAAAATGCATTTGGGTATCACTCAGCTTCTCTTTCCTTCTGCTTCTGATACCTCTTACTTGTGCCTCTTCTTGAGATGTAAGAACATACCCTAGCCTATACTTCCCTTACTATCCTTCCTTAAACTGATGGCCTTCCTTGCTCATTACCATACTCACTTCATTAAACATTTGGAGCCCTAGGTCTTCAAGACTGTCTTCCCTAATGTAGGGTATAGTGGTTTCTTTATAGATAGCATAGTCCTGTTCTCCCAGTATGGTAATGATCTGTCCATTTGCTATGAACTTGACTTTTTTATGCAGGCTTGAGGGTATGGCTCCAGTAGTGTAATAGTAGATTGAAAGACATTGGAATGTCGAGGACTTGGAACGAAATATGGAACATTTGGGGACCAATTTCCATGGGTAGGTTAATTTCCCCCACTATCTCTCTCTTGGATTCATCGAAAGCCTTAACCACTATCAAGCTTGGCTTGATGTTGCTCGCGTCAACTCCTAATAGGTCAAGGGTGGCCAAAGGGCATATGTTGAGAGAAGATCCATTGTCTATGAGTACTTTAGAGACGATTGTGTCACTGCATTTTACCACTATAAATAGTGGTTTCGTGTGTTAGTCTCCATCTTCTCCTAGCTCTTCGGGAGAGAAAGATATTTGATCCATAGTGAAGATCGAATCTACCACATGGCTCAATTTCTTTATTGCAATGCCTTCTGGTACCTTGATCTGTTTGAGTAATCTGAAGAGTGCTTCTTAGTGGAGCTCGAACGTTATAAGGAGGCTCATAAGTGATATTTGGGTTGGAACTTTATTAAGTTATTCCATGATTTTGTATTCACTTGCCTTAATCATTTTTGTGAAGGCAGGGAGCCCCTTTTCTTCTTCCTTCTCTACCATGGTGCTAGGCTCTTTAGCTGAGGTCTTATACTTAGGATCATAAATTCTCTCAAAACAGGTGATTCCTCTTATAATAGGGGACCTTTCTTGTTCGAGGGCCCAATAGTCAAATGATGCCACTTTATACCTATTTGGGGGTATTAGGACATTGAATACATATTTCTTCTTCGGGATTTTCACCTCAGTAACTTATCCCTCATAGCACTTTATGACTATCGGCTTTAGGTCCGATTTGATCATGTTTACGGACTCATCTTTTTCCTTTAGTGGGTTGTCTTCTTTTTCAAATTCAGGCCCCCATCCGCTACATAGCCCATACTCGGTTTGGGTGAAAAAGTAATTCACTAGGTACTCGAGCCTCCCATGTGACTCGCCTAGGGTACCAATTGTTAGGTCTCCGGCTAACCATCTCTTCTTGATCTGTGTCTTAAGAGTTTTATCTGAAACTTAGTGCGGGCGAATTTCCTACTACACTGTTATCTTCACTTGTTTTAGAGACTCCTTTGATTTGGAGTCTAGCTCTTCGGATGTAATCATGTTGACGGGAGGCTTGTGGTTAGGTAGTGGGTTAGTGTTAACATTAGGTGTCAGTGTGTTGATAAAATCTAACTGCACTATCCCGACTTCAATTAGATCTTGGATTTTGTTTCGGAGCCTCCAACATCTATCTATAGAATGCCCCTCTTATCCCATATGGTAATCGCATTTGAGGCTCGGGTCAAAGTATTTTACCTTATACCGATCGCCAGGGATCTCAAAGCTGATCGGATTGTCCGCTCATAATCGAGCGAAGACCTAACTAAGAGGGATCGGTATTGGAATGAATTGTCTTGTGATCCTGGTAGCCTAGGTTTAATTCATCGGTGACTACTGGATCAGGGTATTCGTGGTTTGGAATGTCACACAAGACCCAATCCTGTAAACCCTACTGGAATTAACCGTGCTGACGGTAGATTCCTTGGCTTTATTACCTCCTATAGGCCTTAGAGATGATGCAACTTTGGGATGGTCAATTGTCGGGAGTCTCCTTGATGTAATAGCATTCTTATTCGGCATTCTGCTGCCACTACTTCTATGAAACTAGATGACGTCTAACTTACCAAATGTGTGAAATACGTCTTCTCCAGAGTGTTGACAAAGATGAACATTAACTCTTTTTCCGAGATTAGAGTTATTACTCTAGTAGCATGAGCCCTCTAACGCTGGGCGTACTCTTTAAAAGATTCGTTGTGTTTCTTTCGGAGGCTTCCCAAATCCATTACTGAAGGGGCAACCTCGATGTTGAATTTGTATTGCTCGTAGAATACCCAAGCGAGTCTTTCCCAGGTGTTGATTTGGTTGAAGTCCAAATGTGCATACCAGATGAGGGTAGGGCCTATGAGGCTATCTTGGAAGGTTTGGACCATGAGTTGGTCATATTGGGCATATTTGCTCGTCTTCCGTACATATAGCCTCATGTGCATCTTAGGGCATCCAATATCGTCATATTTTTCAAACTCTAGGGTTTTGAATTTCTCTGGATAAGCCTCTTCCCCATACACTGGTAGACTGGTAATTCCTGCCAGCTCAAAGCTATCAGGTCCTTCAAACGTCTTCATCTTGTCAGCTAGCTATTGGAAAAGCTTTCTCTCCATCTCCTTTTACCTATCTTCCATTTCCTTTTTATATCATCTAAGGTTGGGCCGAGGTTGACTCTCGGTTTATACTCGAATGCTGGGTTGAGGTGGGAGTTGATTTCCTTATACTCTAGAGGCTGATTCTCTACTACCTTTCCTTTTTCGGCTCCTGAATGTTCTTCATGAGTCAGCTTGGTGGTGCGAAGGAGGCCAATGCTCTTAGTCAGCAGGTGGACCTGTTCAATCAATTGTTGGACAATTTATTCTAGGGATATGATCCTTAGGTCTAAGGCAGTATCAACGTTGGTGTTATTGTGATTATAACTTTTATTGCCATTGCTCACCATTTTGGTCTTAGAACGAGTGTGGATTAAACTCCTTAGAGGGTTTGGTTGCTTAGAAGCTATCTTTGATACCTGGATTTGCGTTTTTTAGTTTGATGTATGTATGTAAATATGATGCATGTATCACACAGATGCTTGAAAGAAAAAGGAGCTAACAATTGATTAATGATATAATACTGAAACTTTATTTTTATTAATATTAGAAACTTGAAGTTCGATACATGAAAAAGGAAGGATACAATGTTGATCTATTTCCTAATTCCTAGTCTTCTTCTTCTTTAGCTGCGTAGGCGCCGGTTCTCCGCTAATGATGGCTTCCAGTTCTTTGACTCTAGCTTGAGTCTTCTCCAGCTGAGCTTCTAAAGCTTTGTTCCTTTGATCAAACTCTTTAAACTTGCCCTTCCAAACATCCTTCTTGTAGTTTGTAGCTTCAAAGTAAACTTTCATCTAGGCCATGATTTGTTCCATGTAAGTTTTTAGTTCTAGACCTACATTGTCTAGCACGGGTTGAGTGACATTTGAGACTCAGTACACCCTTTCTCCTATCTGGTATAGTTGGTAGATCACGAAATCTCTAGTGCCTTAATGTTTACCCACTTCACCATCCAAGTCTCCAAGGTCTATGTTAGAGCTCTCAATCCGAGTTTCCCATAGGGCTTTGACCTTTGCCAGCTTAGTAATCTTCTCAGCTACTAGTAGGCTTGGATCTTGGTATTCAAATATGACTCCTTCCAATGATGGCCTGTAAACTATATCTTAGATGGTACCGAACTGATGGACCACCAATTTTGAATGATAACCTATGCACCCATTGATCCCGATCAACGAAACAGCCTGAAAGTTTCTACATGTTAGGATGACCTTGTTTCAACAACTCCATCTAGCAATCCAGAGGATGTCATTGGCACTGAAACCTTTGATCACTTCTACCCAACTATGGCTAGTAAGATCATCGGGCAGCTTTATTCTTTCTATGCAAGAATCCATAAGGTCTACCTATTGGGCTAGAGATTTTCGGACCATGTTCAACCCAAAACATTTGAGGTGGCTTACAAACCATGTCAGGATGAGGTTAATGTTAGAGCGGAAGATTCCGTGACCCTTCTTCTTTATGAAATTTAGGTTCCGATTCTGTTCAGCCAATAGAACTGAGATATAAGATTTCTCTTCCAGGAATTGGGCCATTAACTTTGCAACTCTGTAGTGGATATGAAAGATCCCAATAGGGAAGAGTATAGTTGCAAATGCTGTTAGAATGAAAACATAAACCCTTCTCTTGTTATAACTCTTAAGATCCCCGCATAGAATATCCTTCCCACTCTCAGCATCGTTCCTAGCTATGAACTAGGCTTCCAATTCATCCATTCGAAAGCAGTATCCATTGCTGTTTCCCAGTGCCTAGTTGATTAATGTCCTGCAAATACCCAGAAATTTACTAAAAATACCAGTCGGCCCAGCCTCGAGATCTTGCACGTATACCTCGCTGGTAAGTGATGGGGCCTGCAGAAGTTGGGTATATTCTTCTAGAGTTAGTGTAATTTCATGTAGCTCAATAAAGAAAGCCATGGGCTCAATTTCCCATAAGTGTAAGATAGCCCGAATCAAAGGTAGGTTGATTTTCATCTTCATCAGTGACAAGATAGGCCATATCTTTTCCTAAATGAAGGTCTGTTCCTTAGGGTCATACAAAGTAAACCAATGGTCCAGTACCAATTTTGAATCCAAAGGTTTGCAAACCTAGATTTCCTTGCGGAGGAGGCGGTCGATTGTGGGATTGGTCATCTATTATAACAGAAATTTCTAATTATACACAAAAATCTTTACAAAGTACAATTGATTATGTTACAAGTAATGTATCTAAACTCTAGAAAACAAACAAAGGAATTATATCGTTAATCATTTGCCAGCCCATGACTTCATGTATGCAAGATAGGTGGGTTCTAATAGGTCCCCAAACTCTATAGCCTCCCGCATTCTTAAAGAAATGGATCTTAGGGCATATCAAAGCATTAGGTGGGGTAGCCTAATCAACCCCGAACGGTGATCATATTACTTCGCCCGGAACCTATACAATGGGCCCCCGTCCTAGGGTCCTAAGACGGCCTGGGTCTGACCGTATCTACCCACACAATATACATGCATGTAGACCCAACAATAGTAAAAATAAATAAACCTTAAACTTCTTCAAATCCCTGAAAGATTAATATCGGTAATATTTCACAATGTAATAGTTAAAAGATGTCTAAAAATGGTGATTTCAGAAGGTTTAAGTGGTTAGCCTACTGTAGTCCCCAGTAGAGTCACCATCATGTCAAGTCTAATTTTTAATTTTTTATATTATTTTCCTAATCCAATTTACATTAGATTATATGGTCATTTAATATAAATCATCGACTTGAACTAGACATTTTATTATTTATTTGGAATCGCCACCCAACTAAAGTTAGGAAAAATTATTAAATTAGAACAAATTAAGCAGATTAATTCTAATTTAGACAACTAGTTGACAAAATCTCATCTTTTTATTTTTATAAATAAAAAAGAAAGAAAAACTAGAGATTCTTGACTCGGGGGCTAACCTATTAAAACCCTAAAGTTATCACCTTATCCTTTTGAAATTTGGATCATATTCTAATATCTTTATTATTATTATTTTATTTTGGATACATATTTTTAAAAAAGGATATTAAAACAACTCATACTAATCTAGAAAATAATTTTTTTTTTTTTAAGTTGCCCCATAAGGGTGCTTACGTACCTACTATTCAAGATCAAACAAGCTGCAGTTCACTTTTCATAAAAAAGCTTTAGTGGATTTGTTTAAATTTTAATTATGAAAACATGTCTGGTTTATGTTTATTATTATTTTCACGATTTTGGAAAAAACCTAAGCCTAAGCTTTATTATTTTATTTTCTAAAAAATTTTAATTTAAGGAAAACCAATTTTGAATTTATTTTTGAGAAAATATTTTTCTAAGTGATGAAACAATTTATTCAAATTCATATTATTATTCTAACTAATTCTAATTTAATAATTTAATTTAAACATTTTTATTATTTTTTATTATTTTTATTTTTATATCATTTTTATTATATATTTTTTATTCTTTTTATATTCAACTAAACATATCTATTCTAAAAAATCTAATTAAAGTCTTAACATTTTTTTATTGGATTATAAATTTCTAATAAATATCTAAACAAAATAAATAAATAAGGATAAAAAATAATTAAAAAATCGAAAAATCGACTTACCTGGATGGGGGTCGGAACGGGTCGAATCAAATTGAATCGCGTTGGTCGGAGGGTCTTCGTTGACGGCGTTCTAGTGGTTGTTGAGGGCATTTGAAGGCGGCTTTCGAGCTTTCCGGGGGTAGGTAATCTAACTATGGTGGTGGATTTTTTCATAAACGCCTCCTAGTGATGGTTCTTGGCTTGATCGGCGATTGCAGTAAGGGGAACTCTGGCGGCTCTCAAAACCTTGTGTTTTCTTTCTTTTTCTTTCTTATGATTTGTGCTTTAGCTTTCCCATGCCGTGGTCTATTTATAGCCATCAAAAATCGAGCTGGATAAGCTTGGATTTTCTCCAATTAACACGAACCAAATCTTCGATTAAAACTCATCTCCAATTTGCTTTGATTTGTGCAAATCTTTGGTTTTGTTGCAATTTTATTCTAATTAGATGATGTTTATCTTATTTTAGTTAAACATTTTGTTGGATTTGTGCAAAAAATAGCATCGAAATGGTCGGATTTCGATTTTCCACGACCAGTGAGCATTTCGGACGAAGGTTGAAGATGATCACGCGCCCAATGCGTGCACTCCCTCCGTCCAATCAGATGCTACCACGTGTCATGGGAAATGAAAAAAATTACAAAACACGGATTGCTTCCCCCCATGTTTTGAACTTGCGACCTTGCTTCCCCACATACGTTCCAAGCATACACGTGAGCCAACTAAGCCGGCCCAATTCTCGGTTTTGTTTTGCGCACATATTATACATAAGCGTGCCACTTTTTATTTATTTTATATTATTTCGAAATTCTAAAAAAATTTTAAAATTATTTAACCTCTTTTATTATTATTTCTACTTTTATTTTCCAAAATTGGGATATTTTTCCTATTCGTTTTATTTTTTCTCAATTTTTTCTTTTTATTTTCACTAAATAGAAGAAAACTTAAAAAATTGCAAAATTGATCACTAATCGTGATTAAAGGGCTAAAATGGGGTGTTTACACCCACCTTTGGCCTTCACAACTCTATTCCCTTCTCAATTGTTTTGCAAGTCACAACAATCTTAGCTCAATCGTATTAAGTTTTGTCGCATCTCTGATTCTCTGTTGTCCGTTCACTTCATAGTCACAACACAACTGATCTTCAAGGTGAAAGAGTTGCAGTAAATTGCTATTCACCATTGCATCGCAATTCGCACCACATTACATCGGCCTTTTTTCCAAGTAATCAATCACTTCCACCTTCCAAGGTTGTTATATCATGTTGTTATCATTATGGGTTATTGGTATTTTCTATTTGACTTGTCTTGATTTGTGATTCCTTTTCTTGATCTTGATTCCTTTTTCCATGCGAAGGTTTCTTTGTTTGGTTGCTAGAAAACTCATCGGCTAGCTAAACCCATTGTTCAATCAATTAAACTAGCTAAATCTCGATTTGAGGTAAATCTCGATTTGATGATAGTTCAACCAATTTAATTACTAAGATGGTTGACTAAACCTACCGAGGTAGATAAACTCCACAACAGAGACCATAAATATATTAGCAACCTAAGCATTTCTATTTATAAGTTGGTTGTTTCTAACCTTTAAAATGGGAATGGACATGGTGGCAAAGGTACTTCAAGAATTTCTTCAAGCATTTGTGTAATCTTCCTCATCGAGGGCCTTATCGAAGGTTCCTCTTAAATAGACCATATAGCAATCATAACCATCTTATGGTAGTGTAAGTGTAAGTGTGTGACTCTGATTTATCTTGTTCCTTTGATGGCAATGTAAGTGTGACTCTTGCAATCATAACAATCCTATGGCAGTGTAAGTGTGACTCTAATTTCTAGTTTGAATTGATAGAAGCCTACCCAATTTTTAACCAAACCTTTCATTTTCGCACTTGCAATGTGTAACCAATTAATTAAGTTGTTTGATCTTAAGTAATATGACTTAGAATATGTGTTTGAATAGTAACTGATAAGTAATTGAAACAATGATATGGGAATACGAACTCAAGAAGCTACCTTCTTATAACATGGCTAAGCTCTGGAACAAATAAATAAATTAATAGATAGAAAAAGAAAAGAAAGAAATCATATGCTATTTACAATTTACATATTGCAAAGATGACATTCAAACAAGGTTTCTATTGATACAAGTAATTGATAGATTCTTTTGGATTTTATCATCTAAATAATTCACTCCATGTGTTCAATTCCATTAACTCCATATTGGGTCTAATTTGGGACATAAATTGGTTACATTTTTTGATGAGTTTAGTAATAGGCTAATAGCTATATGTTTGTTTGCACAAGAGTGTTCCTTCACTCCTCACATGAAGGGCCTCAAAATCAAATGCCACAAGAACACTCATGACTAGCATGTTGATGTACTTACTCTTTCTTTTTGTTTTCTTACAGGATTTTTAGTACTGGTTGAGTTCAAATGTCATCTTCTAAATCATCTAAAGAGAGCTCTAAAAGGAAGAATTGTACCTAGAAGTAGATCTGATGTTGGTTGGGAGCAAGGAATCAATGTAGATAATAATGGGAAAAAGGTAAAACGCACGTATTGTAGTAAAGTTGTTAGTGGGGGCATTTATAGATTTAAGAATCACTTGGGGTGTATGTGTAAAGATGTAGAGGCATGTAGCAGTGTCCCAGATGATGTCAAAAAGGAAATGTTAACAATGTTGTTGAAAGCGTTAAAAATATTAGAAATGAAAAGAAAGCAAATTCATAGCATTGAAGATTTTGATGATGATGGGGTGGAGCAGATATCCATAAAGAAAAAAGAAAGGAATTACATGATTTCTTTTCAAAAAAAAAAAATTACAAATTGGTGGAAGTGGAACACAAGCAAGCCAAGGTACAATTAATCAATTTATGAAGAATGATTTGAGAGAAGAATGTTACCAACAAATTGCTCGTTTTTTCTACACTAGTGCAATTCCATTTAATTGTGTAAAAAATCTAGAGTTTGCTAAGATGCTTCGATTGGTTGGTAGATATGGTTGTGGTCTTAAACTTCCTTCCTATCATGAGCTAAGGGTCACTTGTTTGAAGAAAGAAGTCACTCAAACAATAAAATTACTTAAAGAATACAAAGCAGAATGGAAAAGAAAAAGTTGTTCAATTATATCTAATGCATGGACTAATAGAAAGAGGCGTTCTATATGCAATTTCTTGGTGAATAGCCCTAAAGGAACAGTCTTCTTGTTGTTTATAGATGCTTCTGATATATCTAAGACAACTGACAAAGTTTTTTGCAATGTTAGATGATATTATGGAGAAGGTTGGAGAGGAGAATGTTGTATAAGTAATCACAGATAATGTTGCAAATTATAAAGTAGCAGGGGAAAAATTGATAGAGAAAAGAAAATGCTTATATTAGACACCTTGTGCAGCACATTGTATTGATTTGATCTTAGAAGAATTTGAAGATCCATCAGGGGACAATTGCAAAAGGGAGGCACATTACCATATATATTTATTCTAGGACTATACTCATCTCAATCCTGAGGAGATACACTAAAGGAAGAGACTTGATTAAACCCGGTGCAACTCGTTTTGCTACTTACTATTTGATATTAGGCTGCTTTAATGAGTTGAAAGGTTCATTGATGACAATGTTCACTTCAAGTCACTGGAAATCACGTAAGTACTTTACCACAAGTGATGGAAAGCAGATCCAACAGGTGGTTTTGGATAGTAGGTTTTGGAAGAATGTTATTACTTTCCTTAAAGCAACATTTTCCTTATTAAAGTGCTTAGATTGGTGGATTTTGATGATCAACCAGCTATGGGTTTCATTTATCCAAAAATGGATCGTGCCAAGGAAAAAATTAAAACAAATTTCAACAATGTGAAAAAAAAAGGTAATATTTCAACTTATTAGCTATATATATATATTTTGCATTAATGTTCATTTTAATGTTTCATTTTTAAATTGAAATCATATTTATTAAATGTAGTTATGGACCTATCTTCAAGATTATTGACAAGAGATGGGAGCTTCAAATTCATAGACCATTGCATGCTGCAGCTTATTATTTGAATCCCCATTACCATTATAGTCTTGATTTTAAAGTTGATGCTGATGTTAAGATTGGATTATATGGTTGCATGGAGTGTATGGTGTCTAATCTAACTGAAAGGTGTAAGATTGATATACAACTTGAAAGATTTAAGAATGCCAATGGACTATTTGGTATTAACATTACAAGGTTAGCAAGAGATAAAAAAGCTCCCGCAAAATGGTGGGATTCATATGGAGATGAATGCCCAGAACTATAAAAGTTTGCTATTTGTGTTTTAAGTTTAACTTATAGTTCTTCAGGTTGTGAGCGTAACTGGAGTGCAATTGAAATGGTACGATACAAATAGTTCTTTTATTTGATTTTATATGTTATTATTAGGATTATGAATCTTATAAAGTTATATTTATATATAACCTTTTTCATTTTTAGGTCCATACTAAAAAAAAGGAATAGGTTGCATCAACAAAAAATGAATGATTTAATGTTTGTAATGCATAACTTGAAATTAAGAAATAGGAAAGAAAGATGCATTGCTGATACTTCTACTTTCACTGTTGAAGATCTCTCATTTGATGATGAATGGATAGTTGAAGAAGAAAATCTAGTTAACTCATCAAATGAGAATGAGGGTGTGTTGCATATCCTTCCAAGTGCAAGGGGTGAAAAAAAAGATGATGAGGAGGAGGAGGAAATTGATGCTTATGTGAATTTGGAGAATCCTAGAAGTAAGTCCCCAATCCTAGATGATTTGAACATTCATGATATTGATGATGTTGAACTTAAAGCTGAAATGCAAATAGGAACTTCAAAAGATTTGGAATTAGAGGATATGGAAATCATTGGTAGCAGTACACCTTATGATGATGTTGACATTGGTGAAGAAGAAGAAGATGAAAATGCAGATGATGATGATGATATGGATGAGAGAGATGGTGGAAATTGTGATGATTTATTTTAGTTGTTTTGTATTATGATTTATGAATTCATAACTTTTATTAGGACTCGTGGTTGATTATCTTTATGGTTGATTATTTACATTGCACAACTTATGCTTGATTATATATTATGACTTTTATTACGATTTATAACCAAAATATATGTTAAATTTCTTTATTTCTATTACCCAATATATTTTTTAATGACTATTTCAGGTAAATTTACAATATTTGGAATTTATTTTACAAAGGTTATAAAAACTTATGTTTCTATGTTCCATTTCTACATTCTAATTCTAAGGAGCCCCCCAGCGATTCTACATAAAATAACGATTTTGACAACCTTGTCAACATTGACTTTAGAAGACACTAGAAATCATAACACATGAATCACGTGGATAACATTAATACAAGCAATGGGCGTTTGAGGATTGTTCCTACAAGTCTCGTGGACATAGTATACTCTAAAGACAAGTAAGATAATCATCTATGAATAAATTGACTATAAGTTGGTACCACTCTTTTAATAATTGCTATGATAAGTTTAAACTAATTATATGTGTTAGATTAGGGATTATGATTAGTAGTGGCTTAAGAAGGATTAGACCTCACGGTTTATTGCTTGGAATTTTTTGAAATTTTACCTTTAAATTTAAAAGAAAATTAATTAAATGGTTATCACTATAGGTAAGGTTATATTAAGTCAAGCCAAAATGATACAATATTAAACACAAGCTTATGCCTGACTAGAAACTTTAAAGTTTCAGCTCAACTCAAGTTCAATCAACTTTAGAATTTTAAGCTCAATGTCAACTTAAAGGGACACTCAAAAAGTTTAAACTCAATTTATTTAAGCTCATTTAAACTCGATTTATCTAAAAATATTTTTTCTTATAATTATAATAATATTAATATCTAAATTTTACTTGAACTTGATAGATGCTCAATTGGATATGTTTATTAAAAAAGATTTAGAGTATTTTTCAAAAATTTTGATGTGGTTTTGAAGAATTTGATACTTAATTGAGTAATATTTTGATTTCAAGATTTTGATGAATTATTAAGTTGAAAAGGAAGAAAATGAATCAAATTTTATTCAACTAAGAGTCAAAATGAAGAAGTTATGGGTTTTAGAAGATGGACATGAGCAATAGATATCATCATGTTAACATTAGACTAAATTGGGAGCTTAAAGAAATTATCTACAATAGTTATATCAAGGGGGTTATACATGATCGTGTTCAAGGGTCATATGTATCTCAATAGTAATTTATTTTCTAGACATCATCATATTGATCTAGGTAGCTAGACATAACCATGTCTAGATTGTGTCAACATTAATTTTCAATTTCCAAATGATGTTCGAATGTTTTGACTTGCCTCAAAGTACAACCATGTTACATAGCGTGTTAACATTAAAATAGGATTTTTGGATGATTGTTATATAAAGGAAAGAGGAGACCTAAGCTCATATCTTTTGAACATGAATTCCAGAGACTCTAAGGTTTTTAGGAACATAGAAGAGTAAGTTTTTCATTTCAAGATTAAAGTTTCATTCTTAAATCTTTTGACAATGCATGATTTTACATTACTAATGGGTTTTGTTTTCACCATATTTAGAGCTCAAATCTTCTAGTATCTAGACTTGTGGATCCTATGAATGTCATGTGACTAGTTTTATTGCAATTTCAATGAAGTTTTCAATTTCTTGATTCAATCATATGTGCTTGATTTGTTTAGATTAATATTTCTAGGATATTAGTCTAATTACTTGGTATTATGTATTATGATTGAGAAATATAGTATGTAATTAGATCTAACATAATTGAAGAGAATTTTATGTAATCTTATAAATAACTTAAATAATTCTTCTTAATTTAATTTAATTGTTTTAGAGAATTCATTATTCTTTAATGCAATCTTAGAAATATATTATCATGAAAGGATTCAAATAGGTATTTTTGATATTAGGATTAATAAACTTAAGAAAGTTATTGACTTAAATTAGGAATTCTCCCGATCAATGAAATTGTAGATGGAATTAGATAATTTTTGTTGATATCACATGATAAAATCTAAGGAAAGTTGGATCTATTTACTTGTTTTGCAATCTTAAAATTAATTTTAATTTGTTTTCGCTCTTCTCATTTTTAATTGAGTTTCTTAATTAATCAATTAATATTTAGTTTTAGATTTTAGTCAATCAATTTCAAAAACTTACCAATTAGATAATAGAGTGTAGATTAATATTAATATTCACAGTCTCTATGGGATAACATCCGTATTCAATTCACTATACTACCAATTGGATAAGTATACTTATCTTACATCAGAACTTAACTCTTGTTTATACTCAATTCGAGATCAATTAGGTTCACTAGCTAATCGAACTAAACTTTATGCAACTCGAGTTTGACTTAATTAAGTACTCAAGTAGTTCAAGATCGAGCTCAAATTTGACTCAAATATTCTCACGTTAAAGCCAAGTCGAATTCAACTAACTTGTGAGTAGTTTGATTTATTTATACCCCTATCATTGGCAATGTGCTCACACTCTCCCTCTCTCTCATTTTTTACTACTTGTGGGTCACACCTCTCTAGTATAACCCTAAGTCTAATACTAATTGCAATAGACTATGGCAAACTTTTGGGGAGGGTCTCTTTGACGAGGTTGGACTTAGCTTGTAATTTATTAAGAGAATAGGCAGGTAGAGTATTAGTCGATATGGTGAAAGACTATTGTGTCTCGACAAATGGTATAACTGTTGTATTCTTAGCTTCATCAAACTACCTAATTTCAAGATGAGAGTGAAAAGAGGACAATTACCACTCACATAAGAGAAGCTTAAGCTGAGAAGGGCACTCATGAAAAAGGATCAACATAAATCAGATTAGTTCGATTTTTCTTGTAAAGCAAACCATAAAAATGCAATTTGATTTTTAATTACTTTAAATCAAACTACAATTCAATTTCAAATTTTTTCCAAGCCATGAAATTTTTGTTTAGTTTACAGATTAAGTCATATATTTTTTTTAAAAAAAAGGTGTATTTGTTTAACTTATAATATCATGTAAGTAATATTAAATTCATTTAATAATAACATATATTAACATCATATAAGAAATTGATAAAGTCAATATTAAAGCAACTGAAAATTTTCAAATGTATAATACAACTAATTTATTCTTCAAACTAATTATAGTATAAATTTTGAATTAACCTATATACATATTTTCTAAATTATAATTATAAAATTTAAATATATATACTTTTCAATAAATGTAAACAAAAAATTCTTTTTAATATTATGTTACAACAAAAGAATTCTTTTAGTTACAAGTAAGATATTATTATATCTTTTCAAAATAGTTTGGCTTGAATTTATGGTTTAGTTCAAATCAACCCTCTAAACCAACCATAAATTTTCGGTTTAGTTTAGATAAAATAAAAAATTCAAACTTGATTACCAAAAATAAAAATCACATTTTTTATTCACATTATTTAATTTATGGATTAATTCAATTTTTCCATTTTTTTTTCCCATCCCTACCTAGAAAACACTAATACCCTCAAGCAAACTAAATGCTTGAGGTGCAAGCTTTTAAGCAAGAAACTTATTATAGGCACCGGTGTAGAGTACCTCAAGCATGTAATCAGCAGTATCAAAAAATGAATTGCCACATGGTGTACATTTTATTGAATGCATCAGAAGTATCAGGAATTTCAAAAGGTAATCATGATGCAAGCCGATTAAGAACTACAATGCCTCAAGGCATGCTGTTTCTTTACATTAGGCAACTCATCAAATTTGATCACTTGGGCATTCTAGTTAAGATGCTATTGGATGGGTTGACTATTAGAAAGAAAGGATTATAGATATTTCAAGAAAGCAATATGTCGGGTTAAGCTTGGGCATGGGGTCTAATCTAGCCCAAAATTAGACCTGGACCTATCAATTCACAATTCTTCAAATGAAGAACCGTATTCAATCCAACTGGTCTAATTTCAAGTTGGTCCATTAAATCCACCAAGTCAAGGTTTTGAATCATGGACTTGGAGCCATCCAAACAATTTTAATTTTTTGAATTTACTTAAGTAGGAAAAAAAAAACATAAGTTTTAATTTAGGAAAGAAGAAATTATAAACTTAAAAATCATGTGGTTTTTAACCCATTTTCTAGAAAAGTTAAAAAAAATACATTTATTTATACAAAACTATACTCATATATAGTTGTAAGAGAAATAATGTGAGATAAAAGTCTAAAAAAATTTCAAAAGACAAAAGGTCAATCTGAATCTCACATTCTTGAGAATTGAAAACTTACTCTTTAATGAATATCCATAAATTTTCAATCAAACATACTCTTTTTATTTCTAATTTCTATTTTTTTTTCTTTCGCGAGCCAGCAGTTGGACAAGCAAAGGGGTTTAAACCACAAGTGACCTATCTTCCCCCGACGGGTCAACTCCGATTGGGGACTTAACCACGATGGGCTACATCCGATTCAGGAACCGCCGGTCCAGCTCTTTGCCAGGTCACTGCTCAGACGGCCCAGACCCAGGCCTAGGCTGGATAGCCTAAAGACGAGACCGTCCAAAAGCTTGTTGGATAAGAATGATACGGACCTACAACACTTCAAGAGACTTCGCTGGCTGAGACATGCAACTTAGGAGGCCGTTATCACTCGAGTGTTCACTTTACTTAGGCAAATGAAGCTAGTTGTCCGAGGAGTTAGGATTGTTTGGCAGACCGTGGGCGAACCTCCGGGGAGACTGTCTTTGACAAAAGATAGGCTTGAAATAGACTTGCGAGGTTGGATATGGAAGGCTGTTGGCCATTCAATGACGACCGAGCATCACACGGATACGGGCAAGGAAAGTCTCATCCCATAACACCTACCTATACAATCGACTTAGAATGTTCAGATGCAAATTCAGGAACGGTGTCGAGAACATATTATGAATGATTATTAAACTAGATCATCGGTGTGAAAATGAAATAGTACGAGGATCAGAATACAGCATGGTAGTGAATCCAACGAAGCTAATGTCTTGATGCAAATAGTTTCAAACATCGCACACCAAGTTGAAAACATGGAGCATACCAAGTTAAGCAAAGCAGGAAGAAAATAGTACTAGTTTAAAGTCTAAGCGTTTCCCTTGCCCTTCTCTTTATCTTCAGCCTAGTGAAATCCAATTATGCTAGCCAATACTGGTGTCATGCCAATCCCATTCAAACATAACACCATCAACAATAACCTACTCTACCAAAGAGTTCGCCCCATCAATCACAAAGCGATACAAAGCGATATTTCACATCAGATTTTGCAAGTCTTTCCATGCCTGTTTTGATGTAGTCCATCTTAATAACCTCGACATCTGCTGTAACGCTATGTTTTGCACAGAAGTCTAGCATCTCCTGAGTCTCGTTGATGCTTCCAAAATTGCTTCCCCCAACCAGCCGCCGCCCTGAAAGCAGGAGTACACAATTACGCAAGTATATGAAGTCTTCGTACAAAAGTTTCTCTCTCTAAGGTGCAGATGAAAATGTTAAACCTACTACAAAGTAGTGGTTCTTCAATTTACATATATATACATACATACATATATATATTACCCATAATTAACTGAAACCAACAGGGAGCCGGATTTGAACTGGTTTGAATACTTTTGAAATTCATATCTTCAAGTGTTAGGTATGCAACTTACCCATAACTAAAGGAAAGATAGGCAACTCCACAGGCTTATTAGGTAATCCGACCGTGATTAGCTTCCCATTCAGCTTCAGCAGACCAAGCAAAGGAACCAGAGGATGGGCAGCAGATATAGTGTCAATGATGTAGTCCATAGTATTCAAAGCTGCCTGCATAAATGATACATTCTCTATTAAACATCTACTCTTTTTTTGGGGTAAGGTATTAAACATCTACTTTGAAAGACATAAGTACTTTTTATCTGAATAGGAGATTACTGCTGTCCTATTTATGATATATCAACCAAGCAAGGTTGGAAGATTTAAAAAACAAAAAAACAAAAACTAGTCTACACACTTCTCATATAAAACAAACTAGATGACAAACTAACTATTACACATGAGAAAACCTCACGCTCACATGCCAAAATAACCCCCTTCGATCAAGTTTATGTTAAAAGGAAACCACACAAGAGAAGTGGCGAGTAGGGGGCAGTGCTTGCTGGAGGGGAACCTGCTGGGTAGTGTACTGAGGTTTACCTTATTGTGCGTTTCTTGTATGTTTTTCTTCTTGGTGTTAGATTGTTGTTTCTTTACTAGTGTAACATGTCCAACTGTTTAAGAGGGCTTGTTATCCCAACTGGAGTGGTGTCTTAAATATTGTAGCTTTTAATTATGGTAGAAGGGTGTCCTAGAGTCAGGGGTAGTGTGCTATCCTGCTACTAATCATTATGCATACGGTTAGTAGTGGGAGAGTAAAGGTGGAGTCATGGGAAAGAAATAGAGGGATCGTGGGGGATGAGGCAGTTAACACTGCTCAACTTGTACTAAAACCGAGAAAAAGGAAGGAAAGGGATGCTAATTATTTTTCTCCTAAACTTTTATGATTAATCAGAAATTATCGAAATCATTGGGTTCTCTCTAATGAGCCTGAACACATTAGCAACTATAGGGAGACGAGGAAGAAAAACTCTTAAAACTATGGTTGATTTAGAGTTGATTAGCGATTCTAAGGAAGAAAAACGATCCTATAACAAAGTGGTATCAAAGCCAAACATGTTAGAAGACTTCAAGCGACTTCAGCAGCAATTTGAAGGCTTCCTGGAAATGTACAAAGTTGACCAAGCTTACGTCAAAAAACCGTCTGCCCAATTAGCAAGCCTTTCTAGAGAGGTGTCGTCGTGGAAGGGAAAGGGAAGAGAGACGAAGGAGACTAGTGGAGGCAACTCCTTTAAGGACCAAGCCTCGAGAGGCTTTGCCGTGTGTGGCGATGATAAGAGGAGGGTGGTGATGCCAAAGTACGCCCACCTAGATTTCCTTAAGTTTGACGACAAGTCTGACCCCATTGGCTGGTTAAGTCAATGTGAACTCTTGTTTAGGCACCAACGCACACCAAAAGGGGATCGCATGGAGTTAGCCACCTATCACCTAGAAAGGGAGGCCCAATTTTGGTTCCTCAAAATGGAGCAAGATCAATCAGGAATCTCGTGGGAGGACTTCAAGGCCATCTACCACTCCCAATTTGGACCTCCATTGAGAAGTAACACGTTGGGAGAGTTAGCCAAACTGAGACAGCTAGAGACCATGGAGGAGTATCAACAGTAGTTCACCTAAGTCTTAGCCCAGACCATGTCCCTAATGCTGGAGTAGAAGGTGGTGTTATTCATCAATAGGTTGAAGGAGTCCATCTCTGTGGACATCCTAATCCAAAACCCCCGAGACATGATTCACGTCATGGCCTTGGCACGGTTGTATAAGAGGAAGAGCTTGGCCTTGTGGGTAGAGGTTAAGACACAAAGGAGGAGGGTCGGCCCAACCATTGAGGGAGAAACACCTTCGAGGAAGTTTTTTATGAACCCTAACCCCACTACCAAACCCTTCATGAGGTGACCGAGTAAGCCGAAACTAAAGGAACGAAGGAGAAAGGGGCTTTGCTTCAACTACGACAAACCCTTTTTAGTATGGCATTGTTGTAAAAGGTTGTTTTAGTTAAGTGTGTTGAGGACAACTTAAGGGAATAAGAGGAGGAGGAGGAAACAAGGGTTGAGAAGGGTGAGGAGGAACTGGCCCCTATATCGCTCCACAACATGATAGGCTTATGTAAGCCCCAAACGATGAGGTTACGAGGCAAGATTAGCGAGCAAGAGGTGGTAGTATTGGTGGACTCCAAAAGCACGCACAACTTTGTAGATGTAGTGAAGGCCCAAAGATTGAAGTTGAAGGTTGAGCCTCAGCATAATGTCAAGGTACTGGTGGCCAACGGGGAAAGTCTACGAAGTGGGGGTAGTCGTAAGGGGGTGGAGTTGCTCCTGGCAGGCTGCCCTTTCAAAGTAGACCTCTATATGCTACCCTTGTGTAGGGTAGATACAGTTCTAGGCATGAGTTGGTTGAAGTCCTTAGGGGCGATTGATTGGGATTTTCATGACATGAGAATGAAGTTTCATGTTAAGGGGGAAGAGATAGAACTAAAGGGTCTCTTGGAACGTAGTAGGGACCGTATCTCCTTAGCTACCATGCTAGAAGTGGAGAAGAGTAACAAGCTAAGGTTGTTGTTAGCTGAGTTTGAATCCCTCTTCCAGCCATTACAAGGCCTCTCACCAGCTAGATCATGTAACCATATGATCCCCTTGCACCTAAGAACAACACCTATTGTGGAGAGACCTTACTGATATCTGCATCAACAGAAGGATGAAATAGAGAGACAATGCGAGGAGATGATGGAGTAGGTATCATTCGGGTAAGTCAGTCCCCTTTTTCTTCCTCGTATTACTAATACGGAAGGCCGACCTCAACTGGAGATTTTGTGTGGATCATCGGGCGCTGAACGACAAAACTATCAAGGATAAATTCCCTATTCCAGTCATCAAAGAGTTGCTAGAGGAATTAAACATAGCAAAGTATTTCTCCAAGTTAGACTTAGCTTCGGGCTATCATCAAGTGCACATGCATCTAGCTGATATAGAGAAAACAGCTTTTCACACTCACCATGGACACTTTAAGTTCCTTATCACGCCCTTCAGTCTCACCAATGCCACATCCACCTTCTAAGCCTTGATGAACGCAATTTTCAAGGGGGTGTTACGTAAGTTTGTGTTAGTCTTCTTTAACGACATCTTAGTCTAAAGCGGCACCTGGGTAGAACATCTACAACATTTAAGGAGGGTATTTATGCTCTTATAAGAGCATCAATTATACTTAAAAAGGAGTAAGTGCGCCTTGGCCTAAGAGCAAGTAGCTTACTTAAGCCGCGTGATTTCGCATGAAGGAAAACGAGCTAACCCAGAGAAGATAGAAGCTATGTTGAAGTGGACCAAACCTATGTCCACCACAGCCTTGAGGGGATTTTTAGGATTGACGGGATATTATAGGCACTTTGTGGCTAGGTATGGACGAACTACTAAGCCCTTGAGTAAGATGTTTCGCAAGAACAACTTCCATTAGACTCTCGAAGTTGAGATCTCGTTTGAAAGGCTGAAAACAGCCATGACTGAAGCCTTTATCTTAGCCCTTCTAGACTTCTCCCAGCTATTTGTAGTGGAATGTGATGCCTCGAAAGGGGGGAGTAGGGTGATTCTTCAATAGCAAGGGCATCATATATCCTATTTTAGTCGTCCTTTTATAAGACAACACTTGAAGCTGGTTGCCTACGAAAAGCAATTGATCGGGCTATCTAAGGTAGTGAGACATTAAAGGCCGCACCTATGGGGAAGGTACTTCCTAGTAAAGACCAACCATTATAGCCTCAAGTACCTCTTGGAGTAACGGGTGATGACTTCGCCTCAACAACATTGGATCAGTAAGCTAATAGGGTTTGATTTCGAGATTTAGTATAAAGCTTGTTATGAAAATAAGGTGGCGAATGCCCTTTCCAAGAGGGAAGAACCGGTCAGTTGTCTAACAGCCATCTCTTGCCCTTAGTTGCAGCTGTTTAATCAGATCCACAAAGAAAATCAACAAACTCGAGAGCTCCAAGAGCTGCTAAAATAGGCAAAAGCGGGCAACTCAGGCAACAATGGACAGTATAGGATGGATTATTATTTTTCAAGCGAAAAATCTATTTGCTCCCTCACTCAACCTTGTGTTTAGTAATAATTGAGGCTCTTCACTGCCCACTCCATGAGGGGTATCAAAAAACTCTCCTTCGAATCAAGTAAGATTTTTATTGGAAGGGGTTGAAGCAACAAGTTCAACAATTTATCCGCGCTTACAAGATATGCCAACAAAGCAAAGTCCAATTGCTAAAACTGATGAGCCTCTTGCAGCTGCTGCCAATATTGTCCAAGTATAAGCGGACATCTCTATAGATTTCATTGAAGGATTACTCGTTTCCCATGAAAAGTCAGTCCTCTTTGTGGTAGTTGATCGTTTCTCGAAATATGCCCACTTCTTACCCATTATCCATCCGTATACGGCTATCTCAGTATCTCAAATATTCTTTGACCACATCTTCAAACTCCATGGGATGCCGTAATCCATCGTAAGCAATAGAGATACTACCTTTACCAGCACCTTCTAGAAAGAATTGTTTAAGCTACAAGGCACAAGGTTGGCTTTCATTTCCTCTTATCATCTACAAAGCGATGGGCAAATAGAGGTAGTCGACCACACCATCGAGATCTACTTGAGGTGCTTTATAGGGGAATGCCCAAACAAATGGACTTGAGCTGGTCATGTGGGCAAAGTTCTGTTGTAACACAATGTTCCACATAGCATTGAAGGTAACTCCTTTTGAGGTCGTTTACAGCCATGCACCTCTAGGATTGATAGCCTACTGCCATGGAATGTCTAAGTTAGAAGCAATAGAAGTAACTCTCATGGAAAAAGACCAAGTCTGGCAGCAACTCCAGCAACAGCTGGCACAAGCTCAAGCTACCATGGAGGCACAACATGATCGACAACACAAAAAACTAGAATTCTAAGAGGACGAGTTAGTGTGGCTTCGCCTTCAACCTTATCGACAAGTTTCGATGGCTACACAACGCAACCAAAAGCTAGCACCCAAGTTCTATGGACTGTTCCCAATCGCAACCAAGGTTGGAACATTGGCATATTAACTAGAATTTCCCCCTCAAGTGAGGATCCACCCGATTTTTCATGTGTCTTACTTGAAGAAATTCAAAAGCCCTCTTAGCACTCAACCATTACTTCTGCTGGTGCAACAAGGAGTGGTCATTCCTTAGCCTAAAGCTATCTTGGAGACACACTAAATGCAGAACCAATCCGAAGTACTGGTGCATTGGGACAGCTACTCACCCGCTGAAGCCTCTTAGGAGTCGGCCAAGATGATGATACAAAGGTACCCACCTTTTGCGCCTGAGGACACGCACGCTCTTGAGGGAGGGACAGATGTTACACGTGAGAAAACCTTACACTCACATGCTAAAATAACACCCTTTGGCCAAGTTTATGTTAGAAGGAAACCACACAAGAGAAGTGGCGAGTAGGGGGTAGTGCTTGCTGGAGGGGAACCTGCTGGGTAGTGTATTGAGGTTTACCTTATTGTGTGTTTCTTGTATGTTTTTCCTCTTAGTGTTAGATTGTTGTTTCTTTCCTAGTGTAACATGTCTAGCCATTTAAGGGGGCTTGTTATCCCAGCTGGAGTGGTGTCTTAAATATTGTAGCTTTTAATTATAGTAGAAGGGTGTCTTAGAGTCAAGGGTAGTGTGCTATCCTGCTATTGATCACTATGCATACGATTAGTAGTGGGAGAGTAAAGGTGGAGTCATGGGAGAGAAATATAGGGATTGTGTGGGATGAGGCAATTAACACTACCCAACTTGTACAAAAACCGAGAAAAAGGAAAGAATGGGATGCTAATTATTTTTCTCCTAAACTTTTCTATTTAATAAAAAATTATCAAGATCGCCGAGTTTTCTCTAACTAGCCTGAACTCATTAGCAACCATAGGGAGACAAGGAAGAAAAACTCTTAAAACTACGGTTGATTAGCGATTCTAAGGAAGAAGAACGATCCTATAACACTAACTTATTTCAAAATATGCATACTACAAACATTCATTTTTGCAAGGTCACTTGTAACAAGAAAAAAATCAGCACCGAGGCGCTCAAGTGCTTCAGCCTCCTTCTTTGGAGACGTACTAATGACAGTAACCTTCAGACCAAATGCCTTGGCAATTTTAACGGCAACATGACCAAGCCCACCAAGTCCTGCAACGCCCAAATGCTTTCCAGGCTATCATTCCATAGTACTTCATGGGGCTGTAGACTGTGATACCAGCATAGAGAAGTGGTGCTCCAGCATCAAGTGGTAAGTTATCAGGAAAGCGCAGCACATAGTGCTGGTCAACTACAATCATGTCAGAATAACCACCATGAGTCTTTCCATCTTTAGCAAATGCATCGTACGTGAGAACCATCTTTGGGACAATAGCTTTCCATTTGCTGTTGGCAGCTTTCACATCTCCTGCAGGAGTCCACAATAACTCCGACTCCTACTCGGTCACCCACTTTGAATTTTTCCACCTTACTCCCTACTTTCGTCACTGGCCTAACAATTTCATGCCCGCGAAAGCATATTGGCAAAGCAACACAAACATAAGGCTCCTTATATATTGGCATCCACTAAGTTGATTACATCGATTCAAGTCAAGAAGATAAGGACAGAAAACTTTACTAACCATTCTATAAGTTGATGATGGTTTATAATCAGAATCATTTGATACTTTTCGATATAAATTTTATGTGGAAAAATAAATAAAAAGAGAGAGATAACAGAACACAAAAGAGTAGTTCTAAGAGTTCTTGTTAAGTTGAAAGCTTTGGGGAAAGCAGCAAAAAACCAAAAGAAAAACGAATGGGAGAGACACGCACACATAACTATGATGTAATGCAACAAATCCAACTTTCAGTTTTTCAGAGGCTCTGAAGCCCATGTCAAACAAGGAAGAATAAATGATAAGGAAATCAATCAGCAAATCAAATACATGTCGAAGTATCTTGTCACAGCTCAGCAGGCGAAACAGCAGCAGGCAATCACCCCATTTGCACGCGTGTACCAGCGACGTGCTCCAACAGTGAGGGGAAGGGGAGATCGTGTACAGCAAGGGGGACACGGGTAACCGTCCAGAGGAAGTGCAGTAGTGGGGAGGCTAAGGAGACAGGACTAGGATGAGCATGTAAGGGTCATGGGAGGTTATCGTGTAACACCTCGCAAGTAGAGGAAGGCAGATAGGACTAGTTAGTTAAACAATGTAAAGGCCGATCCTTGAACTATTTGTACGTGTAGGATGAATGAATGAAACAACTGTGAATTCTAACAAAATAAACCCGAAACTGAGATCCTTGGGTTCATTCTAACGAGCCCAAACAACAATAACTACAGAAAAGTTAGGACACAAGGTTAGTTCCACGGCTAAGGCCCCTTCTAGTGACCCTCAACGACCTAGGACGCGACTGCAAACGCTTGTCGCTAACATATCTGTAGATTCAAGTTCGACAAAGAAAACCCATTTAAATGGAGATGGATAAAGACCTCATAAATGCTTCTTGCAAGTTTAAAGGCTTGGTATATTGGTTTTGTGCAATAAATGCATCTACGTGCATATGAGCATGCTCATGTATCTAGCCTCAACAACGTAAAATGAGCTAGTCACAATTTTTCAGAGCTCTATTTGTACTTGTAAAACTACTGATATTAATTGATAATAATATATGGCATATTCTTTGTAATTTTCTGCTCAAATTTTTCATATATCAGCTTCCTGTCGTATGTGGAGGAAAGTGATATGTCGAAACAGAATCCAAGTCTATCCTCGTGCGGTGCTTGACACCTCTGGCCATCGGGTTGAAATGAAGAGTGATTTGAACACCCACTGGCCAAGGGACAGTTCAATGCACAAGTCTGAATCAAGTCATTCTGGTTGACCAAGTAAAACAATTGTCACCGACAGCTAAACCCACAAAGGGATTATCAAACAAGCTCAGAAATTGGTTCACACATCTCCTTTAGAATAGACTAGAGATTCACTGTTTGAAGTTTGATGGCATACAAAGACGTGCTACTTAAATTAGAGGCAAATTACAAGTACACCCCTTAACTATTGACAAGGTGCAGATAGACAATTAAATTCCCAAAATGTGACTTCATATTCAGCGATGGTATTAGGGTGTATTTAACTGATATTTTAACAGTTTACCATGTCTGGATTCAAGTATATATGTATGAACTTTAAGTGGTTGAGGAAATGTTTACTGTGAAGCTAGCTGTAAAAGGATATTCAACTTAGCAAATTTAATTTATGGATAATTGCATATATACCTCTAAATTATTGGTCAAGCGCAGATAATCCCTCTAATTTATGAAATGCGACTTCAACTCACTGAAACTTTTAAAAATATACAAATCAACTCAAACAATTGCAGAAACCCTAAAACTGTAACTAAAAGGACATTTCCTCAACTACTTAAATTAAAGGGCAGATAGTTTAACATCACTTTTGCAGCTAGCTTCACAACAGCATTTCCTCAATAACTTAAATATCATATAATGATACTTGAATTTAGACATGACAATCAAACAATGAAATTAATAATAATATACATCCAGTTTATTAATCTTTAGTATTTTACCAAGTCTCTCTTTGGATAACTTACCAAAAGCATGCAACAGAATTCAACTCCATTTCTCCTTTTTCCTACCCTATTTTCCTTTCTTAAACAGAAAAACACACATTAAGGAAAACCACAGCGCAGCAACAATTAAGCCCAATTAACAAACATTATTTTTTATTTTGTTATTTTTTGGATAAATAATTAACAAACATTATTATCATTCAAGAAATCTCAATTTGCATATGCAGAGCATTAACTACAGCAAAGAATTCATCATTACGTCACAACATAGAGAACCAAGGAAAGGAGAGCTTCTATGCTCTTTGGACCCTATCAAGATAGTCATATTATCAAAGAGAAAAAAACATAAAAACACAAATTCCACAAAGAAATTCAAGTTTGCAGATCAAATTATCAGACAAGTTCATATCACTATTAGCATTAACTAGTGAGATACATTCCTGCGTTGGTTTTCTTTAAACCAAAAAAGTTAGGCATCTAATATATTCTTATCCGCCTTTAGATGAAAATATAGAAAAATAAAGGGAAAGGCATTATACCCAGGAACAACAGGATATACTGTGTTTCCCCATTCATTTTTGGCAGTATGCAAATCGGAATGGCAAACTCCACAATAATGGATTTTAATGGTAACATCGTCATCTCCATTTTCCCTGCAATAACCAAAAAATATAATATCAACCGTCAGCATTCAAAATATAAATGAACTCAAAAGCAAAATACCGAGCAAACTATATCACTATGTGGCTGCAAAACTCAAATCACTGTCCAGCCTTAAAAGCACGCTGGATCCAGTGAAATATGGAAACTCTTGGGAGAAAATGATATTTGGCAAAACAAGATGCGGCAAAAAGAAAACACCCGATGTCTATTGTGCGAATCTTTCTCGCAGATGCAGATGTGGTTGTTCCCTAAATTTAAAATAAGACAAGGGTAAACTTCAAATTGCCACACCTCCGTCATATTTCATGCTAAATGAACCACCATCGGAAAACTTTGCCACTCTTTTACGATTAAGGGTGCTTACATTTCTGGGAGTTAAAGAAAACACATTATCATGGGAAAAAAAAAATCCATTTGGATGAAATATTTTATCAGAAATTACGAAAATCATGTGCACACTTCCATTGAACAAAAGACATTTTCCTCATTGCTTAATCACCTTTAGTACAAATATTATTAGCCACGAGCCACTACCATTACTATCTACAGCCTCCAATCAATACCTGTTATTAGTCACCAAATTTGCCGTAAGAATGCCACCATGAATTCAATGGGTATAAATATCATAGAAAATGTTAATGGGTGCCACAGTAGACCCGTTAAAGTAGTCAAACAAAAAACCTTTCTATATTTGCACACTTGCATTTTGCAAAGGATGTAACCAGTGTTGAAAAATATGAAAAACTCTTTTAGCCCCTTAGTAAGTGCATCCAGCTGGTAGAAAAAATGTTGCCTGGGGCACCTATTGATGAAATCCATGTATTAGATTTGAAATCAAGTTTAAATGAAACACAGAAAACATTTCTTGCGAACCGATCGAACCCTCAAGATACGACATCTGGTGTATTTTTTGTCTACTAATGTTACGTTTTGGTGATAATTACTCTAATGTAACAATCTAGCCTAAATATTAAGAAAAAATCAAGAGGACAACAACGAAGAAAACAGGGGTCTTTCAGTTAATTGGCTAAAAAATTACCAAAAACGGTAGAATTTTCCACAAAAGCCTGAGAGCCCGTGACATGGCAAGATTTATTATTCTTTAAGCAGACGTAAGATCAGACAAAAGATCTTACTGTATACCCACAACATTAAAATAATAAAACAAATGGACCTCGTAGTAGGAATACAGTGCTCACAAACTTTCTATTTCTAACCAAAATCCTAATAATACAAAAAGGAACCTTTTTCCCAAATCACAAAACAAAACCACCTGACTACGTAAAATTCTCTCCATCTCCATCTCCAAACATGGAGGAGAAAGGTGAGTGAGGGTGGTAAAACCCATTTCTGTTTTAAATCAATTCTCTTTTAATCGTCCCAATAATTAAACGAAATTCATTAGGCTCCATTATTCAACTCAATAAGTCAAACCATATAAATAATAAGCTTAACTCAATATATTTATATAATATTTTTAACCATCTACACAAAGCAACAATTTAATTTAAGTTGCTTACACTGTATCAATGATGTAGGGTGTTTAGTATAGAAATTTAAGCTAAACACTCTGATAAAGGTTTTCTTATTTTTATTGAATTTTTAATTTTTTTATTTATTTATAATGTATTAATTTTAAATTAATTCATAATAATTAATTTAATAAAATAATAATATTTACACCACATCATAAAAATATTAATTATATAATGTAATAAAATGTAAAACTTGAAATAAAAATTAAAAAATAAATCATATGAAATTGTTGGAAAATTTTATACAAACCTTAGCCACTTGCATGAACTACCTCAAGACCAATTAGAAACTAACACAAATCCAAAATTATGACTGCAAATGAGTCATGTGACAAGCCACTTATGAGTTACTTGAGCTTGCCTTGTTTTAAGCTCAATTTGTAAACAAATTGAGTTCAAGTACAAAATAAAAGCTCATTTATATAAATAAGATAAGCTCAAGCTTCTATTTATATTCATAAGTTAGCTCATTTATGTTGTTAACATACTAACTCAGTCTATAATGCCAAAGATTAAAGATATAGAAAGATATTACTTTATCATACAAGTTTGTGTGGATTTTAAGGTTATTGAGGAGTGATTTATTTTGAGATGTTTCTAATATCTATAAAATTATGAGAATGAACTAAAAAAATCAAATAGTTTATATATGCAAGTTCATGTATATTTATTGTGAGAAACAAGCTTAAGCTTGAGTTTTCAAGCTTCAATTCAAGCTTAAGCTTAAGCTTGTTTAGACTTGATAATGTAAGCAGGTTTCCAAGCCGAGTTCAAGCTTCAAATCCCTTATTGACCTCAAGCACAAGTCCATAATTTTTAGATTTAGTAAAAATTTGACCCCAACTCAAGCTTGATATTGTTTCTAACAAGTCAAACATGAATTTTCAAAAGTTTGATTAAGCTCAATTACAACCTCACTAAAGATGGATGAAAGATCTAAGGATCTATAGATAAAGGGGATCCGACTGAAGTAGTTACATGCATGTTACATGTGTCTTAGGCTATATATAGCCTTTGAGAAGTGATGTGCAAATGATATTTAATGACATAACTAAGAAAAAGTGACATAAGAAAGGAATGGACAATCTTAGAGTCTCAAATAAACAAGTGACATATAAGAAAGTTTAGAGAACCTTGGGAGTCATCCTTGTAGCTTATGCTTTGAGATTTGTAATTGCCTAAAATGCTTATTGGATCTTTAGAAGAGGAGATCATAGATGAGAACATCATTTCTCTTATCCTTAGAATTGAAAAAAAAAAAAAACTTAATATTCATAAACCCTTGGGCCTAATCATAACGATATAATCATCTTAGTGATCAATGGGTGAGATGAAGTATATTTATTTAATGATTATCTTAAATATGCTTACCAAGGCCCAAAGCTAGTAATCTTCCTCATGAGTGCATAAGTCTATATGAAAAAAGTTAAGAAGTAAATTGAGGGGTCCAATAATCCATGTTCTAAGCTCACCAAATCAGATCTCATTGAATAATCTCAAATACAAACTAGACTTCCTAAACCTTATCACCTAATACAAGAAGTCAAGGCCAACTAAATAGTGGACTTTTCGTAATATTTAATATAATAATTTTAGCCATATAAAGTATCTAATGGAAATCTAAGTTTTGAAAACGTTGAGAATTTAATAAAAGGCAAAAAATGTTGAGGGCTAAACTAGAAAATGATAAATATTAAGGATTAAAAATATACTTTTTTCTATAAAATTAAAGAATTTTTCTAAAGTTAAATATATTTTACAAGACCATTTACATTTTTTAGATGCATGTGTTGTTAAATACCATCTAACTAGTCCTTTTTAAATTTGATACTTCTAAATCTTTTCTATGATTTTCTTTTTATTCTATTACACCATTTGTTTTAAGTTCTACTAGGTTTTTATTTTTCTTTTTCATATCTAAGCATGCTATTTTATAGCAAATAATATCATGTTAAAGTAATTTAAATTTGTGTATAATAACAAAGAATCCTTGATTAATATATAGAGCAACTTGAATTTAACTAAATGCAATAATAATATATTAGTGAGATCCCTTTTTCCATCAAGTTGATGTAATTGCAATATTGATTACCATTTTTTTTTTAATTTTGGCCAAAAATAGAATATTGACATTGGTATTACGGATTTTGTTATTTTTCAATTATGAAAGTCAAAGCTAAATTGACAACTAGAGCTAAGAGGTAGTACATACAGGTTGACATATCGAAGATCACCACATCATTGCAAAAGATTTAATAAGTCAAAGCTAAATTGACAACTAAAGCTAAGAGGTAGTACATACTGGTTGACATATCGAAGATCACCACATCATTGCAAAAGATTTAATAAATCAAACCAAAAAAAGAGTAGAAAAGGGGAAAAGTTGTAAAGGTAAAACTCCAAATATAAGAGGTTTGTGAAAAACAAAGTAGAGACAACCAATAAGGTGTAAGGTATAGAGATGTTAAATGCATCTAATGCTTAGGTTATAGGCATTTAATAGGATAGTCTTAATAGGGTTGGTAATGACCGTTAAAGGACTTGATCCTAAAGTAAAATGTGTGAGTAAGAAGGAATAGTAAAGAAAAAAAAATTAAAAGAAACTGTGATAGTGGAGAAAGTGGAGATGAGTAGGATGTAATTCAATGTGAGAGTGACCAATCATTATGGTTGATTGATAGAAGAAGTGAGTGTAAAGATTGTTTCAAAACCTACAGTGCTTCGTGTCATAATCCATAACATCAAAGCGAACATAGAGGAATCAACTTAGAATTAGAGTATAGTAAGTAGTACCAATAGAATAATTTGTTCTAAAAGTTAAGCTCTCTAAAGGTAGCTTTGGCCACTCGTGAACAAATTTGTCGGGAGCTGATACTGCTTTCATGATGATAGCCATAACAGGCCAAAATCAATTGAGAAGATTGGTCCTCCCAAACATAAGGAGACCATAGCAAAATTGATGAGAGCACTCCTGATAAAGGATGGGCTCAAATCAATCCTAAGTAAAGAATAGGAAAAGAAGGCTTACTCACCATCCATAAATGAGTAAAATGTATGAGGTAATGATGGCCAAGCACTGCACAAAAACTTTAAAAAGGGGAGAATCTCTTGGGCTATGACAAGTCGTATCAAAGCTTAAGGTTTCAAGTTGCATCAAGTCGCTTAAATGTTACCTATATGAAATCAATGTACGGGTACCTTATAGACAAAATGGCTCATATAGGAGAAGCTAGAAAAGAGGAGCGACCACCAAGTGGAGGACACTATTGTAAGAGGAGAGATAGCTATATCGCAAGTCAAGGCTTTTATATCAAGAGTTACCTAAATCATTATGAGAGAAGGAAACAGTACTTTAATGAGCTACCCTACCATTGGACAACTCAATAAGAGGTGATCTTAGAGGACGTGGAGAGAGGCAAGGCTAAGAGAAGGGAGCCGTAGAAGCTTAGAAGTCCTAACCGAGACGATTTAATGTGGAGTTGATAATAGATGGAGGTGAGTGCTAATCATTTTGGGGGAGTATAATAGAAGGCCACCTTAACATTTGGTAACTCCGAAATAAGAGACCTTGGAGGAGGAAGAGAGGAGAGCAAGAGCAAGAGAGGAAGGCTTATGAAAGCCTAAAGTTCTAGTCAAAGAAGACCTTAGGTGGAGTTTGCTAATTGGTGGAGGAAGGTAACAATTTTTTAAGAAAAAAGTAGTGGTAAGGGGTTGCCTTTGTGATGAGAGCATCATAAATTTAAGTGGGGAGAATATCATAATCAGTGACATCAGAATAGATATGGTGGGATTAACTTAGGCTTCAAGTGTAATGAGTGGCATTAATAAGGTAGTTTGTTGTAGGAGTTGGGTTCTTTGAAGGTGAGTTTGGTCATCTTTGAACAAACTAGTTATAGGTTGATACTGCTCTTTTGGTAATAATCATGACAGACCAAAACTAGTTGATAAAGTCAGTTCCCTCTAATATAAGAGGAATCGTGGCAAAGCCGATGAGAGCACTCCTAATGAAAGATGGGCTAAAACAATTCTAGTTAAAGAGGGATTGTAGCTCTATTGATATTTTTTTTTAATAAAAATTTATCATAGAATTGCTATTATAAGCCAAAAGTACAACTAAATACCATAATAATTATTTTATAGAAAACATGGTTATGATAGAATTGGTATTACAACGAATTAAATGGATAATTCATTTCATTTTTACTAGCTAATATCACCCACAACCATTGTAAACCCAAATCAAGTGACACTATATATTTTATATCCCAATATGTATTCGGCATAGTATTAGTATCATAACCATTTATCTATAGCTCAATTCCAGTCCCACTATTTTTCGGGGTAAAAAAACTATAAGCATTCATGCATCAAAACGAGGACCTACTTTATGTCCTTAAATTTATGGAAAACGGGGTTTGTTACCAACAAATACAACTACAAACGAAGTTCAATTAATGGAGTTGACTAAGTTCAAATCAATAAAGATAAGATAGAAAAGGCCTTATACGACAGCTAAAGAAAGTGTTAGCTTTATGGCAGCAAAATGGTAGGCCTGGAGAAAAAGCTCCCACAAGAATAAGTTAATTTGGCCTAGCATAAAAGATGGAAATTATTTAGTTAAATCAAGGTACCATAATTTTGATGGCAGCTAATTCTTATAATGATTTACAAGTGGCTTCATCATCGAATGGGTTGGGTAAAATAGAGTGGAAAATAATATGGAGAATGCACTGCAACCCAAAACAGAAACAGTCCATTTATGGAGACTTTGCACTAATTATTTAGTTACTAATGGAGCAATAGGTAGGTGTACCCGTCGTGCACAAAGGATACACTTGTTTGTCCTACTAATGCTAATCACTTTTGTAGGATGTTGCGACAAAACCTTGCTACCCTTTTTGTGATCATCCAGAATCTATGGAATGAGTGCCATTTTAACCAGGTAAGCTCGATCGAAAGAGAGATAGAAGCTGTCCCAAGTGAAGGCACAGCAGATGCACCATCAGCCAACGTACAATTTTGTTGAGAACTAGACACAGAACACTGGATACCACCTAAATATCATTACGTCAAGATATCAACGTGGATGGAGCTTCAAATGAATCAACTGGTAAAAGCAAGGTTGGATTAGTTTACAAAGATGCAGGTCTATTGTAGGTCTCAGCAGTTCATTTGAAGAAGTGAGCTGTTCGACTTGCAGAAGCCTTGGTGGTGGGCAAAGGCGCATTGGTTGCATAATGGAGAAATTGGTATACCGTGGAGATAGAGACTGACACGAAGATAGTATTTGATGCCATCACTGCAAGGGGAACAAATCATTAGTGGATTCAAGGAATAATTAGCGACATCATTTTGTCAAAAAACTCCTATAATATTTGTTTCTTTTCTTTAGTTCATAGAGAAGCTGATGCAAGAGCGGGATTGGTTACAACCAGCTGAAGAGCTGAAGAAGGGATATGCTGCAGTTTATAGGTTTTAAAACCTCCATCCCTTCTCAATCATCTTATATATATGGATTGGAACCCCATTCTCCTAATACTTTAGTCTAATAAAATAAAGATTTTCCTTTTGGAAAAAAGAAAAAAAAGGGAAAAGACGAAAGAAAGGAAGAAAGAAACTTCAAAATCTAAGATGGATTGGAAATTATTGCAGGAATCTTTGCACGAACAAGACTTAATGCTTATTTGTTAAAAGTACATAGATTGATGAAAATACTTGGGACAATAAGAAACTTGACTTTGAGATATAAGCATTCTCTATATTGAAACAGATCCATGTTATTTAATCTTAACAAGAGAAAACAAGTGACAAAATATAGCGACGCTAATACCAAGAATGAATCTTTGGTAGTCAAAAGATATTTATAATTGGCTTGAGGCGAACCATGGGAGTTGTCAAAGTTAGTAGGATTGGACATAAAAACGCCCCATAACACCAAAAGCCAAATTCTTGTTGTGGAGAATCAGCAATAATGGTCTCCCAAAAATAAGAACCTTCTAAAGAAAGGTATCCATGGCACTAGAAGGTGCCCCAACTGCAACGAATAAGGGAAGACATAACACATACCTTAAGAGATTACCCACCACTTCAAAAGGTTCTGGAACCCATTTCCAACGCTTGTCTCATTGAAAATTTCTTGTTGATTACCATTAACCCAATGGATATAAGAAAATTGCAAGGTAAAAAAAAATAAAAAAAGAATGTTCAAAATCTGAGAACCCGAAGCCAAACCCCTTTTCCTATGCCTTATGGACAGTTTTTCACATTGATTGTAGCGTACTTGGATTTTTCACATTTTATTAGTGTTACTCATTTTCTAGCTTTGTTAATTAGTTAATTAAGTTAATTGAATTATAAGTAATACATAGCTTTCTTTCTTTCTTTCTTTCTTTCTTTTTGGGAGAGTTTAAATTCAATAAGTTAAATGGGACTTTAGATTAGGGGCATTGACCCTAAATTTATTTCTATCTATTATCTTTTTAAAATGTATTTTGCTATATTTAACACTAATTAGGTTCTTAAAAAAAATAATAATATAGATTCTTCTATATATCACGGAATATAAGGTCATTAGAGCATTTAATAGTCTCTTTTATTCAACCCATACATTTTAGTCTATTTGGCCATCTTACCTTATTATTATAGTGGGGTTGCTTTCTTCAAATTAGTCTGCTAGCCTATTTCATTCTTATCCGTCTATAGGTTTTATTAATTCATAGGCTTACTAATTTATTTTGATTTCATTACCAACCTAGATGTCCTATCCACCACTCATTTCCCCTATGAGTTTTCTAGGATGTTACTATGATCAGATTCGATCCTAATTATTCAACATATTCTAGGCCTTTTGTCTCCTTCCGGTGGCATTCAAGTTGAGATTCTTTGACCTCCTTTTCGCCATATTTCACTATTGTAACCTAAATTTTCGTAAGGGCTCAAACACAAAGATTAACGCTTAAAGCTCAAATTTAATTTATTGTGTTTTCTTATCATAGGTTTTGGATTATACGGGTACATCCAATATTAGGTTTAGTACACTTAAACCTCAATTTTAATTTATTGTGTTTTCTTTTCATAGGTTTTGGATTTTACGAATACATCCAATATTAGGTTTAATACACTTAAAGCTCAAATTTAATTTATTGTGTTTTCTTATCGTAGGTTTTAGATTTTACGAATACATCCAATGTTGGGTTTAGTAATAACATGCGTACTGTATCATAAGAAAAATTATTAGTTTAAGACTACCTTTAACTTTGTGTTAACATGAGTAAGTGCATTTGTATTTTATATGCCTATTTCCAAAACCACCCCCCCCCCCCCTTCCTTTTTTTTTTGTTGTATCTTAAACTAGTAACACAAGTAAATTACAAAATATAACCAAGTTGTGTTGTGACAAGATTCCTAGGCTATCGACAATAAAGTTGCACGTGTACCTAATCTTTTTTTTTTTTTTTCAAGTTCTTCCTTTATTTTACATTTTTCAATTCAATTTTTGTTAAGCGTTATTATGACACGTAATGTAATTTGATGATGTAATCTTATGTCTAACTCGTGGGGGTGCCTCAGTCAACGCACATATATTCATGCTCATATTCTATAAATTTATTTATAGTAATTTCAAGATTTGATTTGTCAAGATCTAATATGCTACACATAACAAAATAAAATTATATACTTTGATTTCTTTCCGTCTAACGCCTCCGCATATACAAATTTATACTTTATATCTACAGCCTTCTTCGTTCTCTTTTCTTTCTTTTTTTTCCCCCATAACTCCTTTTCTAAATCAATTCTATAGTAATTTTCCAACATTTAATTAAACCAATCTCCCTATGTATATATAAATATATATTTATTTAATATCTATTATAATTTAACCTAAGAATAAATTAATAAATAATTAAAGAGATTGGGACAGTTTAATCTTTTTAGGGTAAGAGTATTTGAACATCTCTTGGCATAACGTCTCTTCTTTTCCCTCATTTGAACAGTTTTTAGAGACTTACAAGGCGACTTAGCAAACTTTCCCAAGACCAACCCAATTTTATTAGGTAATAGTTATGATCAACAAAATAATTCATTCTGATTATAAATTAGTAGGTCTAAACAAATTTGTTGACACATTGTTATGGTACGGAATAAGAGCAAGAAGGAACAAATGTAGGATTGAGCAAATTAAGGATTTAAATCATTAATGGAATCAAGTAAGTACACAAATTCACATAATGAATTAGGATTAACATTATTATAGAATCAATTAGACTTAGATTCCTAGAAATTAAGCTTGGGAACAAATTGAAAAAGAGGAAAAAGGGATTCATGATGAACAGTATAATACACAATTAGATACACACTCGTGTACTTGGCCATGTCAAAACACAAATGTATATAGAAAGGTACATGGTCATCCAATACATCCATGTATTTAGGCATGTCAAATTATAAAAATTCATAAAAAAGACATGACCAAGTACACAACCGTGTACTTAGGTGTGCTGAAATGACAATTTACAAAGAAAGATACATGGCTACTAGCATGGTCGTGTTCTAGCCTGTGTTCATCTACACGGCCTCTTACATGATTGTGTTATTCTGTAACACTCTCAAATTGATTCTATTTCATTATATTACAAATCTAAACTGCGCTTTACGTACAATAAGACACCAAGGAAGAGAATTCTGCAATTAGAATATAATTAACCAATTAGTGAACCTAAATTAAATTGTAGGATAAAACTAAACTTAGTTCTTTATACTTAACAGGTTTATATCCCTTTCCTAGAGATGTACAAGATAATTGTGAGAACACTTCTCTAAGTATGTGTTTACCATATCTTGGTTGTTTGTGATTGTTAGCATAGTATTTAAATGAATATGATTGGATATTTGATTTAATTGTATATGCTATGTGTGCTTAGCTTAGCATAAGGGTAAAGGTAGCAGATCCCTAAGGGATATCTCAATGATCGGTATGCCTCATTGTCCCTAGTGGAATCATATATCGAAATGATCTAAAGTAGATTAGGATTAAAAGGGGTATGCAACGACAGCTCTCAATTTTGGATTATATAATGTAAATATTATGTGTGTAACGGGGTCATAAGTACCCTTGTATTGTATGTGGGTTAAGTGGAGTTAAATAACTTGATATTTTGATATGTACTTCTGATGCATCTATGTATGTTAACATTGTTGTTTGTATGCTACGCGCATGTCTATATGATACTCACGTATCGAGCTTAGGCTCACTCAACTTATTTTTCAATTGCGAGTAAATATAATGAACATATTGACTATGATAAGAATGGGAATTTAGTAGGTTATTATTAAGATGAAAATGGAAGAGATCACCACTATTATTGTGATGAAGAATAATGTGAAAATCAATTAAGAATTTCGTGATAGAACTTTAGGTTATTAATTTGAGAATATGGAGATAGTTATTAAACTTTTAATTATGTGAATCATTATATGTTAATAGATGTTTACTTTGGTTTTGAACTTGGGGTTTAATATATTATCTTAAGTAATGGTGATTGGAATGATTCGCTTGAGAATCATTTGCTTCTATTTTTGAAGTTTCAATGATTATTCAACAATGGATATGAATATATTGAATTTGAATAGAGATTCAGAGCCCTAGCATGTCATTACTCAATAGTGATATGTGGAAAGTTATAGCATTCCAATTTTTGTGACATTATAGCTTAAGTGGTATCAGAGTTCGGTTTTGATCAATAACGTATAAGTTTGTGATGTGTAGAACTTACGTATGAAGATCATTAAGTTCTAAGTTGTTTATCACTAAGTGCAACCTTAATCAATAGAAAATGTGGTATAATCTTTAGATGGATTAAGCATCGAAATTTGTAGAGCAATAATAGATGAAGAAAGTGGGTGAATTGTAAGACAATTGCCTTTACATAATAATTTATTTTATTTCAATTATTATCTTTAGTTGTATTATCTTTTAAATTTTCTATTTTACTTATACATATTTGTGTATATATGTGTAAACATAGGTATACATAAAGGTATACTATCACTAACTACTTACATTGACTCTAACTTTTGGAACAATTCAATTGCCTCATTTCAAACAAAATGCCTCCTAAAAAGTGAATGAGGTAAAGATGCTCTAGAGGAAAGGTATCCTTCAAGATTGCTTCAATAGGGAGCTCTAGTGTAGGTTAATATCGCAACTACTCAACTACTGAAGACTATGAATACCATGGTAAGGATGATAGCATAGTAGTAACAACAAGCCATGAGTCTTGCTAAGCCTATAGAGGAACCATATGGAGTAGACAAATTTGTTTGACTAGCTAGGGAATTCCACCCACGAGTTGATGCTCTAATAGAAGTTGAACATTGGATCGTTGAAATTAAGAAGACATTTAAGGCAATCATGGTGCCAGAAGATAGTAGGTTGAAATTCGTAGCATTCTAAGCAAGAGCCTCTATCTAATGGAAAAGGTTTAAAGAGCTATTCTATGAAAAGTATTTTCCTAATAGCATCGGAGACCAAATGGAGACAAAGCACTATAACTATAAACAAGATAACTAGATTACGGAGGAATATAAAGTGGAGTTAAACCGCTCAATTAAGTTTTTGCCTAAAGCTATTCATATTGATGATGCCTCTAAGGCAAGAAGATTTGTGAGAGGCTTGGAGCCTAATCTCCAACATGAGGTGGGATACTTTTAATTATCCACCTATACAAAGGTTGTTGATAAGGCTAATTTCCAAGAGTAAAGTAGGAGGAGAACTGAGGAATAGTTATCCTGTAAGTTGATAATCGACTTAGGAAAGAGACCTACCTCTAACATATCCTATGTTGATAAAGGAAAGAGACCTATAGTACATCAAGACAAACTTATGGCTTTTGCACCTAGACCTATTCAGACTTAGCCAATGCCTTTAACATTACCTCCACCACCACAGGTAAGACTAAGAAGAAGATATCCTAGATATTTAGGACCACATGATCTACATCAATGCAATTGGCCTTAAGGGGCATGCTTTTCCTATAGCAAGCTAGGACATCCTGATAATTGCATAGAGAAATCAATCCCTTAAACATTTTGCTACACTTGTAAGCAAAAGGGGCACAGATCCTTTAAATGTAGCATTACCCGAGATAGAGAGCACCTAATCGTGTATTTGCTTTACAACAACAACAATAACAAGATGTTCTGAACCAAGACACCATTACAAGTACACTGCTTATAAATTCAAATACACCTTATGTATTATTTGATACGAGTACGACATATTCATGCATATCACCTATCTTCATACATATGTTTAGTTTAAAACTTATACTACTGAATGATGTTGTTGTTGTGAATTCTCCTTTTAAAGCGGAAGGAAGGTTAGATCAAATGTGTAGCGATGTAGAAATCATAATGTAAGGACAGGAAATGCCTACGGATTTGTTTGTATTAGAGGTGACGAAATTTGATATGATTTTAGGGGTAAATTGATTGTTTAAGTATTATGCCACTATAGATTGTCGTAATCTAGTGGTTTGTTTTAAATTCCCCAATGAAGATCCAATTGTGTTCAAACTCAATGCACCGAGGCCTACAACTCTTCCTACATATGAGTTGTGGGATAAGAGTAGAATATCAACGTTGTCAAGGGAGGCCAGACAAGTTACAAAGTTAGAAGATGTATATATTGTGAAGGAATATACAAATTTCTTTCCAAAAAACATTCCAGGCTTATCACTAGTTAAGAAGATAGAATTATGTATCGATTTAGTAGTAGGAACGACACCAATATCTAAAGCACCTTATAAAATAGCACCCACTAAATCATTAGAGTTGAAGATCCGGCTTCAAAAGTTGCAAGATAATAGGTTTATCATGCCAAGTATCTCGCCTTAAGGTGCTCTTATACTCTTTGTTAAGAAGAAAGATGGGAGCATGACATTATGCATCAATTATAAGGAACTAAACTAAGTCATGATAAAAAATAAGTACCCCCTTCCTAGAATAGATGACCCATTTGACCAATTATATGGCGCTTAGGTCTTATTCAAAATTGACTTGAGATCAGGATATTATCAATTAAGAATCAAGGAAGAAGATATACAAAACTTAGTACGGGCATTATGAATTCTCGGTAATGCCTTTAAGAATGAAAAATTCTCCAACTGCTTTCATGAATCTAATGAAGAGAGTGCTTAAAGACTTGTTAGATCAGTTTGTAGTGGTATATATAGATGATATCCTTAACTATTCTAAAAACAAGGGAGAACATAAGATACATATGAAAATAGTTCTAGAAAGATTACAAGATGAGAAGTTATATGCAAAGTTCAAAAAGTGAGAGTTTTGGTTAGAATAGGTATCCTTCTTAGGACATGCAGTAAACAAGGATAGCATCTCAATAGATTCTAAGAAGGTAAAAGCAGTTATTGACTGGCTAAGATCGAGAACTACAACAAAAGTCAAAAGCTTTTTAGAAATAACTAACTCTTACAAGCATTTTGTGGAAAGGCTCTCTTGTTTAGCAACTCTCTTGACCCAACTAACAAGGAAGGCCAAATTTGTGTATAGTGACAAGTGTAAAAATAGCTTCACAATGTCAAAGGAGAAATTAGTGACACCTCCAATGTTAGCTCCACCTAAGATGTGACAACTTTAATGTTTACTCTACTTAAGATAGGGGAAGAATTTGAGGTATTTAATGATGAATCAACTTAAGGCTTAGGATGTGTACTAATGCACAATGGAAAAGTCATCGCACATGCCTCTCACCAACTAAAACCATATGAGAGGAACTACCTCACACATAACCTAGAGTTAGCGACTGTAATCTTAATGCTAAAACTGTGGAAACATTACATGTATGGTGAGAAGTGAAAATTTTTCATAGACCACAAGAGCCTAAAATACTTATTCACATAGAAAGATCTAAATCTAAGGCAAAGAAGATAGCTAAAATTAATAAATGATTATGATGTAGAGATCCATTACTACTCCAAAAAGGCTAATGTCGTAGCAGATGCCTTAAGTCGAAAGAAGCAAATTAACATAGTAGCTCTAATTACCTTTTAGAGACAAATATTAGAGGACAAGCGTAAGTTGGAGCTAGAGATTTTGACGCATGAAGTGGGAACCAAGTTGGCCACCCTTTTTATCCAACCAAGTCTCCTTGATCGAATTAAGACAACACAAATTAGAGATCCTAGAATTGAAAAGATCAAGAGCAAAATAGAGTAAGGTGAAACTAACGAATTTAATGTACATGCTGGAGTAATTAAATATGGCATAAGACTATTTGTTCCAAATGACATGGAATTGAAGGAGATTATGAAAAAAAGCTCATTATCTAGGATACATAGTACATCTTAGAAGCACCAAGTTGTACAATGATTTAAAGAGTCATTATTGGTAGAGAAATATAAAGCGGGAGATGATAGAATTTATATCGATATGCCTTACATGCTAACAAATTAGGATTAAATACTAAAGACCAGCTAGTGAATTACAACCACTTTCTATACTTGAATGGAAGTAGGAGCATGTAACTATAGACTTCGTTACAACCCTCTCAAGAACCAAGGAGAAACGTGATGTAATCTAGGTAACTGTAAACAAATTGATCAAATCCGCCCATTTCTTACCAATTAAGGTAGACTACAGATTAGAGAAACTTGCTCAGCTATATAGTAAGGAGATTATCTAATTACATGGTGCACTAGCCATTATAACTTTTAGTAGGACTACATGGTTCATGAGTAGATTTTTAAAAAGTCTACATCAGGCTTTAGGGAACTAAATTACAATTTAGTATTGCTTTCTACCCTCAAACAGATGGGTAGTTTGAAAGGACAATCCAAATTTTAGAAGATCTATTACGAGCATATGCTTTAAATTATCAGAGTAATTAGAGTGATCACCTACCATTAGTGGAATTCATATACAACAACTATCAAGCTACTATTTAGATAACTTCATATGAAGTATCGTATAGTAGAAAGTAAAGATCTCCCTTGCATTGAGATGAAGTTGGTGAAAAATAGATAATAGGGCCAGAGATAGTATAGGAAGCCTTAAACAAAGTGAAGGTGATAAGGCAATGAATTCTTTTAACGCAAAATCACCAGAAAAGTTATGCTGATAAACAGCAAAGCCCCTTCAAATTTTAAGTGGAAGATAAGGTTCTATTGAAAGTATCTCTAACTAAAGGGGTGATAAGATTTAGTATGAGAGGAGATCCAAATATAAGATATATGGGTCCATTTAAGATTCTAGAAAAAGTAGGCACTATCGCTTACAAGTTGACTCTACCACCAAGTTTGACCTGGGTAAATGATGTATTTCATATATCTATGTTGAGAAGGATTGTATCAAATCTAAACCAAATAGTGGCTTTAGAGTCTTTAAAGATACAGTCGAATTTATCATCAATTGAAAGACCTACTCGAATAGTGGAGACTTAAGAGAAAATGTTAAGGAGAAGAGTGATTCCCTATGTTAAAGTACAATAGATGAATCAAATAGAACGTGAAGCAGTGTGTGAGTTAGAAGAAGACATGCGAATGAACCATCTAGATTTCTTTTCAAAACTAGGTAACTTTTGAGAACGGAAGTTTTTATAAGGAGGGGAGAATATAAATACATGTATAAAGACATATATAAATATATATTTATTTAATATCTATTATATTTTAACCTAAGGATAAATAAGCAAATAATTAAAGAGATTAAGGTAGTTTAGTCTTTTTAGGATTAAAGTATTTAAACATCTCTTGACTTAGTGCCTCTTCTTTTCCCTCATTTGAATAGTTGCAAACACCCAAGAGACCCTCTTAGTAACTCACAAGGTGACTTCGCGAACTTCCCTAGGACCAACTCAATTTCGTTAGGTAAGAGTTATGATCAGTAAGATAATTCATTTTAATGATAGATTAGTAGGTCTAAACAAATTTTTTACACATTGTTAAAGTACGAAACAAAAGTGAGAAGAAATGGGCATAGGATCAAGTGAATTGGGGATTCAAATCACTAACGGAATCATGTAAGTGCACAAATTCACATAATGAATTGAGATTAACATAATTATAGAATCAATTAGACCTAGATTCTTAGAAAGTAGGCTTAGGAACAAATTGGAGAAGAGGAAAAAGGGATTCGTGAAGAATAGTGTAGTATTCGGTTAGATACACGTCTATGTACTTGCCTGTGTCAAAACACAAAAATATACAAAAAAAATACACAGTCATCAACGCACCCATGTACTTAAGCGTGTTAAATCATAAAATTTCATATAAAGGTACATAGCCAAATGCATGATCGTGTATTTAGGCATGTTGAAATGACAATTTACACAAAAAGATACATAGTTACTAGCACAGCTGTGTACTAGCCTGTGTTTCTCTGCATGGCCTCTTACATGACCATGTTATTCTAGAACATGCTCCATTAGATTCTATTTATTATATTACAAATCTAAATTATGATTTGCAAACAACAAGACATTAAGGAAGGGAATTCTACAACTAGAATACAATCAACCAATTGGTGAACCTATATAAAATTGTAAGATAGAAATGAACTTAGTTCTTTATACCGAACATGTTTATATCCCTTTCTTAGTGATGTAAGAGATAATTGTGAGAGTACTTATCCGAGTATGTGTTTACTGTATTTTGTTATTTGTGAATGTTAGCATAGTATTTAAATGAATATAATTAGATATTGGATTTAATTGTGTATGCTATCTGTGTTTGGCTTAGCCTAAGGGTTGGAGGTAGCAGATCCTTAGAAAGCATCCTAATAATTGGTATGTCGTATTATCTCTAGTAGAGTCATATATCGAAATGATCTAAGATAAATTAGAATTAGAAGGGGCCCACAGCAGTAATTTCCAATTTAGGATTATGTAATGTAAATATTATGTGTGTAAAGGGGTTGTGAGTACCTTTATGTTGTATGTGGATTAAGTGAAAATAAATAACCTAATATTTTGATTTGTACTTCTAATGCATCTTTGTATGTTGACATTGTTGTTTTTATGGCATATGCATGTTTATGTAGTATTCATGTACTGAGTTTAGGTTTACTTAACTTATTTTTCAGTTATAGATAAATATGATAAACATATTTATTATGATGAGAACAAGAATTTAGTTTGTTATTATCATGATGAATATGAAAGAGAACACCACTATTATTATGATGAAGAGTAATGTGAAAATCCATTAAGAATTCCGTAATGGAACTTTAGGTTATCAATTTGAGAATATTGAGATAATTATTGGACTTTTAATATGTGAATTATTATATGTTGATGGATGTTTACTCTATTTTTAAGTTGGGGTTTAATGTATTGTCTTACGTAATGGTGATTGAAATAATTCACTTAAAAATCATTTATTTCTATTATTGAAGTTTCAATAATATTATTTTACAATGAATATGAATAGATTGATTTTGAATAAAAATTTAGGGTCTTTGCATATTAGTACTCAATAGTGATACATGATGGGTTGTATTATTCTAGTTTCTAAGACATTATAATATAATCTTCATATGGTATAATGCGTGTTAAAATTTTCGATATTTATAGCAATGCACATGCCATACTCATTCTGGTTTCACTTAAGCTAGATGAGGGTAGGGGACTGCCTTGCAATAAATAATAGGTTGCAGGAGGAATTAGGATTTGTGCTTTCCAAGGTGATTGCTTTCATGGAGTCCTGAAATGATTTTTTTTTTTTTTTATTGAGGAAGAACGTGTGTATCATGAGGGAGAGATGAGGGTTAGAGTAGTGTGGGTGTGTGCTGTGGGTCTAAAATGGAAAACAGAGGTGCCCTGTTTTCTCTTATCGAAACAGGGGAAGTCAGAAAGGAACCAAGGAGTATTGGAGAAAGCGGAGGTCCAGCACGGCAACGTCGGCAAGGGTGGCTGAGCTCATGTGCGCTCTGCTTTCCCGTGGCTAAACAACAGGGGATGCTTGAAAGTTGCGATTACGGAAAAAGAAAGAGGGAAAAGGAGGAAGAGGAGGTTTGGATCGTTGGTGGTTGATGGCTGTGCTGCAGTTGTGCTCTGTTCATGATTATAAGAATGGGATTGGCTGTACGTTGTTGGCCTGAGGTGGATGGCCAATGCCTCGTTTCCGTTCCTCAAAACGGTTGTAGGGCGCCATGGTGATCGAACAAGAGGAAGCAGCTGCATCGGAACTGGAAGAATATGGAGCATCTGATCGGGAGTTGTTGGTAGAGATGTAGTGAGGTTCCAAAAAGAGAAAGAAAGTGAATTGAGGAAGGCGAGGAGAATATGGGGACTACAATGGACTCCCATCGAGCTGCAATGCAAGTTTCGTATAGGACATCATCTCAAACTACGCCATGGTCGGAAAGAAACAAATGGGTTAGCAGGTTTTTTTTGGTAAATTATGTGCATATCATGGAGGGAGAAAAGGACTCATATGGATTTGAGGTCGGGATCTGGCTCCTTGACTAGTTTTGGTACTAGTCTAAACTTTAACTTATCTGCAAAAATGCATAAATATTCTGTATTCCCACATGAAATAGAGAAAAGATTAAGCAAACTATTTTACAAGATATATTTAAAATAATTGAGATCGTCAATTATGAACATATGAGATAACTTCACAACAATCTTCAAACCTTATAAAAGAAGTTGTAATTCATCTTTTTTTTTCTTTTCCTCTCTTAATATTCTTGATGATAAGCATTCTATATACTAGCAAGCCAAGTCTAGCCTTGTTTGGCACGTAAAAGGAGCAAACTTATGGAGAACCTAATCGTGCCAAGTATATTTGATGGGCACAAGCCTCAATGGCTCCTTCTTACGTGTAGCCAGACCATATTCATCTTCTTCCAAGGACACATCCTCTATCTTCATTCCATTTGGAACCTTCCAATCAAACCCATACAAAAGGTTAGCCAATGTGGACTCCACAGTAATCACGCCCATTTCTATACCAGGACATATTCTTCGACCGCTTCCAAATGGCAAAAACTCAAAGTGTTGACCTTTATAATCAATCCCATTGTCCTCAAACCTATCAGGATTGAACTCTTGTGCATTATCCCAAACTTCTGGGTCTCTTCCAATGCCCCAAACATTGACAAAGACTCTTGTTTTAGGCAAAACATCATATCCTCCAATCTTACAATGTCGTATACTCTCACGTGGGATGAGTGTCGCCGGTGGGTGCAATCTCAGAGTTTCTTTCACTATATTTTTCAAGTACTTTATGTTGGCCAAGTCGTCTTCCTCTACCTTTGGTTTCCTCCCAATTAAACTCCTAATATGTTCTTGTACCTTATCCATAACTCTAGGATTTCTTATTAGTTCGGCCATTGACCATATGATGGTAGTCGCACTATTACTGATTCCGCCAATGAACGCGTCCTGAAAAATATGCATGAGACAAAACAAAACATATACTTGTATGTATAGCAAGTGCAACAATCTTTTCTCTGAATAAATTCGATCACCTTAGCTGCTATGAACTTCTTATGTTGGGTTCTATTCCCCTAGTTTTGTCCAATACTCTAATCCTATGCTTATATACTGCTAGCACACAATCTATATGAAAGACTGAATTCGATGAATATTAAAAGGACTGGTTGTACTTGAAATAAGTGTATCTTCCGTTGATTGCTTGACAGATAGAAAGTTAGACCCACAAACTATCCAAATCTTTTATATGCGAACCCAAAATCCTTTGTGTTAGTAAAACAAAGGAAGTTACACCTAAAAAATTGGTATAACCAATTTTAGATACCTTCATCTCCATTCAAAGCACGATCCTTAAAGCTAGGGAATCCATCTAATCCGGTCTCTTCAATTTAGTTATCATGTAGTAGAATTTAAGCAAGTTTACTGGATGAGATTAGAGGGACAAGGCTGGAAAGGATTCACATATGATTGACATTAGAGGAATAAATGAGTTGAGGCGAATCAAACTTTTAAAAATCTAGGTTTGACTCATTTAAAATATTATTGAGCTATAACCGAACTGAATTTTTACCGAATTTGACTTAAGATCAGCTCATTTAGATTAACAAACTTTATTTTGAGCTTGAACTCGGCTTATTTATAACCCAATAGATATGAAACAAAATTAATTCAAGGAAGTTATTGCATATATAAAATAAATAAATATATAAACTAATAACTAATACCTTATAATTACATATATTATATAAATATTAGTTTTTTGGTTTTAATCATTATTATATATAAACCAAAAGTTTTTTTAACCTACTCATGGACTTACTTGTTAACAACATAAAATAGTTTATTCGCATACATATATAGAAACTTAAGCTCGGCTCATTTGGATAAAAGAGTTTTATTTTGAGATCGAGTTAGGTTTATTTATAAATTGAGCTCAAGTTGAGTTTAATTTAAAGTGAGTTGGACCTTGAGTAGTTTGCAAGCAACTCAACTCTTTTACGGCCCTAAACAAAATGAATGTATAGGTGTTCAATTAATTATAAGGTCAATTGAATTTGTGCTTACCATCAAGAGGGCCTTGATATGGTCATCACTGAGATTTGGCGAGTTCCCAGGATCTCTTTGTAGTGAAAGCAAAAATGCAACAAAACTTTCACTCGGCCTTGAGGAATTACGATGCTCATCTAATAGATGCTGGAAGTATCTATCTAAATCTTTGAAGCTCTTTTCAAGTCGTGCACTCCGACCTGTAATTTTATCTATGGTGTGCCCCCATTTTGGGAAGAAATCCTCTGCCGAAAAACTAGCCAACATTCTCATGATCTCATCAAAAAGACTAGGCAAACTCTTCTCACCAAACTGTTCTTTCCCACATATCTCGTCAAATGCTACCTTCCCCACCATATCATCAAGTAATGAGAATATCATCTCATTAAGGTTCACTACTTTTGTGACGTTTCGAGTCAAGATAGCAATCAAATTATCAACCTCAGCTTCTCTTATGTGCCGAAGTGAGTGGACCCTCTTCTGGCTTAAAAGCTCTAACGAAAAAAGTTTCCTTGTCTCTTTCCAATGCTCGCTATATGGAGAGAATGCCAAGTCCAAGTTGTTGTAGGAAATTTTCCTGGGGCCGGGTGATGAGGGGCGACTGCACATGTCGAGATCATGCTCTTTTAGGACTTCTTGTGCCATTTCGGGGGAGGAGACCACTAGAGTCGGTATGCTACCAAGTTGGAGTTGCATAACAGAACCATATTTTTGGGACAAAATCCTTAAGGAATGGTGAGGGAGTTTCCCAAGTAGATACATGTTTCCAATGACTGGAAGCTTTGGAGGACCTGGAGGAAACTTACACTCTTCCAACTTTTTCTTTTCTATTTTGAGAAAACACTTCAACAGAAAAAGCGTAACAAGCAGAACAAGTGTAGCTAGAAACAACTCTTGAGGGATAATTGGAATGGCCATTTTTTTACTGGATAAAACTTACTTATCCTTGCAGAACTGATCGAACTCTTGCTTTACTCTGGACCGGAAATCAAATAAAGCTTGATATATGATGGCTATGAGAGATCTTCTTCAATTAAGAACAAATGGTCTTCTTCATTTATCAAGTAGACTATAGCTTTCAATAATACTTTCCTTTGAATTTCATTTCCATATGAAGACTGGTAGATGTATACCATAACTATTCTTTGTTTGCAGAGGCCCACTTGAGACAGGTATGGACCCTAACAAGCAATAATACGCAAATTTCACCCCCACACCCCCTTTCCGTTTCTATTTGCAATACTCCAAAAAACTTTAATTTTAGCAATCAAATCCCAAAACTTTTTCGGATTTCAATAATCTAATGGTAAAATTTTTTTGTTAAGTAAACAAACTCTAGAACTTTGTTCGAACTTCATATATGAATGTGTAGACAAATTTCTACCAATGCTTATTGTCCTAGTGTAAGCACTTTATTTTAACGATTTGGTATCAATCACATTCTACTTTTATTGCTTATAAAGTAATTATTACTTTATAAAAATATATATAAATAATCTATTTAAACATTAATTTATACATGGATATATCCCTAAACTTTCAAATGTATCAAATAATCCATTGAACTTTAATAAATTGACAAACTAATCCCAAAAATTATAAATAATTCCCATAAACTTTAAAATTTATGTGAAAACATCCTTCAAACTTATTAAAATATACTTTAAAACTTTTTAAACTTTGAATTTAGTATATTTTTTAACAAAAAAAGCAAGCATCCTTTATGTTAATTTATCAAAACTTAGAGAAATTATTTGCTATATTTAAAATTTTAGGGGACAAATTTGCCCATAAATCACAGTTTAAGAAAGTTATTTAGAATTTTTCATAAAAACTTATATATGAGTAATATCTGTTTTTTATATTATTGAGTAAATATGGAATTTTTATTTCTTTTCGGTTTTATTTTATTCAAGTAAAATCAAACACAATATAAATAAATATTTTTAGATTGATGATTATTGTGGAACAAGATGAATCAACGAAATTCAACTCTGGTCCTCCAAGATCCAATTTTTCAGTTTTCATCTTTTAAGATCAAAATGCCATTAATTCTTGATTTCATTGCCGAATCACATTTCCATGCTTTTATTTAGAGATTAACTAGCCTACTCCATTTGTTCCATAATTAAGTCATCAGGTTCCTTTTAATTGCTCAAGATATAAGCCCCCATTTGTACATTTCTCACCCCCTAATTTTGATGATCATCCTTTAAGTCCAATTCCATGTCATTTTGTAAGTCCCTACTGCTTATTTAGAATTTTGTCCGTTTTGATCTCAATTTATGATCATTTGATTTTTAAGTCCAATTACTTGTTAGACCATAAGATTGTTTAGAATAAGTCTATTACTATGATTTGATTGTAATTAGATAATGAAGAATTTGAAAGTGATTACCAACCTTTTTAGAGAACCAATTCTAGCTTCCTTTCCTAAATTATGTAGTTTGAAATGATGTAAACCTAAAGTATAGAAAGCTTATTCTATTTTCAAATAAATTGGTTTTTAATAAAGGGTAGAATGTTAAAAAACTGAAATCCACATCCATAATTACCGGAGAAAAAAAATCCATGCCCTTAATTAGGACTGGTAATTTATTTTGGCACACAACTACTAATTAAACCATACAATGCAATTATATATAAATAAACTTGAATAAGTTAAGTGTAACAAGATATATTATATATATATATATATATATATATATAAAAAAAAAAAAACAACAACAACTACACACTTATTGTCCCATTCATAATCATATGCAAGGCAGTGTTTGACACCTATCCTTTATCTAAACCAATTTGAAAAAAAATTCCTATAAAAAATTAAAATCTTACCCACCAAGCCATTTAAGATATAATACAGACTCTTTAGTATGCAACTGTTGTGTGTCAATAGTCTTGCATAAAGATTTGATGAAATCAATTTTTTGAGGGGCAGTTCCAATTTGCTTGTCAAGAGAAAACAAAATTTGCTTATACTATATAATGTTTTGGAGATAAGAAGGTTTTTGCCATTGCATTTCATTATTACTTTATATATATAAGTTTCATGTTTTGCTTACAAGCAATATATATATATATATATATATATATATAAAGGGTGACTTAGCGAGCAAGAAAATATATACAAGGGGTGACTTACTTTATTGTATTTAAGTAAACTCTGTTTTAGTGAAAACTTTTGTAGATTGTAATAACTAATATGCTATGTTTAATTATTTCTTTTTTAAACCTTAATTTTAAAAATACTTTGTTACTTAGCAATTTTTTCAATAGACTTGATAACTAAGTTATAAATTTATTTTTTAATGCTTTATCTATAAGTCTCAAGAAAAATGTCTATAAAATAACTTAACACTTATTTGAGTTTACAGGTATGATTAATAAATGATAGTGCTACAAAAGGAAACTTTTATGTACAAATCCATTTAGATAGAAATACATAACAAGATCCTTGATGTGAATTACCTATTGCACCCTTACTCATCCTATTTGTTGCACTTTTGCATTATGTGTAGGATCTTGAAAAATTATAATTGTCCTATAACTAAATTGTGAAAACTTAATTTTATCCAAACCATTATAACCTAATTATGCAAATACTTGCCTTTCAATAAAATGAATTAAATTCGACTTTCCCTTCATATCAATCCAAACATGACTTGGAATAATTATTGCCTACAGCTCTAAGAACGCACCAGTGGCCCAAAGAAAAGAAAGAAAGAAAGAAAACGATGCCCCACAAAACTATTCAACCGTGGGAAATATTTTAGCAACACCTCTATTAATATGATAGATTAAAAGTAATATTACATGTCAATTTCATTTTTTTTCTTTAATATAAACGTATCTTTTTTTTGTTATATGTCACATTCTTAATAAAATATATTAACAAAAATAAATATTCAACTACCAGTCTGCCGTTTACTTCTAACCTACCTTTAATTTCCTAGCTAGTTGCTATCAGCTACAATGTTGATGTTGCATCCATAACAACATCAGCTATAGAAGACACTAGAAATCATAATCATATGAATCATTCGGATAACATTTATACAATCAATGGGGGTTTGAGGATTATTTCTGAGTTTTATGGACATATTAAACTCTAAAAACAAGTAAAACAATTGGTAATAAACAAATTAACTATGAATTGATATCACTCTCTAAATAATTTTCATAACAAGTTTAAACCAATTGTATGTGTTAGTCCAAGGATTATGATTGGTAATGGCTTAAGGTGGGCTATACCTCATGGTTCCTTGCTTAGAATTTTTAAAATTTGACCTTTAAATTTAAAAAAAAAAAAAAATTAAACGATTATCTCCATGGCTAGGGTTATAAATAAGTCGAGTCAAGACGATGCAAGACTAAGTTGAAGCGTAAAGGTTGAGCTCAACTCAAGTTTGATCAAGTTTAAATTTTTAAGCTCAATGTCAACTCAACGAGATACTCAAGAAGTTCAAACCTAACTTAATTAAGCTCACTTAAGCTCGATTTATCTAAAAATATTTTTTTCTTTTAATAATAATAATATTAATATCTAAACTTGACTCAAGATCAACTAAACTTTATGTATTTTGAGTTTGATTCAATTAAGTATTTGAGTAGTTTAAGTTCAACTATTCTCAAGTTGAATTTAGATAACTTGTAAGAAATTTGACTCATTTATACCCTTATCATTGACAATATGCTCTCACTCTCCCTCTCTCTCATTTTTCACTTGTTGTGGCTCACACCTCCCTAGTATAACTCTAAGTATACTACTAATTGTAATACTAATCATCATTTAGGAAATGTTTGCTATGAAGCTAGCTATAAATGGATGTTTAACTAAGCAAATTTAAATTATGGATAATTGTATGTACACCCCTAAATTATTGGTTAATGTAAATAATTCTCCTAATTTATAAAGTGTGATTATACCTCACTTAGCATTTAAAAATATATAAACAACCTTTCACTCAAAGGACATTTCCTCAACAACATAAATTAAAGGAGCATCACTTTTGCAACTGGCTTCACAATAGCATTTTCTCAACCACTTATATATCATATACTGATACCTAAATTTAGGCATAACAATATTGTTCCATTGATTTCAATCAATAAAATAAATAATAGGAGATGAATTTGAAAGTATTTAAATAAAACTCTATTGAATTATGGAGTGGAGAGCAAATTCTCTATTGAATTTTTTTAAGTGTATGAAGCACACAATGAAAAATCTTATAAAATATAAAATCGATTTCAAGACATCTAATACAGTATAAAGAAAGATTCAAATTTTATAAAATCTATTTTAAATTAGAGCTACTTGTATAGCTATTCCCAATCAAACATTGGTATTGGGTAATAGCTTAGCTTATCCATTCTTGCAATAAAATGCAATGTTAATGAATGATTAACTCTTTGTCGTCCTATTTCAAATGTCATTTTCTTTTTCTCTTTCTCTTTCATCAAATATATATAATTATAATTATAATGTATGCTTGTCATTTCATAATTGGATTACATTGGTGACAAATATACACTTATTCAAAGAATCATATCTATTATGGTAGTATCAATACCTTAAATTTTACTCTCTCTTTTTCCAACTCTTCATAGTAAGACAGATGAGTACTTCTATTATGACATATCCTAAATGTAAAGATAGTTAAAGGTTAACTTTTACTCTCTTTAAAAAAAAAAAAGAAAATTGGTATTCAATTTTTTTTTCTTCTTTTCATTTTAATACCTCAACTTTTTAATGTAAAACAAAAAAGTCACTATTCTATAATAACCGTTATAAAACATTGAAAAAAATTAATAAAATATTGATACAAAGTAACAATAAACTGAAGAGAAGGGGAAAAAAAAAAAAGGAAAGAGAAATAGGTGACTACAGCCAGACAACTATATATGTAACATTAAAGGTTACTTTAATATAAACGTCTGTTTTCTCTATACGTCACATTCTTAATAGAATGGGTTAGTAAAAATAAATATTTAAATGCCACGCCTACCTTTTTACTTCCAACGGTACCTTTAGTTTCCTGGCTGGTTGCTATAAGCAATGCTGTTCCAGCCATATCAACATTGACTTTAGAAGACACTAGAAATCATAATCACATGAATCACGGGGATAGCATTAATACAAGCAATGGGCGTTTGAGGATTGTTTCTACAAGTCTCGTGGACATATTATTCTCTAAAGACAAGTAAGACAATCATCTACGAATAAATTTACTATAAGTTGGTACCACTCTTTTAATAATTGTTATGATAAGTTTAAACTAATTATATGTGTTAGATTGGGGATTATGATTGTAGTGGCTTAAGAAGGATTAGACCTTACAGTTTATTGCTAGGAATTTTTTGAAATTTTACTTTTAAATTTAAAAAAAATAATTAAATGGTTATCTCTAAGGGTAGGGTTATATTAAATAAACCAAAATAATACAATATTAAACACAAGCTTACACTTGACTAGAAACTTTAAAGTTTCAGCTCAATTCAAGCTCGATCAACTTTAGAATTTTTAAGTTCAATGTTAACTTAAAGAGACACTCAAAAAGTCTAAACTCAATTTATTTAAGCTCATTTATGTGATGACCTAAACTTAAGCAATAATGTTAAAATTAAAATAATATATATATGTGTGTGTAAAGTAAAATCAATATATATATATATATATATATATGTTATATGCTGAAAATAAAATAAAATAAGTATATATAAAAATAATAATAATAATATGAATTATATGGGCATATATATATATATATGTAAAAAAAATGTGCATAATATATTATATTATATTATATTATAGCTAAAAAGAAAATAAATAAAAGAGGAAGGAAAAAAAATAAACAAATACAGAACAGCACCCTCAATGTCAGCAAAATTAAGTAATATTATATATATATATATATATATTATATATATATATATATAGAAATTAGAATAGAGAGAGAGAAAAATCAAATCATCGAAAAATATTTTTTTTCTTTTAATTATAATAATGTTAATATCTAAATTTTACTCGAACTTTGATAAATGCTTGTTGAGTCTAATTTTTAATTTTTCATTTATATTCTCCATCCGATTTACATTAGATTATATGCTCATCCAATGTAAATTCTCGACTTGAACTAGGAATTTTATTATTTGTTTGGAATCACCACCCAACAGAAATTGGGAAAAATTATTGAATTAGAACTAATTAAACGGATTAATTTTAATTTGGACAACTAGTCGACGAGATCTCCTCTTTTTATTTTTGTAAATGAAAAAAAAAAAAAACTAGAGATTCTCAACTCGGGGACTATCCTATTAAAATTATAAAGTTACCACCTTATCTTTCTAAAATCTAGATCATATTCTGATATCTTTTCTTTTATTTTATTATTATTATTATTATTATTTTTATTTACAGAAGAAGGTATTAAGAAAAAATGATGTAAAAATTACATTAATAATAATTTGAAAAATGATTTTTATTTCTTTTTAGAGTTTCCCCATAAGAGTGCCTACGTACATACTATTCAAGATCAAACAAACCATAGTTCGCTTTTCATGAAAAACTTTAGTGGATTTATTTAAGTTTTAATTATAAAAATACCTCGGGTTTACATTCGTTATCATTTTCAAGATTTTGGAAAAAACCTAAGCCCAAGCTTTATTATTTTATTTTCTAAAAAATTTTGATTTAAGAAAAACCAATTTTGAATTTTTTTTTTTTTGAAAAAAAGGGCTTTTTCTAAGTGATAAAACAATTTATTATTAATTCAAATTCATATTATTATTCTAACTAATTCTAATTTAATAATTTAATTTAAATTTTTTTATCATTTTATTTTATTACTTTATTATATTTTTTATTTTTATTTTAAACTAAACATATCTATTCTAAAAAAAAAACTAATTAAAATCCTAACATTTTTTTATTTTTGGATTATAAATTTCTAATAAATAAATATCTAACAAAATAAATAAATAAGGATAAATAAATAAATTAAAAAATCAAAAAATTGACTTACTTGGATAAGGGTCGGATCGAGTCAGTCAGGTCGGGTTGCGTCGTGCGGTGGTCGGGGGTCATTGGCAATAGCTCCAACATCTGTTTTCATCGATTGGGGGGTGTTTCCAAAGCTTTTGATAATGAAGAACCCAATGGTAGTGGTGATTTCGTCGAAAACCACCTTATGTGGCGGTTTGGTAACTACAGCGAGGGTTTGAGAGAGAGAGAGAGAGGAAACTCCGGCAAAGGCTCAGCTAGCTTATTTTTTCTCTTTCGTTTCCTTTTGATTGCTTGTGGCACATCCTCTCGTTGAGTCCTATTTATAGACTCGTAAAGATCCTCTTGATAAGCTTGGATCCGACATGCAGTTAAGACCCATTTATTTCCATTTTAGATTCGGCCTCATCTTAGAGATTTGATGCCAATTCGTTTTTTTTTTTTTTTTTTTGTGATTTATCAAGTTGATTTGGGCTTAAGATTGATAATAATCCAAAAGATATGAGGAAAAAAAAAGATCCCAACTTCATCGGACTTGCTCCAGCTTCCTCTCGCATTTGTTCTGATAAAGAAGACGATCACGTGCGTCACGCGTGATTTGGGTTGCCCTATCGCATGCTGCCACGTGGTAGTTGGGGGAGAAAAAAAAATGAAAATGGCACAAAGTACCGTTCGCAAGTTTTGAACCCATGACCACGTCCTCCCTTCGCACGTTTTAGGCATATACACAAGCCAACTGAGTGAGCCCAAATCTCAGTTTTATTTAACACGCAAATTGTATATACGTAAGGTATTTTTTTATTTATTTTATATTATTTTGAAATTCTAAAATTTTATAAAAATTCTTTAACTTCTTTTATTATTATTTCTAACCTCATTTTCCAAAATTGGTGTATTTTTCCTATTAATTTTATTTATTTCAATATTTTTCCTTTATTTTTGCGAACTAGAAGAAAAATTGAAAAAAAAATGAAAAATTGAACATTATTTGTGATTAAGAGACAAAAATGGAGTGTTTACAATGCTTAATTGGATATGTTTATTAAAAAAGATTTAGAATATTTTTCAAAAATTTTGATGTGGTTTTAAAGAATTTGACACTTAATTGAGTGATATTTTGATTTCAAGATTTTGATGAATTATTGAGTTGAAAAGGAAGAAAATGAATCAAATTTTATTCAATTAGGAGTCAAAATGAAGAAGTTATGAGTTTTAGAAGACGGACATGAGCAATAGATATCATCATGTTAAGATTAGATTGAATTGGGAGTTTAAAGAAATTATCTACAACAATTATACCAGGGGGGTTATACATGATTATGTTTAAGGGTCATATATGTCTCAGTAGTAATTTGTTTTCTAGACATCATCATATTGATCTAGGTAACTAGACATAACCGTGTCTAGATCGTGTCAACATTAATTTTCAATTTCCAAATGATGTTCAAAAGTTTTGACTTGCCTCAAAGTACAACCATGTTACACAATGTGTTAACATTAAAATAGGATTTTTTTTTATGATTGTTATATAAAGGAAAGAGGAGACCTAAGCTCATATCTTTTGAACATGAATTTTAGAGACTCTAAGGTTTTTAGGAACATAGAAGAGTAAGTTTTTCACTTCAAGATTAAAGTTTCATTCTTAAATCTTTTGACAATGTATGATTTTACATTACTAAAGGGTTTTGTTTTCACCATATTTAGAGCTCAAATCTTTTAATATCTAGACTTGTAAATCCTATGAATGCCATGTGACTATTTTTATTGCAATTTCAATGAAGTTTTCAATTTCTTGATTCAATCATATGTGCTTGATTTGTTTAGATTAATATTTCTAGGATATTAGTCTAATTATTTGATATTATGCTTTATGATTGAGAAATATAGTATGTAATTAGATCTAACATAATTAAAGAGAATTTTATGTAATCTTATGAATAAGTTATATAATTCTTCCGAATTTAATTTAATTATTTTAAGGAATTTCTTATTCTTTAATGCAATCTTAGAAATATATTATCATGAAAGGATTTAAATAGGTATTTTTTATATTAGGATTAATAAACTTGAGAAATTTACTGACTTAAATATGGAATTCTCCTAATCAATGAAATTGTAGATGGAATTAGATGATTTTTACTGATATCACATGATAAAATATAAGGAAAGCAGGATCTAAATACTTGTTTTGCAATCTTAAAATTAATTTTAATTTGGTTTTGCTCTTCTCATTTTTAATTGAGTTTCTTAATTAATCAGTTAATATTTAGTTTTAGATTTTAGTCAATCAATTTCAAAAACTTATCGGTTAAATAATAGAGTATAGGTTAATATTAATATTCACAGTCTCTATAGGATAACATTCATATTCAATTCACTATATTACCAATTTGATAAGTATACTTATTTTACATCAGAAATCAACTATTATTTATACTCAACTTGAGATCAATTAGGTTCGCTAGTTAATTGAACTGAACTTCATATGACTTGAGTTCGACTTAATTAAGTACTCAAGTATTTTAAGACCGAGCTCAAATTCGACTCAAATGTTCTCAAGTTAAAGTTGAGTTGAATTTAAATAACTTGTGAGTAATTTAATTCATTTATACCCCTATCATTGGCAATGTACTCACACTCTCCCTCTCTCTCATTTTTTGCTTGTTGTGAGTCACACCTCTCTAATATAACCTTGAGTCTAATACTAATTGTAATAGACCATGGCAAACTTTTGGGGAGGGTCTCTTTGATGAGGTTGGACTTAGCTTGTAATTTATTAAGAGAATAGGCAAGTAAAGTATTAGTCTATATGGTGAAAGACTCTTGTGTCCCGGCAAATGGTATAACTATTGTATTCTTAGCTTCATCAAAATGCCCAATTTCTAGATGAGAGTGAAAATAGGACAATTACAACTCATATAAGAGAAGCTTAAGTTGAGAAGGGCGCTCAAGAAATAAGATGAGCACAAATCAAATTAGTTCAATTTTTCCTCCAAATTAAACCATAAAAATGCAGTTTGATTTTTAATTTCTTTAAATCAAACCACAGTTCAATTTTAGATTTTTTTTTTTCTAAGCCATAAAATTTTGGTTTGGTTTACGAATTAAGTCATATTTTGTTTTTTTAAAAAGTGTATTTGTTTAACTTATAATATCACATAAGCAATATTAAATTCATTTAATAATATGTATTAACATCATATAAGAAATTGATAAAGTTAATATTAAAGTAACTAAAAATTTTCAAATGTATAATACAACTAATTTATTCTTCAAACTAGTTATAGTATAAATTTTGAGTTAACCTACATACATATTTGCCAAATTATAATTATAAAATTTAAATATATATACTTTTTAATAAATGTAAACTAAAAATTCTTTTTAATATTATGTTACAACAAAAGAATTTTTTTAGTTACAAGTAAGATATTATTATGTCTTTTCAAAATAGTTTGGCTTGAATTTATGGTTTAGTTCAAATCAACCCTCTAAACCGATCATAAATTTTCGATTTAGTTTAGATAAAAAAATTCAAAATTAATTACTAAAAAAATCATATTTTTTATTCACATTGTTTAATTTACGAATTAATTCAATTTTTCTATTTTTTTCTCCTACCCCTATCAAGAAAGCACTAATACCCTCAAGCAAGCTAAATGCTTGAGGTGCAAGCTTTTAAGCAAGAAACTTATTATAGGCACCAATGTAGAGTACCTCAAGCATGTAATCAGCACTATCAAAAAATAAACTGCCACATGGTGGACATTTTATTGAATGCATCAGAAGTATTAGGAATTTCAAAAGGTAATCACGTTGCGTGCCCATTAAGAACTACAATGCCTCAAGGCATGCTATTTCTTTACATTAGGCAACTCATCAAATTTGATCACTTGGGCATTCTAGATAAGATGCTATTGGATGGGTTGACTATTAGAAAGAAAGGATTATAGATATTTCTAGAAAGTAATAGGCTAGATTAGGCCTTGGAATGGGGTCTAACCTAACCTTAAATTAGACCTAGACCCATCAGTTCACAATGCTTCAAATGAAGAACCGTATTCAACTTGATTGGTCTAATTTCAAGCTGGTACAGTAAACTCACCAAGTCAAGGTTTTGAATCATGGACTTGAAACCATTCAAAATTTTCTTTTTTTAAAATTTACTTTAGGGGAAAAAAAATCAATTTTAATTTAGGAAAGAAGAAATTATAAACTTGAAAATCATGCAGTTTTTAACCCATTTTCTAGAAAAGTTAAAAAAAAAAAAGAATTGACATTTATTTATATAAAACTATACTCATATACAATTGTAAGAGAAATAATGTGACATAAAAACCTAAAAAAAAAAAAATCAAAAGACAAAAGGTTAATCTCAATCCCACATTGTTGAGAATTGAAAATTTACTCTTTAATGAATATCCATAAATATTCAATCAAACATACTCTCTATTTTAATTTCTAACTTATTTATTTTTTTCATTATTTTGGAAGCCAGCAGTTGGACAAGCAAAGGGGTTTAACCCACACGTGACCTATACTTCCCTCGACGAGTCAACTCCGATTGGGGACTTAAACACGATGGGCTACATCTGATTCAGGAACCGCCGGTCCAGCTCTTTGCCGGATCACAGTTCAGACTGCCCAGACCCAGGTCTAGGCTGGATAGCCTAAAGACGAGAGCGTCCAAAAGCTTGTTGGATAAGAAGGATAATGACCGACAACACTTCAAGAGACTTGGCTGGCTGAGAAATGCAACTTAGGAGGCCGTTATCACTTGAGTGTTCACCTTACTCAGGCAAATGAAGCTAGTTGTCCGAGGAGTAAGGATTGTTTGGCAGACCATGGGCGAACCTCCGGGGAGACTGTCCTTGACAAAAGGTAGGCTTGAAATAGACTAGCAGGGTTAGATATGGAAGGCTGTTGGCCATTCGATGACGACCGAGCACACGGATACGGTCAAGGAAAGTCTCTCATCCCATAACACCTACCTACCTATACAATCGACTTAGAAAGTTGAGATGCAAACTCAGGAATGGTGTCGAGAACATATTATGAATGATTATTAAACTAGGAGATTATCGGTGTGAAAATGAAATAGTACGAGGATCAGAATACAGCATGGTAGTGAATCCAATGAAGCTAATGCCTTGATACAAATAGTTTCAAACATCGCACAGCAAGTTGAAAACATGGAGCATACTAACTTAAGCAAAGCAGGAAGAAAATAATACTAGTTTAAAGTCTAAGCGTTTCCCTTGCCCTTCTCTTTATCTTCAGCCTAGTGAAATCCAATTATGCTAGCCAATACTGGTGTCATGCCAATGCCATTCAAATATAACCCCATCAACAATAACCTACTCTACCAAAGAGTTGGCCACATCAATCACAAAGCGATATTTCACATCAGATTTTGCAAGTCTTTCCATGGCTTTGTTGATGTAGTCCATCTTAATAACCTCAACATCTGCCATAACGCTATGCTTCGCACAGAAGTCTAGCATCTCCTGCGTCTCGTCGATGCTTCCAAAATTGCTTCCCCCAACCAACCGCCGCCCTGAAAGCAGGAGTAAACAATTACGAAAGTATATGAAGTCTTGTACAAAAGCTTTTCTCTCTAAGATGCAGATGAAAATGTTAAACCTACTATAGAGTAGTGGTTCTTCAATTTACATATATATATATACATACATACATATATATATTACCCATAGAATTAACTGAAACCAACAGGGAGCTGGATTTGAACTGGTTTGAATACTTCTGAAATTCATATCTTCAAGTGTTAGGTATGCAACTTACCCATAACTAAAGGAAAGATAGGCAACTCCAGAGGCTTATTAGGTAATCCGACCGTGATTAGCTTCCCATTCAGCTTCAGCAGACCAAGCAAAGGAACCAGAGGATGGGCAGCAGATATAGTGTCAATGATGTAGTCCATCGTATTCAGAGCTGCCTGCATAAATGATATATTCTCTATTAAACATCTACTTTGAAAGACATATAAGTACTTTTTATCTGAATAGGAGATTACTGCTGTCCTATTTATGATATATCAACCAATCAAGGTTGGAAGATTTAAAAAAAAAAACTAGTCTACATACTTCTCATATAAAACAAACCAGATGACAAACTAACTTATTTCAAAATATGCATACTACAAACCTTCATTTTTGCAGGGTCACTTGTAACAAGAAAAGAATCAGCACCAAGGAGCTCAAGTGCTTCAGCCTCCTTGTTTGGAGACGTACTAATGACAGTAACCTTCAGACCAAATGCCTTGGCAATTTTAACGGCAACATGACCAAGCCCACCAAGTCCTGCAACGCCCAAATGCTTTCCAGGCTGAGTCATTCCATAGTACTTCATGGGGCTGTAGACTGTGATACCAGCACAGAGAAGTGGTGCTCCAGCATCAAGTGGTAAGTTATCAGGAAAGCGCAGCACATAGTGCTGGTCAACTACAATCATGTTAGAATAACCACCATAAGTCTTTCCATCTTTAGCAAATGCATTGTACGTGAGAACCATCTTGGGACAATAGCTTTCCATTTGCTGTTGGCAGCTTTCACATGTCCTGCAGGAGTCCACAATAACTCCAACTCCTACTCGGTCACCCACTTTAAATTTTTCCACCTTACTCCCTACTTTCGTCACTAGCCCAACAATTTCATGCCTGCAAAAGCATATTGGCAAAGCAACACAAACATAAGGCTCCTTATATATTGGCATCCACTAAGTTGATTACATCAATTCAAGTCAAGAAGATAAGGACAGAAGACTTAACTAACCATTCTATAAATTGATGATGGTTGATATTCAGAATCATTTGACACTTTTCGACATAAATTCATGTGGAAAAATAAATCAAAAAAGAGAAATAACAGAACACAAAAGTGTAGTTCTAAGAGTTCTTGTTAAGTTGAAAGATTTGGGGAAAGCAGCAAAAAACAAAAGGAAAACGAATGGGAGAGACACACACACATACTATGACGTAATGCAACAGACCGTACTTTCAGTTTTTCTAAGGCTCTGAAGCCCATGTCAAACAAGGAAGAACAAATGATAAGGAAATCAATCAGCTAATCAAATACATGTCAAGTTTTGGGAAGTATCTGCAGATTCAAGTTTGACAAAGAAAACCCATTTACATGGAGATGGATAAAGACCTCGTAAGTGCTCCTTGCAAGTTTAAAGGCTTGGTATATTAGTTTTGTGCAATAAAGGCATCTACGTGCATATAAGCATGCTCAAGTATCTAGCCTTAACAACATAAAATGTGCTAGTCACAATTTTTCAGAGTTCTATTTTTACTTGTAAAACTACTGATATTAATTGATAATAATATGTCATATTCTTTGTAATTTTCTGTTCAAATTTTTCATATATCAACATCCTGTCGTATGTGGAGGAAGGTGATATGTCAAGACAGAATCCAACCCTATCCTCATAGGGTGTTTGACACCTCTGGCCATTGGGTTGAAATGAAAAGTGATTTGAACAATCACTGCCCAAGGGACACTTCAATGCACAAGTCTGAATCAAGTCATTCTGGTTAACCAAAAAAAAAAAATGGTCACTGACAGATAAACCCACAAAAGGATTATCAAACAAGCTCAGAAATTGGCTCACACATCTCCTTTAGAATAGCTAGAGATTCAGAGTTTGAAGTTGGATGGCACACAAAGACATGTACTACTTAAATTAGAGGCAAATTACAAGTACACGCCTTAACTATTGACAAGGTGCAGAGAGACAATTAAATTCCCAAAATGTGACTTCATATTCAGCAATGGTATTAGGGTGCATTTAACTGATATTTTAACAATTTACCATGTCTGGATTCAAGTATATATGTATGAACTTTAAGTGGTTGAGGAAATGTTTACTGTGAAGCTAGCTGTAAAAGGATATTCAACTTAGCAAATTTAATTTATGGAAAATTGCATATATACCTCTAAATTATTGGTCAAGCACAGACAATCCCTCTAATTTATGAAATGCGACTTCAACTCACTGAAACTTTTAAAAATATACAAATCAACCCAAACCATTGCGAAAACCCTAAAACTGTAACTAAAAGGACATTTCCTCAACTACTTAAATTAAAGGGCAGATAGTTTAACATCACTTTTGCAGCTAGCTTCACAACAGCATTTCCTCAACCACTTAAATATCATATCTTGATAATTGAATTTAGACATGACAATATTGTGCCATTGATTTCAAACAATGAAATTGATAATAATATACATCCAGTTTGTTAATCTTTAGTATTTTACCAAGTCTCTCTTTGGATAATTTACCAAAAGCACGCAACAGAATTCAACTCCATTTCTCCTTTTTCCTACCCTATTTTCCTTTCTAAAACAGGAAAACATATACATTTAAGGAAAACCACACCGAAGCAACAATTAAGCCCAATTAACAAACATTATTATCATTCAAGAAATCTCAATTTGCATACACAGAGCATTGACTACAGTAAAGAATTCATTATTATGTCACAACATAGAGAACCAAGGAAAGGAGAGCTTCTATGCTCTTTGGACCCTATCAAGATAGTCATATTATCAAAGAGAAAAAACCATAAAAACATAAATTCCACAAAGAAATTCAAGTTTGCAGATCAAATTATCAAACAAGTTCATATCACTATTAGCACTAACTAGTGAGATACTTTCCTGCGTTGGTTTTCTTTAAACCAAAAAAGTAAGGCATCTTATATATTCTTATCCGCCTTTAGATGAAAATATAGAAAAATAAAGGGAAAGGCATTATACCCAGGAACAACAGGATATACTGCGTTTCCCCATTCATTTTTGGCAGTATGCAAGTCGGAATGGCAAACTCCACAATAATGGATTTTAATAGTAACATCGTCATCTCCATTTTCCCTGCAATAACCAAAAAATATAATATCAACCGTCTGCATTCAAAATATAAATGAACTCAAAAGCAAAATACCGAGCAAACTATATCACTATGCGGCTTCAAAACTCAAATCACTGTCCAGCCTTAAAAGCACGCTGGATCCAGTGAAATATGGAAATTCTTGGGAGAAAATGATATTTGGCAAAACAAGATGCGGCAAAAAGAAAACAACCGATGTCTATTGTGTGAATCTTTCTCGCAGATGTGGTTGTTCCATAAATTTAAAATAAGACAAGGGTAAACTTCAAATTGCCACACCTCCGTCATATTTCAGGCTAAATGAACCATCATCAGAAAACTTCGCCACTCTTTTAAGATTAAAGGTGCTTACATTTCTGGGAGTCAAAGAAAACACATTATCATGGAAAAAAAATTTTCCATTTGGATGAAATATTTTGTCAGAAATTACGAAAATCATGTGCACACCTCCATTGAACAAAAGAAATTAGAATATTATTAGCCACGAGCCGCTACCATTACTATCTACAGCCTCCAGTCAATACCAGTTATTAGTCACCAAATCTGCCTTAAGAATGCCACCATGAATTCAATAGGTATAAATATCATAGAAAATGTAAATGGGTGCCACAGTAGACCCGTTAAAGTAGTCAAACAAAAACCTTTCTATATTTGCACACTTGCATTTTGCAAAGAATGGAACCAGTGTTGAAAAATATGAAAAATTCTTTTAGCCCCTTAATAAGTGCATCCAGCTGATAAAAAAAATGTTGCCTGGGGCACCTATTGATGAAATCCAAGTATTAGATTTGAAATCAAGTTTAAATGAAACACAGAAAGCATCTCCTGCGAACCGATCGAACCCTCAAGATACGACATCTGGTGTATTTTGTGTCTACTAATGTTACGTTTTGATGATAATTACTCTAATGTAACAATTTAGCCTAAATATTAAGAAAAAATTGAGAGGACAACAACGAAGAAAACAGGGGTCTTTCAGTTAATTGGCTAAAAAATTACCAAAAACGGTAGAATTTTCCACAAAAGCCTGAGAGCCCGTGACATGGCCCGATTTAGTATTCTTTAAGCAGACGTAAGATCAGACAAAAGATCTTTACCGTATACCTACAACATTATAATAATAAAACAAATGGATCTCGTAGTAGGGATACAGTGTTCACAAACTTTACATTTCTAACCAAAAACCTATTAATACAAAAAGGAACCTTTTTCCTAAATCACCGACTACGTAATAAAAAAATGACATGTATGCGTCATCCACGGCAAACAAAACGAGAGACAAAACGAATCACGTTTTTTCACACTGATTCAGTATTTGAAACCTAGGATGAGTCTGCGGAAAATACTCTCCATCTCCAAGCATGGAGTTGGAAGGTGAGTGAGGGTGGTAAAATCCGTCTCTGTTTCCGGGAACCAAAACAACACACTGATGCAACTAAACCAGAAACAAGCTCGATGAAAGACCAAAAGCAACCGTCGTGATACCTGCGGGAAAAATGGAAGGGAGAGAGAGTTCCAGAAGTATCTGCAGCAGCATAGCCAAAAGCCTTTTGTGGGAGTTGTTGATCTGATGATGTCGCCATTTCTTCTTTCTGATCCCTTTCTCCCTTCAAAGGATGATGTTAAGTTGCGTTAGTGACGTTGATATAAAGATAGAGTAAAGGGAGGGAGTTGAGAGAAAATTGCGACGGTGGAGTGCGGGGGGGTTGGGAGGTATAAATGCGGCAGCAGTGTTTGCCACGGCTTGCACGCTTTTACGATGTTCAAGGATCAAGGTTATAACCCGGAATTCTCTGAAGAATGGAACCGCATTCCTGGTAAATCTAATTTACCCAAAAGAAGGTACGACGTTATCGATGGACGACTTCCAAAGAATCACTTAGCAATTTTTAAAACCTCCGTTATTTAGCAATTTTTAAAACTCCTGTGGATTCTACATTCTAGGGTTGGTGCTTTGCAAAGCAACAATTCAATTTAGGGAATTTAGCTAAACACCCTGATAAAAGTATTCTTATTTTTATTAAATTTTTTAAATCATTTTATAATTGTTAATTTAATTAAATAATAATATTAGAAGAATTTAATTATATCATATCATAAAAATATAAATTATATAATGTAATTAAAAGTAAAAGATGAAATAAAAATTAAAAAACACAGGAAATGGTCGGAAAAAATTATACAAACCCAAGCCACCTTCACGAATTATGTCAAGAACAATTATAAATTAACACATATCCAAAATTATGGCTGCAAATGAGTTGTGCACCAAGCTGCTCGAGTCTATAATGCCAAAGATTAAAGATATCGGAAGATAGTACTTTGTTATACAAGTTTATGTGGTTTTTAAGGTTATTGAGGACTAATTTATTTAGAGATGGTTTCTAATATCTATAAAATTATGACAATGAATTGAAAAAATCGAATAGCATATATATGCAAGTTCATGTATATTCATTTCGAGAAACAAGTTTGAGCCTTAGAGTTTTCAAGTTTCAATTCAAGCTCAAGCTTGAGCTTGTTTAAACTTGATAACATAAACAAGTTTCCAAGTTGAGTTCAAGCTTCAAATCTCTTATTAACCTCAAGCACAAGTCCATAATTTTTAGACTTGGTAAAAATTTGGCCTTACTTAAGCTCAATATTTTTTCTAACAAGTCAAGCATGAATTTTCAAAGTTCAATTAAGCTCAATTGCAGCCCCACTAAAGATAGAGAAAGATCTAAGGATCTATAGATAAAGAGGTTTCAATTGAAGCGGTTACATTTGTGTCGCACGTGTCTCAAGCTATATATAGCCTTAGATAAGAGATGTGCAAATGATATATAATGACATAACTAGGAAAGAGAGACATAAGAAAGAACAAGGCAATCTTAGTGTTTCAAATGAACAAGTGACATATAAGGAACCTTAGAGAACCTTGAGAGTCATCTTTGCAATTTATACATTGAGATCTGTAATTTCCTAAAATGTGGACATTATACATGGGAACAATGTTATCAAAATCGCAAGTTAACTTGCACGTTTCTATAATTTTACGAGTTGGTGAGCATATTTTTAGTCAACTTGCATGTAAAAACATTTTTGAGGTAAAATCGTAGTAGAATCACAATTCCACACGTGGAATTGGTAAAATCGCGAGTCCATTAGCATTTTTACGTTTCTACTACAAGGTCTTATTTTCCATCAGCAGAAGGACTGAAAAAGAAATAGCTCGGCCTAGTTGAAGACATGCAGCTTAGAGAAGCCTAACCTAACCTAAAATTCAAGTAAATTTGTAGGCTATAGCTTTCATTCTTCAACTATGTTAGGCATCACAATATGTAAGTGTATTATTTCTAACTTTTTTGTTCTTACTTTTTCCTATTGGCTCCTTTTATCTAGTAGAAACTTGAAACTTAATAGTATTTTCTTCTTCTTCTTCTTTTTTCTAATCTTGAATCTTGAGTGCCGATCTTGTGTGGGGGAAATGTAAACCTTTATGAGTTGCTGCTATTGCTATTGTATGTTCATCGATCATCGCTTATCACTCGTCGATGAGCTGCATTGCATTGAAGTCTTCGTGTTCATGTTTGTCGATCATCGGTCTTTCTATTCCTGTTTATGATCATGTTTATGTTAAGCACTTATGTTTGATTGCTGCAACTTTTCTTATTTTAATTAATATTTTATAATAGTAAATAAAATAAATGGTAGATAACTTTAATTTTGTAAGAATTTTTTATTTTTAATTTTATAGAAAATATATAAATGTATTTATATTTCTATATTTTCAATATATCATAGTTATAATACTTTTAAATATATATTGTTAAGTAAATATATTTTGAATTAATAATCACGAATAGTGCAAAATTTACCTAGTAATATATAATTTTGAAGGTTTTTCTTATTATAGTACCTTTTTTATTATTTACTTTTGGTTAATAGTTATTTTTCTTTTTTTTTTATGTTGCTTATTTCTAATGGTATATCTTCATTATCAACTTTTATTTATTAGTAATTTCTTAAAGTCACAATTGATTTTTAAATTTTATCTATTATCTTTTAACTTTTGTATATATAACTAAATGAAACTTGCTTTATAAAAATTTATTTTAGAAATAAGCTATCTATATTATACAACTTATGCTTGATTATCTATATTATGACTTTTATTGCAAATTTGCAATTTATGGCCAAAATAAATACTGAATTTTCTTATTTCTACTATCTATTATATTTTTTAATGACTATTGTAAGTAAATTTATAATATTTGAAAGTTATTTTATATAAGTTATAGAAACTTACGTTTCTATGTTCCGATTCTACGGACCCCTTAGTAATTCTATGTAAAATCGTGATTTTGATAACCTTACATGGGAACATCATTTCTTTGGTCTTTGGAATTGAAAAAAAAAAAGTTAAATATTCATAAATCCTTAGGCTTAATGATATCTATATAATCATCTTGTAATCGATGGATGAGATAAAGTATACTTACTTCATGATTATCTTAAATGTGCTTACGAAGGCCCAAAGCTAATAATTTCTCTCATGAGTGCATAAGCCTATATGAAAAAAGTTAAGAGGTAAATGGAGGGGTCCAACAATCCATGTTCCAAGCTCACCAAGTCAAATCTCACTAATATATCTCAAATATAACCTAGAGTTCCTAAATCCTATCACCTAATACAAGAAGTCAAGACTAACTAAATAGTGGACTTATCCCAATAATTAATATAATAATTTTAGCACTGTAAAGTATCTGACGAAAGTCTTAGTTTTATAAAGTTTTGAAAAAGTTGAGAATTTAATGAAAGACAAAAAATGTTGAGGGCTAAACTAGAAAATGGTAAACATTAAAGATTAAAAATATACTTTTTTCGATAAAGTTAAATATATTTTACAAGACCATATACATTTTTTAGATGCATGTGTTGTTAAATATCATCTTATTAGTCCCTTTTAAATTTGATACTTCTAAATCTTTTCTATGATGTTCTTTTGATTCTATTATACCATTTGTTTTAAGTTCTACTATGTTTTTATTTTTCTTTTTCATATTTAAGCATGTTATTTTACAACAAACAATATCATGTTAAAGTAATTTAAATTTGTCTATAATAACAAGGAATCCTCGATTAATATATAGAGCAACTTGAATTCAACTAAATGCAATAATAATATACTAGTGAGATCCCTTTATCCAATCAAGTTGATGTAATCACAATATTGAATACCATTTTTTTTTAGGCCAAAAATAGAATATTTAAAAAGATATTATGGATTTTTTTTATTTTTCAATTATGAAAGTCAAAGCTAAATTGACAATTAGAGTTGAGAGGTAGTACATTACAGGATGTCATGTCAAAGATCACCACATCATTGCAAAAGATTCAATAAATGAAACCAAGAAAAGAAAAGAGTAGAAAAGGGGAATAGTTGTAAAGGTAACACTCCAAATATAAGGGGTTCGAGAAAAACAAAGTAGAAACAGTTGATAAGATGTAAGGTGTAGAGATGTTAAATACTTCAAATGCTTAGGTTATAGGCATTTAACAACATAGTCTTAATAAGGTTGGTAATGATTGTTAAAGGACTTGATCTTAAAGTAAAATCTGTGAATCAAAAGGAAGAATAGGGGAAAAAAAAGTAAAAGAAAATGTGATAGTGGAGATGAGTAAGATGTAATTCAATGCGAGAGCGACCAATCATTATATTTGATTATTAGAAGGAGTAAGAGTAAAGAATATTTCAAAACCTAAAGTGCTTTGTGTCACAATCCACAACATTAGAGTGGATATAGAGGAAGCAACTTAGACTTAGAGTGTAGCAAGTAGTATTAGCGGGATAATTTTTTCTAAGAGTTAAGCCCTTTGAAAGCAAGTTCGGCCACCGGTGAACAAACTAGTTGAAAGCTAATAACACTCTCCTAATGATGGTCATGATAAGCTAAAACCAGTTGAAAAGGTTAGTCCTCTCAAACATAAAAGGGACGATAGCAAAGCCGATGAACGTACTCCTAATAAAGGATGGGCTCGGAACTATCCTAGGTAAAGAATGGGAAGAGAAAGCTTACTCATCATCCAGAAATAAGTAAAATGTATGAGGTAAATGATGATCAAAAGTTGCATAAAAACTCTAGGAGGAGAGAACCTCCTAGGCCATAACAAGTGGTATCAAAGCTTAAGGTTTTAAGTCACATCCAGCTACCTAAATGTTACTTATGTGAAATCAATGTAGGGGTAGCCTTATGGAAAACATAACTTGTATAAGAGAAGCTCAAAAAGAGAAGTGGCCACCAAGTGGATGACACTACTGTAAGAGGAGAGGTGGTTATATCGCAAGTTAAGGCTTTTATAGTAAAAGCTACCCAAATCATTATGAGAAAAGGAAAAAGTACTTTAGTGAGTTTCCTTACCATTGGACAACTCAATAAGAGACGATCTCAAAGAACATGGAGAGAGGTAAGGCTAAGAGAAGGGAGCTATGGAAGCTCAAAAGTCTTAATTGAGATGACCTTGAGGTGGAGTTTGATAATAGATGGAGGCGAGTGGTAATCACTTGGGGGAAGTACAATAGTGGGCCACCTTACCATTTGGTAACTTAGAAATAGGAGATCTCGAAGGAGGAAGAGAGGAGTGAGAATGAGAGTGAGAGCAAGAGAGGAAGGTCCATGAAAGCCTAAAGTTATAGTCAGAGAAGACCTTGTGTGGAGTTTACTAATTGGTGGAGGAGGTTAGCAATTTATTAGGAAAAAGGTAGTGGCAAGGGATTGCCTTTGTGATGATGGCATCACAAATTTAAGTAGGGAGAGTATCAAAGTCCGTGACGTCATAATGGATATGAAGGGATCAAGTTAGGTTTGAAGTGTAATAAGTAGCATTAATAAGGTAATTTGTTGTGAGCATTGGATTCTTTGAAGGCAAGTTTGGTCATCTTTGAACAAAATAATTGCGAGTTGATGCCACTCTCTTAATAATAACCATGGTAAGCCAAAACTAGTTGAGAAAGTTGATTCCCTCAAATATAAGAAGTATCGTGGCAAAGCTTGTGAGAGCACTCCTGATGAAGAATGGGCTCAAAACAATTATAGGTAAAGAATAGGAAGAGAAAGGTATCTCACCATCTAGAAGCAAGTATAATATATAAGGTAAAGGATGGTTAAATGCCATATAAAAACTCTAGGAGAGGAAAACCTCATGACTCATAACAAGTGGAATTCCCTAAATGCTATCCAAGTTAATTTAATGTGGGGGTAGCCTTATTAACGAAAAGGCTTGTATGGGAGAAGTTTAAGAGGAGCGATCACCTGGTGGACAATGTTACTAAAGTAGAGGCAATCATGCATGAGTTAAGATTTTTATAGTAAAAGCTACTCAAATCATTAGGAGAATAGAAAATAATACTTTACTAGGTTGCCTTACCATTGGACAACTTAAAAAGAGATGATCTCAAATGACATGTAGAGAAGTGAGGACAACAGAGGGGAATTGTGGAAGCCTGAAAGTTCTGACTGAGAAGATCTTATAGTGGAGTTTGACAATAGACAAAGGTGGGTGGTAATCATTAGAAAAAAGTATAATAATGAGTTGCCTTACCATTGGGTAACTTGGAAAGAGAAGATCTTGAAGGATAAAGAGAGGAGGTGAAGGTGAGTCTTAGTCAAAGAAGACCTTGGGTGGAATATGCCAATGGGTAGGGGAAGGTGGCAATCGATTGGGAAAGGGTATTACCATAATGGCAAGAGATTGGCCTTGTGGCAAGGGCATTATGAATTTAGGTAGGAAAGAATATCACGATTCGTAACATTAGAGCAAACATGGGAGGATCAACTTGGGCTTAAAACGTAGTGAGTGATATCAATAAGATAATTTATTTTAATAGTTAGGTTCTCTAAAAGTGGGTTTGGTCATATGTGAACAAACTGGTTAAAAGTTGATGTTGCCTTCTTGATGATGGTCATAGCAAACTAAAACCAGTTGAGAAAGTTAGTCTCCTCAAACATAAGAGGGACTAAGGCAAAACCGATGATGAATTTCTTGATGAAAGATAAGCTTGAAACAATTCTAAGTAAAAAAAAAATAAGAGAAAGTTAGCTTACCATCCAAAAATAAGTAAAATATATAACACAAATGATGATTAAGTACTGTACGAAAACTCTAAAAGGAGAGAATCTCTTGTGACACTTGGTATGAGGGAAGACATATATATGGACTATTGATAGGGTTGCTGTACTAATGTAGTTTCTACTGCTATTGTTGAGAAATTGAGATTGATAATCACTTATATCAATTTAATGACAAGTCTATGTTCATAAATAAGTACGAATTCCTTTATTTATTAGGAAAATATAGTGATGAGTTTATTTGTGGTGTGGTTTACACGGTGATACTTATTTATTGTTGGAAAGATCCTGTTAATATTTAAATAATTTCTGGTATCAACAAAAGTTCGATTCCGACAGACCCCTACCTCATAAAACTCCAATTATAGACTCAGCGGACGAGTGAATTATGGCCACCCACAACTGCCCCGACCCTTATTAGGTTCCATGACTTTCATGGCAATGCAATGCAATCAATGCACGTTTTAATGCTTTTATCCACACCGGTGCAGTGCAGGACTTTGATTCACCAAATAGTTTCCTCGCATTCATATCCGCCTATTCAGTTGGAGAGAAGGACAAGCTTTTTTAATCAATGCTCACCTAACTAGTTGGAGAGAAAACATAAAGTTTTAATGATATTAATATGTTATTAGGATGAATTAGTAGTATTAATATGGAAAAAGTTTTAATATATAAAAATATCAATAATAATTTTTTAAAATATATTTATTATCACTATTATAAGTTTATCCATTGATCTATATTCATTACCAATCCAAACATATATCATGTTAGTACCAATATATATATTTTTTTTTACGTTGGGGTAAAAGTTTTTTCCACCGTCTCGGCTTTTAATTCCCTCTGTCGCATTCACCGTATGCAAAAACTTTGTTTTGTAATCAGCAAATGTTTACTTAGTAGTTCACCTCCCGCTGTGTTTTGTTTCTCAACAATTTTTTTCCTTATGAATTCTCTAATAAATGTCAATGAAAGTCTTTTAACTTTTTAGATGAAATATTGTATGGATACCCAAACTCTTCACAAATATAAATTAGTTTTAAAATACAATTACAAACAAATTGAACCGAAATAATATATCATTAAACTTGAACTCAGCAAATTTTAACTTATTTTAGTTAAACTCATTTAACTAATACCATATTTTATTCTAATTAAGATCGTATTGACATCTAAACTCTGTTTTAACTAACATTTTAGTCTTACTTGAGCTCGAATAAGTTCGCACACTAGTTGAACAAAATGTTAAAAAGTTAAAAAATTCGAATGCAATCCAATAACTATTTGAGTAGCTCCACTAGACTTAAGTGTGATTGATAATTAGTAATCATGTCTATATGAAATGGAGTGTTAGTTTGAAAGAGTTGCATTGCATTCTTTTAAAAAATAGGAATGCAACATTATTAATATCAAGAATTATATCTTTTTACACCATGTTATATAAATTTTGTAATTCTTTTGGTATAAAGAACGTGTTTCCTTTTCTTTGAAAAGACATGTTTTAAAATTAATAGTGGCTTTCAGGAAAACACTAATTATAAAATGTAATACTGAATATGTATATTTAAAAAAGTTTTTGAAATTATGTATTATATATTATAATAAATACCTTTTACTAACACATCATTATAAGGTTTGCTCATGAAATGGCTCAATCAATATTGTAGGATAAAAACGGTGATTAGTGTGAAAATTAGTATTTTTTATACAAAAACGATGAACTGGCACCTTAAATTTTGTTGGTGTTCTTGAGTTGGAGAGAGAGAGAGACAAATGATAGTTGGCCGGAAAAAGGTAACGATTCGGTTTTTTGGCCATTTTGAGGTTATTTTTGTATGGGTGATCTGCATTTTATGGAGAGCACCAATCAAAAGGTTGAATTAGAAACATAGTAAGTGGGCGTCTGGCATTTGTCAAGCATTTGTCTTTATCATTGAGTTCCTTAACTTATAGGCTTTCTCAAGATGTTATATTAATATCGTAAGAAATTTTTCTACTAAAAAGCTCATTACTTTATCAATGGATTATCTTTAAAAGAGTTACCTAATAATTTTTTTAATTTTTTATAAGTTTTATATGAGATTTTTACAAATAAAAATTATAAATACAAGAATTTACTTTCTGAGTTCTTTTGCACGAAACCTTGGAATTGATTTTTTTGTTAAAGAAGCAAGTTTGTCAAGTGGATTCTTTGACATTGGTTCTTATAACCTAATAAAGTTCCTAAAATCTCAACCGCTTGCTATTTTACTCGAAATAATTGCATAGGATTTTCCTTTTTTTCTTTTTTTTTTTTTGGTGGGGAGGGCAGGAGCGAATGCAGGACTATAAAATTGGGGAGGCCGAATTTATCATATTTATATTAATATTATAATTATTTATAACCTTATATATATATATATATATATATATATATAAGGATTTTGTAAAATGAGTGTACTAACAATACTTTTTATACTTAATAAGAAAGAATTTTTAATTTTTTATGGAAATAATTAAGGGTATCAATACACTTTATAAGAAACTAAAGAATAAATATATTATATTTTCGTTATAGCATATATATTAATGTTGAAATATACCCATCAATTTATATAAAAAAATAATAATACATAAAATTTATGTAATATTTATTATTAACAAGAATACATTAAAAAGAATATTTAAGTAGGTAATTATAAGTAAATTAGAAAAAACCAAATGCTATAGACATAATTATTCTTTCATTTTTTTTAATAATGATTCTAAAATATTGTATTATTAACAATACTACAAAAATCATTAGTCTTTATTTTTTTAATAATCCACATTTATTTTCATAATATTAATTGTAAATAAAGTATATCAAGTTACATATGCTTATTATTATTTATCCATACTTTATATGATAAAATCAAAGCATTTATAATATTAACAATATAATTATTATTTATGGTACACAATTAATGAATAAATAGCAACTTAACAAAATTTATTAATTAACTATGATTTTGTATTAAATGAAATTTAATGTTATTAATTATTATAAAGAAAAATAAAGAGAGAGAGAGAATGCCAATACAACATAAAAAAAAAAGAAGGTAAAATGGCATTCATGGTAATCGAACTTACGACCTTTTGTTTAAAAAAATATACACCTTACCATTAAACTATAACTAAGAATTTACTATAATTTACTCTTAAGATATACAAATGATATATATAATTTTTTATTTTTCAACAAACTTTCTTAATTAATTATTTTTTTGAACTTAGGGGTTCAAGTCCCATCGCCCGCCCACCCTAGGGAAGGGATGGTGGGGTGGGTTGAAGGTAGGGGGACACTGTGTTGGCTTTTCACCTCAAGTAAAAAAAAAAAACAAAAAAAACAAGGATACCGAATGAAGAAATATACAAAGCAAATTGTATTTTTCAAGCACTAGCAAAAAAAATCGTATTTTTAAATGATAAAGAGCTATTGATGAATAAATAGAAAAAGATAGAGATTTTAAGATGCCTTCCAATTTTTTTTCCACTTAATCACAATCTTCAACATAATTATTTGTCACTTTCACAATCTTTTCTAAAGTTTTCACCATGTACAATTTGATCTATACAGATCATAAATAAGATAGTCTATTCAAACATCATATTTAAAATCAAAAGATATATTAGGTGATTTTTTTTTTTGAAAAAAAAAAAGGAAAGAAGATATAAACAAAAGTTAGCCTATGTTTAGTCATAATTATTAGATATATTTGAATACTTAAATACTTATAAGATATATCATCTATTATATTAAACCAATAATCTCTTTTGGTTGTGCACTCACCAAAAACATATTTCTATTTTTGATATTCTATAACTTGTCCTTAGAATAATTACCACCTATCTTTTTTCTCAATTGTTAGATAAGGATTTTCAAGTAATTTCTTACTCTTACTTGTAAGTCTAAAACAAACCTTTCTCTCTATAGTCAAAATATAATAGTACACATTAAAATACCATGTAAAAATCAAACTAATACATATCAATAAAGTAATAATGACAATGTAGAATTAATATTGGGAAAAGTATACTTTTAATCATTAGCATTTACCTACTTTTCTATTTAAGTTCTTAACATTTTTTAAATTTTATAAAAATAAGATTTTTATTAAATATGTTAAATTTTTTGTCCATTTTGAACATATATCAGTTTGCAATTAGTCTTTGAAATTATATATTGTTAAGATTATAAAGTGTTTTGATGATAACAAAATAACCTAAATGATTCTAATTGAGCTTATTGAGTGTACAAAAGATAATCATATTTATCGTTTGACAAAAACTTGGAAAATCAATAAATATATAAAATAAAATTAAGTGGCTCTTGATAACTCAACGGTTAAGTCAGAAGGGGCTATTTTTAATAAATAATAAGAACTCAAAGAGTAAGTCAGAAGGTGCAACTGTTACGAGATTGAATAAATAAAACAATATTCAAATATATTTTAAATTGGATAATTATCAATTTTGAAGGCCCAACTCCACTTATTGGACATATTTGGATAATATGTTCAATGTGTTCCACTAAAATAAGACAAATATCCATGGAGATCTTAGTGATTAGTTCTCATAATAAAAAGATTTATTCTATACATGATCAAATTCATATTTACTTCTGAATTTTTTTTTTCGAAGTTGGGATTAAAAGGATTATGTCAAATATTTTGGAAGAAATATGTGTTTGGAATTCAAACTCAAAATAATGGATAAGGAAGGAAATTGTTGACTACTCTACAAAATCAGCAAGAAGTTGAAGATTATCTAAAGTAAATTTGAACTCAACAGATTTTTTTATAGATAGTGTATAATGTGATATGGGAATGAATTTAGATTTTTATCTACAATAGTTCAACTTCATTTACACACCATTATTGAAGAATTTTGAAGGGATCAAAGTTAAAATTCAAATTTGATTTCTAAGGTTCAAATGGAGGATTTTGTGCAACCGAATATTCAACTTGAAATCTAACATATCAAGATGATCTTATCAATTTAATCCAAATGAGCTAAGTAGCCATTGGTCATTAAAAGAACATAAATACAACATTAGTTCAAAAATTCGAGACATAGAGAACAATATCAAGCTATTCTTATTTTCTCAACTTCTTTTAGTATTTCTTGAGAGCTTAAAACTTGTATTAATTAGAGGTTACTCGTATCTCTATATATTTGTATATAGCCGTAGGGGTAGGCTAGATAGGCAAAGCAAAATGTTTGAACTTTGAAGTCAAGGTGTTAGTGGATTGATTATAATCTCTCATTTTCATTTTTATTTGATTAGTAAAATGATTCCAATGTGGAAGACCAAGTCCCCAATAGTAGAGTTGGAAGAGTGGATTAACGCTCTAAACAAAACATCTATAAATAGCTTGTCTGATTCTCTTCTTTTTATTTTTAATCTACTATATTTTTATTTGTTTGTTTTCACACCATATTTAAGTTAAGTGATCAAAAGGGATAGTTTTATTTACAAAAATTCAAAATTTTTATAAATAATCAATTCACCTCTTCTCTCTTAATTACTTGAAGCGAGACCATATAATAGATACCTTTTATTAATACATCATGTTCACAATTGCTTAGTTTTTATTCACTTCTGTAAGGTTTGCTCATGCAATGGCTCGATCAATATTGTAGGATAAAAAGGTGATTATTGTGAAAATTAGAATATTGTATACAAAAATGATGAAGCTGCATTTTAAATTTTGCTAGTGTTCTTTAGCTGGGCAAAGAGAGAGGATTGTTGCCAAATGAAGCCATTCACACCTAAATTTGGTACAAAGGAAAAACAAAGTGACGATTCGGTTGTTTAGCCATTTTAAGTTTGTCTTTGTATGGTTCTTATGCTGTGGTCTGCATTTTATGGAGAGCTCCAATCAAAAAGTTGAATTAGAGACATGGTAAGTGAGAGTCAGAGGCAGTTTTCTTTATCATTAAGTTCCTTAATTTATAGGCTTTTTCAAGACGTTATATTAGTATCATAATAAATTATTTTGTTAACAAACTCGTTACTTTATCAATAAATTACCTTTAAAAGAGTTATTTAATAATTTTTCAAAATTTTTATAGGCTTTATATGAAATTTTTATAAGTAAAAATTGTATATACATGCAAAAACCTTAAGAAACTTGCTTTTTGAGTTCTTTTGCATGGAACCTGGAATTGATTTTTGTATTAAGGAGACAAGTTTATCAATACAAACGGATACCTTGACATTGGTTCTTATGCAGAAAAACCTAATAAAGTTACTAAAATCCCAATCACTTGCTATTTTACTTGAAACAATTGCGATGGCTATTTTTTTTTTTTTTTTGGTGGTTGAGGTGGGTGGGTGGTAGGGCATGGGGGGCATTGCTTCGGCTTTTCGCCCCAAGTGAAAAAAGAAGGATACCAAACAAAAAAATATACAAAGTAGTTTGTATTTTTCAAGCATTGCACCCCACCACTTCCAAAAAAAAAAAAAAAAAAAATCGTTTTTTTAATTGACAGAGCGTCACACATCCATGTATGAATAAATAGAAAAAGGTAGAGATTTTAAGATGCCTTCCACAATTTTTCCCACTTAATCACAATCTTTAACATAATTATTTCTCACTTTCACAATCTTTTCTAATGTTTTCACTATATATAATTTAATTTATATAAAATATAGATAAGACAGCTTATTCAAACGCCACATTTAAAATCAAAAGATATATTAGGTAATTTTTTTGGAGAAGAAAAAAAAAAAGAAGGAAAGAGGATATAAATAAAAGTTGACCTAAACTTAGTCATATTTATTAGAGATATGTGAATACTTATAAAATACTATATCTTCTATTATACTAAACCAATAATCTCTTTTGGTTGTACACTCTCTAAATACCATGTACAATCAACTAATATACATCAATAAAGTAATAATGACAATGTAGAATTAATATTAAAAAAGCATATTTTTAATATCAATATTTACTTACTTTTCTATTTGAATTATTAATATTTTTAAAATATAAAAAAATAGGATTTTCATTAAATATATTAAATTTTTTATTCATTTTGGACATATATTAGCTTATGATTAATCTTCAAAATTATATATTATAATAGATACTTTTACTAATACATTATGGTCACAATTGCTTAGTTTTTATTCACTTCCATAAGTTTTGCTCATGAAATGGCTCAATAAAGAGATATGTTAGCTTCTAGTTGATAATTTTTAAATAAAGGAACCTATTTAAGTTGACTTAGGTCAAGGTAATTAGTCAACTAGAAGCTAACACATCAATAAAGAGATTATGACTATAAATAAGTTGGGCATTGGCTCATAGAAAAAATTATCAACTTCTAATCGAGCTCAATTTGTAAACAAACCGAACCTATGCTTAAAATAAAGCTTAAGCTCTTATTTAGACACATAAACCAACTCGTTTATGTTATTAACGAGTTAACTTGCTATGCAATACTTAAGATTAAAGACAAAGCAGGATGGCACTTTTTTATACAAGTTTTTGTGGATTTTAAGGTTATTGAGTACTAATTTATTCTAAGGTAATTTTTTATATCTAAAAAATTATGGGATTGAATTGAAAAAAAATCAAGCAATATATATTTATACAAATTTTTATATATCTATTTTGAGAAACAAGATCAAGCTTTTCAATTTTTAAGCTTCAATTTGAGCTCAAACTTGAACTCAGTTAGACTCGATAATATAAATAATATTTTTAGTGGAGTTTGAGCTTCAAATTCTTTATCAACCTCGATTTAAAGCTTGTAAAATTTTAAGTTTAGTAAAAGCTCAACTCAATTTGAAGTTGATAATTTTTCCTATGAGCTAAGTCTATATTTTCAAAAGTTTAGCTCGCTCATTTGTTACCCTACCCAAGATAGATGAAAAATTTAATAAGATAACAAAAGTTTTATTTTTATAAAGTTTTGAAAATGTTAATATACTCTAATAAAATTAAAAATATAAAAAAAAAAGTTGAGGGAAAAAATAGAAAAAGTTATAAGGATAAAAAAAAAATTCTTAAAATTAAAGAAAAATTTTATAAGACTAAAGTCTTTAATAACAAATATAAATATTTTTTAGATGCAAGTGCCGGTAAATACCATCTACTTAGTTCTTTAAATTTGATACTTCTAAGTCTTTTATATAATTTCTTTTTATTATATTATACCGTTTACTTTAAGTTATACTCGTTGTTTAACCTTTTTTTTTTCATATGTAAGCACGCTGTTTTATAGCAAATAATATCATATCAAAGCAATTTAAATATGTGTATAATAACAATTAATCCTTGATATCATATATTAGGGAGATCCTTTTATCAAGTCAAATTGATATGACCACGACATTGAATACCGAGTTTTTTTTTTTCCTGCCAAAAATAGAATATTGAAATTGATATCATGGACTCTTACTTTCAACCTAGGTAAGGTTACATTCTTTTAAACTTTGAATTTAATTTTTTATTATTATTATAAAAAAAAGTACAGTACTCTATATGTTACTTAATTATTATCAAATTTTAAAGAGTTATTTACAACATTTGAAAATTTTAAAAAAATATATGTAACTTGATCAAAATTTAGTTTTTTTTTTTTTTTTATCAATCAAAAAGTTTATAGTATTTATTTATAATTTCCCCTTTATTTTTTTTAATAAGTTACATTAACCATCCCTTAGAATTACAGAAATTATATTAATATCTTCAATTTTTTTTAAGTATACCCTAATAATTATACTCACAATTACTTAGCTTATATTTACTTTTATAAGGTTTGCTCATGAAATGGATTAATCAATATTGTAGAATTAAAAAAAAAAGGTAATTATTGTAAAAATTGGAAGATTTAATTTACAGAGGAAGATTTTATTTCCTAGTGTCCTCGAGTTATAATTAGGGCTGGGAATGTGAAGTAAACCAAAAAAATTTAACCCAAAACATGTGCAAGTTATTTTAGTCAACCCCGCGTGACCCACAAGTCGAGGTGGGCCATGTTGATGTGAACATGGGTTAGCCCACCCGGCTCGCACAGTGTTTTTTTTTAAAAAAAAAAAGAAAAAGGGAATAAATTGAACTAAAAGTGATTTTGTGTATAATATATTATAAAGCTATTAATACAATACTTTATAAAGACTTCATATATTTTACTTTTAACTTAAAAGTTATATAGCCAATAAAGGAGCCTCCTGATATCTCTGAAGCTGGTTTGTCGCCTCGAATGCCCCCTCGCTTGACACAGTCGGATGATGAAACCACCACTGTTAAAAAGCCTGGACGACCTATTGGTTCAAAAAAGAAGCCCCCTTCTCGTCAAGGAAATCCTCGTCGTTCAGCGAGGACATCTGGTGACCCTCAACCCCCCCTTTCTCAATGATAAGTGTCCTTTTCTGGAATGTGCGCAAGATTGCTTGCAAGGCATCTCAGTGTCGCTTAAAATTTCTAATACAATCTCATAAATTGTCACTGGTTGCTCTCCTAAAACCAATGGCAAATGTTTCCGTTCTTAATGCTTTGAAGAATAAATTTTGTTTTGCTGCAACTTTTTCTTCTACTAACAACAAAATTTGGGTTTTCACTTCCAAAGATTTTACTGTGTCGTCTGTAATTGATCACGGGCAGGTCCTATCATTGGAGGTAATTCATCATCACCTTCCCACTCCGATTTTGCTGTCTGTAGTCTATGCTTCTTCCACCAGACAGGGCCGTTTGGGTTTGTGGTCGTTGATGCAGAGTCTTTTCGGTTTTTCTCCTGGTATGCCATAGCTAATAGGCGGCGATTTTAATGTCATTTGTTCGGTTGATGAGTATAGAGGTAATTCCTCTCCCAGTCAAGGGGCGATCTCCGACTTTAATAATTGTATTACTGCGTGTAATCTTATTGAACTTCCAACTGTGGGGAATGATTTCACTTGGCAAGGGGTTCGATCAAATGGTACAGTGTTCAAGAAGCTTGATCGCTTGTTGTTCTCAAGTGATTGGATCTCTATGATACAGGTTAACTCTATACATCATTTGAATAGGTCTTCTTCAGACCACTGTCCTATCCTGTTTCAATGTCAGAAGGAGGCATTAACTAAGCCAAGTTTGTTTCGATTCCAAAAGATGTGGTTGCGAAGACAGGAGCTTTTTGATATAATAAGTGACAGTTGGTCCCAACCTATGGATTCATATGGCATGCTAGCTTTCTCACTAAAGCTTAGGTGACTAAAGTTGCGTCTTAAAGATTGGAACAAACAAAACTTTGGTGATGTTTTCCGTAATCTGAATGAAGCCGAAGCTCAGGTTTCAACACTTGAACAGTTGTATGAGGCAACGGAAGCAGTGGAGGACAGAATTAATTTGGAACGGTCGAAATCAAATCTTTTTTCACGTGTCAGAGAACATTCAGACTACTTGCAGCAGAAATCAAAGATAAAGTGGTTTCGGAACGGGGACGGAAATTCCTCTTTATTCCATGCTTTTGTTGCAGATCACCGTTCCAAAATGGGGATTCATAAGATTAAAAATGGCAATGGTAACTGGATTTCATCCCCTACTGAATTGGAGGCAGAAGCTATTCAATTTTTTTCCAATCTTCTACGGCGACAGCATGTTGGTGATGATGCTGGTGCTGAAAATAGGCTGCTTGCTAATATTCCAACTTTAATTACCACTGAAGACAACAGATTATTGTTACGTCCTATTGAGGGTCCGGAGTTAAAAATGGCTGTTTTTGGTTTAGACTCTGATAGTTCGCCTAGAGTTGACGGTTACGGGGGCATCTTCTATCGCTCTTTTTGGGACATAATAGAACGAGATCTTCTAGCTGCTACTTGAGATTTTATGGCTGGTACCTCGATTCCCAGGGCGGTTGCAAGCACCTTGATTGCGCTTCTGCCTAAAAAGCAATCTACAACGTCATTCACTGATTATAGACCGATAAGTCTCTGCAACTTTTTGAATAAAATTTTTACTAAGATCCTGACAGAAAGATTGAAGTCAGTTTTGCCATCTATTATTTCACCGGAGCAGTCGGCTTTCTTGAGTGGTCGGGACATAACAGAGAACATCCTCCTTGCTAAGGATCTTGCCCAATTTTTAGACCATCCTTCAAGAGGCAGAAATTTAATAATTTAGATGGATATGATGAAGGCCTTTGATCGGGTTTCATGGTCACTTCTTCAGAATTTAATGCTGAAATTTGGTTTTGCACGTCACTTCGTCTCTCTCATCCTTAGTAATTTAAGAGCAGCCTGGTTTTCAATTATCTTGAATGGAGGTCCAGTTGGTTTTTTCCAAGCTTCTAGGGGTATCAAACAGGGTGATCCGTTATCTCCATATCTTTTCTTGTTAGTTTCGGAAGCTTTATCTCGAGGACTTAAGAATCTTGAGGAGACAGGGCAAATACTTCCTTTTGGTACTCCAGCATCTAATTCAATTAAAGTAACACATCTTAGCTTTGCAGACGACATCTTAGTGTTCATTCGAGGGGATAAAAGGTCCTTACAGCATCTAAATCGATTCTTTATTGATTATGAATTGGGTTCTGGACAAAAAATTAGTAAGGCCAAGAGCTTTTTCATTCCTCCTTACAATCGTTCCCCAATATATCTTCAACAAGTCTCGGCTTCCCTTGGCATTCCTTGTGGTTCATTTCCATTTCCATATTTAGGATGCCAACTGTATAAGGGTCGAGTGCGGGAGAATTATTTCTCTCACTTGATTGATAGCTATGAACGGAAACTTGGCCACTAGTCTAACAAGATTTTGTCTCCTGGGGGTAGACTAATTCTCATTCGCCATGTTTTGCAAGCTATTCCATTTCACACGCTCACTGCTATTCAGCCTCCTAAATCGATGATTAAGAAGCTTGAAAATCGATGCCAAGATTTTTTATGGGGATCTTCAGACTATGGCAAAAATAAACATTGGAGGGCTTGGCATAGAATTACTTTTCCTTTGGATGAGAATGGTCTTGGAATCCGGGACTTCTCCTCAATGATCACAGCTGCCTCATTGAAGCTATGGTGGAAACTTGCACATGGTAAAAGCCTTTGGGCAAATTTCATTGTTTCTTTGTCAGAATCATCAAGGAAGCGTACTTCTTGGCGGCGCATTCAGGCTGTACATGACATTGCTGAACAAAATACATGTTTCCAAGGTAATCATCGAATATAGATGCCCTCTGTTACTGGTGCATTTAGTTACAAAACTGCATATGAATTGGTTAGGCCAAGACAGCATTTCATTTGATTATTCGATATGCTTATGCACCGCTTCTTGCCTCTTCGGATTCGCATTTTCATGTGGCGTTTATTTAATAAGTTATATGCGTTTCCGGAGGTCCTTCGTGGCTTTGGTTTTCTCCTTAATCCCTCTAGGTGCCCTTTGTGTTTGAGTGAGGTGGAATCTATACAGCATCTCTTCCTTAAATGCAAAGTTGCTACAGACTTATGGTTCCTTATGGCTAGTTGGCTGGAAATTCATATTTCCCCAGTTGCTGGTTTATGGAATATGATACAAAGCTAGTTTCAAATGCATTCGAAGGGTACTGTTTTTAGCTTGCTATGCCAGTTAACATCGTCCTTTATCTGCTGGGAGTTGTGGAGGGCTAGAAATAGAATAATTTTTTACGGACACGCAACTTCAATTGAGACCCTTTTCCATTTGGTTAAGGATCAGCTGATCTTAACTCTTAGATCTTACTCTCCTAAGGTGAGTTCTATGCGGGAAGTTGAGGTTATTAAGCATCAATTTGCAACCACCTTAGAGGTGAAGGTGAGAAGCCGACTAATTGTCAAGTGGCTGAAGCCTACATCAGGTTATGTCGTAAATTCTGATGGTTCAAATACTTCAGATAGAGCGGCTTAGGCATACATATTGCGACGAAATGATGGCTCATTTATACATTCAGAAATGCAACGTACACTGGATGCTCCAAATACATTATCCATGGAATTGGAGGGTGTTCTTTTTGGCCTACGCTCATGTGCTTCAAATAATATTTCCCCAATACAGATCCAAACTGATAGTATGCTACTTGTGTCTTACCTTCAAGGCAAAACAGTGTGTCCGTGGCAATTGTCCCCTAAATTAATGGAGGCAAGGAACCTGATGCAATCACTATCGGCCTCCGTTGTTCATGTGTATCGTGAAGCAAATTCCTTGGCGGACGGTCTTTCTAAATATGCAACTCAACTGGATCGTGTTAGAATTGTGCGCTGGCAAGATCTCCCGGGATGACTCAGAGGTATCTACCTCTTAGATTTATCTGGGTGTCCATACATAAGAAGTCGATAGCCTCTTTATTCATCTTATTGACAGATTTTGTATCCATCTTCCCTTTGGGAGGATGCATTTTGTATAGCATTCTTAGGTGATGCTCTTTGTAATGACTATTGAAACTAAAAATAAATAAAACAGTCATCTTGGCTTTCTTTTAAAATATATATATATGGTTTTGGCTTTAGGGTTTAAGGTACCGTTTGGTTACTGGTACTGGACAGAACAAGAGTACTGGACAGTACTAAAAAAGAAGGACTGGACAAAAAATATTTTTGTACCACGTTTGGTTTGTTTAGTACTGGACAAGGATGTTTGTGCTGTCTAGTGTTTGGATTGCAAAGTACTGGACTGGGCATAGTAAATTTGACAGTTTTGCCCTTTTTAATTACTAGAGAAGGCTTTTGTGTTATGTAGTGTTTGAAATTACAAAGTACTGAACTAGACAGAGTAAAATTGACAATTTTTCCCTTTTATTTATATCATAGTTATTTATATATATTTGATATTATTATAAAAAAAATGACTTGAAGGTTTAATATATTTATTAAATATTATGGGAAAAAGAATTTCGTTTTATTTTTGGAGTCGACACCTAACTGTTGTTGGGAAAGATTGAATTAAGACTAATGGAGCAGATTAGTCCTAATTTGGACCATTAGTCGTCGTGATTTACTCTTCTCGTTTTTTTGTGAAAAGAGGAAAGGGGAAAACCGGAGTTTCTAAGTTTATAGGCTAACCTATTAAAACCCTAAGGTTACCACCTAATCTCCTAAAATTTACTTTATCTCAAAATATCTTTTATTTTATTTTTGTCGTCTTTTATTGTGTTTTTAAGTGAATTATGCTAGGAAAATATTTTTTATTCCTTTTTTAGGGTTGTCCCAAATGGGTACCTACATACCTGTTATTCAGGATCAAATAAACTGTAGTTCGCTTTTCTTGAAAAACTTTAGTGTGTTTGTGAATTTTAATTATGAAATTTCTTTTAATTTATGTTTTTACCATTTTAGGATTTTTCTAAAAAATCTAAACCTAGGCTTGATAATTTGATTTTTTTTTAAAATGATAATTTTAAGGAAAAACACCAATTTTGGATTTATTTAAGAAAATGATTTTTCTAAGTGATAAAAATTCATTTTTTTTATTTTTCAACTCATTTATACTATTATAAATTTTTATTGCTTTTTTACTTAATTTATTATGATTTTTATAATTTTTATTAACTTTTATTAATTTTCATAATTTTTATTAAATTTTTATAATTTTATTAAATTTTTATTGAAAAATTTTCTCCTAGATTTTTATCTATCCTATTTCAAAATCTAAATCTTTATTTTTATTTTTCTAATATTTTTATTATTTTTTTTTTATGAATTTTTACATTTTTATCATTTATTATTATACTTACTATTTTTATTTTCTTTCAAGGTAAGTATGAAGGGCAAATCCGGAATTTCAGAAAAATTACATTTAGTCCAGTACCTAATTTTTAGTACCGAATTACATGTGGTACTAAAATTTCTGATTTTGTCCAGTACATAATTGGTCTTTAGTCCAGTACTTCCTTCATGTGTGGCAACCAAACGAGGGACAAAAAATTTTGTCCAGTCCAGTGCCGAATTTCAATGCCAACCAAACGCTACCTAAAGGAAAATAAGTAGGGGACCACAATGGCTCATGTTATTCTACCCTTACAAACTAAGTGTCCTTTTTTGGGACATGTAAAGAATTCTTACTCTAAAATATATATATATCCTTAATTATTACTTATTAGTTTACTTACATATTTTGTAACAAAAAAAAAGTTTGAATAATTTAAGATAAATACCAATCTTTTAAATATATATTCACCTATTATATTTTTGTATTAAATTTGAGATTATAAATTTTTTAAAATGAGAATATTTCAATTTTCACTTAAGTTGAATTTAAATAGGTTCCTTTATTTTTTATTTTTTAATAAAATATGTATTGCCTCATTTTTAAAGTTATATTGAATTTCAAATTTGACTTAAATTTGTTATTATAAATATTTTAAATTAAATATCAAAATATGTAATTTAAAGTATTAATCCATCACATTAATTTCTATTTTTATAATAAAAAAAACTATGTGCAGGGTAAGTTGGACTTCATTAGCCCAAGGGACGAGACAAGTAGACTTCTTCAACCCACATCATGTATAGACCATCACGGGCCAACCCGTTTCGACCTGTAGGCTAGTGCAAGTCGGGGTGGATTGGCCCGTTTGACCCATTTTTCCGACTCTAGTTATAACGACAAATGGAAAAGAAAGAAGATAGCTGGTCTAATGAAGCCATTCCCACCAAAGTTGGTACAGAGAAAAAAGTAACAATCAATCCGGTGGTTTGGGCATTTTAAGGTGATGTGGTCTGGTCTGCATTTAATGGAGAGCTCTAACCAAAACTTGAATTACAAAAGTAGTAACTGGACCGCCCCAATGAAAATATCAATGGGTCTTGCTTTTTTAACCGAAACAATTATCGAGTTGGCTTTTCACTTTCAGGAAAAAAAAAAAGAGAGAGAGAGAGAGAAGAAAGAAGCATGGAGCCCACGCGAACAAAGCAGATTTTACTCAATGTTTTCTTTTGTATATAATTTCATTGTGATAAATACAAACGAGATGATCCTATCTAGATGCTAGATTTAAAAACGAAAGATATATTAGATGCTTCTTCAAGCAAAAAGGACAGAATGAAAATACAAATAAAGAAAAACAACCCAAACGAGCCGAAATTTAGTTAAATTAATTAGAGTTACTTTATAGATTACATAATTTGTATTAATTAAATATAAGGTACTTTGACTCATAGAACCTGTGGTACAGGTCGATTCAATCTTCTAGTCCTATAATGGTGACTAAGTTATATTCCCTTAAATTATATGTTACGGATAAAATATTTAAATGCGTACAGTGTAGCATGGTTTCTTTTCTTTTTTTTTTCCTCCTCTCTTTCTCTACAGAAAAAAATTTCAGTACACTTCTACATCAAGTATGGGTAAGATGTCACATGAACCACGCTCTCAAAAACTATTAAATCAAGATTCATCTTGTGATTTTAAAAAAAGAAGAGAAAAAGTAAAATTAAAAAAAAAAGAATAAATAAAGGAGATTAAAAAGGAAAAGAAAAAATAAAAGTTACTTTGAAGAAAGGAAGAGAGAAAGAAAGTAACCCTAATGTAGCAGGTTAGAATCTCCTGTTATAAGATCATTGGAAGGGGGAAAAAGAAAATGGAGTAAAAAGAAACAGAAAAAGTCTCTGTCTCGGTTGCTCGAAAGCATTGCGTCTAGTAGTAGCTAGGGATCCTTAATCGTATAGTCATGGTCATGGGTTCGAAAGCATGCACCATTGTTTTTATAATCCAATCACGGAGTTATTTTCCTCCTTTTCTTGAGAATTTACAATATATATAGAGAGAGAGAGAGAGAGAAAAGAGTTACATTTTCACATTGGTTGAAGAAGAGAGGGAGTAATTTATAAATTTTGGAGCTTCCAAGTGATTGCATCGTATATTCAATTTGCATTGTTATTAACTTATATTTTTCTGTGAATAAAAGTATTTTACTGTAAGAAAAAACCTGTCAATAAATGGCTATATGATACAGTTGATGATTGCACTTAAGAATTTTCCATAAATTTTAAGTTTGTAACCATTGATCACCGTCAATGAAGGAGATGCTGAGGAAGGGAGAAGCTTGAGTGTCGTTTAATCTCTGAACGTATGAGGCTCTCCTGCTCATGTTAGCTCCTGCTCCTGAGCAATTGTATTCTCCATAAAAGACGGTCCTGCGTTCCGAGAAAAAAGAATACCGCTCAGGCTACTACTATCCCAAAACAATAATATGTTAGCTCAATAATTTCCTGAATGAAGACACCTTGCAATATCATTCGGGAAGCTTATTTTGCTGTGCACAGGGATATTTCTACCAAAACTTAACGTTAAATGATTTTCGAAGTATATTTTATATATGGTAAGTAAATGATGGTTCCATACTGTTCTCTGGCAGAATCATTGAAGTCATTCCAACCCTCAGGAGCAATGATATCGGTCATGGATGTGGAAGCAAACACAACTCTGGAAAAGTTTCTCCATGCTCGACCTAACCATATCCTTCCCGTTCCTCCAAGGTTACAGTTTACAAATGCATAACCTGTGTTATCGTCCTTAGACGTTCTTCCATGCGCTGTCACTGCACCATTAATCAGCTTCTGTCCCGAAGGGACAGGACTTGCTATAGATATCAACTGGCAATTCTGCCAAGAAATCAAACCAATTCATATGTCAATATAATATGAAAATTACTTTGTTGGCACCTCATGTTAAGTAAAGAACAAGTCGTTAATGAATTGAATACCTCGTAAAGTGACCTTGCATCACCGAAAATGAAATCAATAGAACCTTGGATATAGCAATCTCTGAAATAATGACGACCTTTATCGTCATGAAGGGTATCTTGAGCTCCAAAGAAGCCACAACCCCAGAAAGAAGACGTGTCTCCTGCTACTCTAATGGCCACAGCCTGAGCTCCTCCATCGCCGGGCTTTGGGATCGGAGCAACATTCTGAAATATAATAGGATTAGTAGTTTCACCATTAATGGCATTATATTAGGCATTACATGGAGTTAAGTGTATAATATAGTGCAACGAAAGTCGTCATTCAAGATTTAATCCAAGTTCTGACCACAAACAACGAGAGATGCCAGTAACAATTACAACAGATATATGCAAGGATGGACCTGAAAGGGACAAGAAAGGCCACATAAAAGAATATTATGTAGGCTTTTTTTTTTTTTTTTCCTAATGCTTAGCCAAATGTAAAAAATTACTTACTAAGAAACCAATTACAGTTTTGCAAGTAAGATGGGTGTATTTGAAAAGTAAGTCCAATCAATGAGTGACTTCTTGTTAAAGAGAAAGAAAGGTAAAATTCGCACATCTTAAGCTTTGTAACAAACTGCACAAAAGACATAAAAATTGTAAAATTTTCTTCTCTTTGCCTCTTAGTAAGTATGCTGTGGCGTCTATTATCTTCATTTATTTATTTATTTCAAAATACATGTTGACAAAGTTCTTTTGTTTATAATGTATGTATTACATGAGTAGATTTTGCTTTTTTTTCATTTTTCTTTAATTTTTATTATATTTAGGTAATTTATTCTTATTTATTTAATTAAATATATTTGATAATGTTATTTTATTAAATTAATTATTGTGAACAAATTAGAAGCTAATATGAGTCTATAAATTAACTCTAACTAGATAGAAATAAAATATAGGTATGCAAAGTATCAAAGATGAAAATACATGTATGCAAAGTGTAGATAAGGATTTTGACTAAAGTAGTCACGTGCATGCTACGAATGAGTCTTGCACTATACATGACTTTAGAGTAGTGTTGTGGATATAACACATAGTGAGATGATTAGGAGAAAATGATATGGAGGAGAAATGTAGACATTCTTGATATCTCAAATGTATGAATGACAAACAAAGGAGCCTAAAAATTTTTGGAGCGTCAACCTTATAGCTTATGCAAATGAGATTTGTAATTATCTGAGTTGCTTGTTTGATCCATAAAAGCAGAGACTACGTAGTATAATGCCGTTTCTCTTGTCTTTTCGAAGTTATGTCAAATGAGAAGGAATGACTAGATATTTATATATTTTTAAACTTGATGACATTCATTAAATCACTCGAATGGTCAACAAACAAGATGAAGAATGCTTATGTCAGAATTGTTATGATGAGCTTGCTATGAGCCTAACACCAATAGCCTTTCTCATGAATGCATGAGCTTGCCTAAGAAAAATTGAAGGCAAATAGATTAGTCAAATGATCCATGTTTTAAGCTCACCAAGCTAATTCTCTCTAAATCATCTAAATTATAAAGTGCATTTCTTAGGTCTTATCACCTAACTTAATGAATCAATCCAAATAAATAGTAGAGTTAGCCCAATATTGTAATAAAAAAAATACCCTAAAAATTTTAAGAAATTGGAATCTACTTAAGCATATTTCCTTTCATATTCACCAAATTCTATGTAATAGTATTAGGAAATACAATTGTATGGAGTGGAGTAAACATAACTTATGCTTTAACATATGGCAATATGTAAGGCTAATTTGAAAGGTTTGAATAAACACTATAATTGTAAATACATCTCATGAACTATTGGTTTAGTATGAATGAATCACATGCACATGACCCATAAAGCATATACTCACATTTCTATAACTTTCAAAAAGGTGTATGTATCCTCAAAGCATCTTCAAACCTCTAACTATCTCTAAAATATCTAACAATAAATAATAACGATTTTGAAGTTTTATTAAGGACTTAAGAATCTATATGTATATTTTAAAGAGTCACTAAAAAATAAAAACACATCTTAACAGTTTATAGGATCTATTTGCACCTATCTAAAAATAAGAGAGATTATTTGCAATTTACAAGTATGCAATTCCACATTACTTAAGTGACAAGGCTACATTGTAGGACATTTAACTCCAGTAGATCAGGTGAAAGAATTCCTTCATTTCCTTGGTAAATCGAACAACCAACCAAACTAGAATAGTCGATAGTTTGACGAGCGTGGTCCTATGTGCCAAAATGAACTGGCGTTCGGGCTTTTTTGGGAACCTATGCCAAAGTCATGACCTAAGTATGTTCACACCCCACACTGAAACCAAATGCTCTCCCTGGTCTTAAAACTAGTGAATATGCATGTACTTATAAGCTTTTCGAGTTGATGAATTAGAACAAGTTCTCACCATAAAGCTTATGTTTCTTGCAATGAAGTTGTCCGCAAAGACTTGAACAGATCCACTGTAAAAGGTTCCCTGCGATGAGTTTGCCGTATCATTCCATGCAATTGCTGTCTTTAGGTACCCTTGACCTTGGAACGTAATGTTTGGTATCAAACTTGGAATGATCACCTTTTCACTGGTAAAATAATAAAAATAAAAGAAGAGGTACACCTATATATCATAATCCAGTCATCAATAAACAAGGGAAAGTAAACTAATAAGATAAAATATGAGATATAGTCCAACAAGCTTAAGCTTAAGCGTACTAGTAGATGCCACTATTGATCCAAATTACAGCTCTTTTCTGGCTAAAGTTCCCAACAGAATCGACAGCCGCCTGCACGGTTGTGAAGTTGCAGCACCCGTTTCGGTCGACGCAGATTGTCACTGCTGTGTCCGTCTCGGGAGGAGGGATGCCAGGTGGAAAGTCATCACAAATCGAACTTTTCTTCTTAGAATCATCTGGAAGTTTATGGTGGTGGTGGTGGTGGTGGTGATGTCGACCTGTGACTAAACGTTCAATCAATGGTTGTAGAACTGGATTCGATGAAGGGGTGATGTAGTGTATTTCCATAAAATCAACCAAAGAGAACAGTATTGGTCTAGTGACCAGAGTGGTGGATGTCACCATACCAAAAATGACAGTGAGAATGGCGAACCAATTGTCTCTTAGACTCATTTTTTATCGGTTCCAAGGAGTTGGTGAGATATAATGCCGTTATATATATATATATAATGTATGTTATAACAGTAAGAAATTGGCAAAAGGAATACACTTTAAGTATACGGATAGATGGCATGTCTTGCAAATCACCCAGACTTCCCTTCACTTTCATAAGAGAAGCCCTACCATAGTAGATTCATGTAAAAAAAGTGATAAAGGTGCTGTTAGTTTCGTTCCAATTGAATCGGACGTCTCCCAAGAAACAATTTTAACGAGTGTTGTATCAGCTGTTTCCTGTCTTCTTATTCTGATTTGTTATACTTTGGTGCGTAATTTTGTACTTTTACTTCATGAAGTTTCTGTCTCTTTCGAAGATAAGGATAATTTAAAATCTAAAAGGAGCTGAAGAATGGAAACCGATTAAGCAAACAGCCCCGTAAATTTCCTTAATCTAAAAGATAGCCATACATATTTTTGTGCATTCTTGGTTAGATCCGTTATCCACACGTTTATTGTAGTTTTCTGTTTTAGCAAACACAACTTCGATGAAAAGGCGTTTAGATATCCCGTTGTATTAGAATCTGTATAAGCATGTATATAGGGACACTTTCTCTTCCCTCTTACTGATTCAAAACGTGATAAATATATTTATATGATAGATTGTAAATACGATTAGATTTTGTACACATGTACTTAGAGTGCATATAGATATTATATCTATACTGCATAGTTAGTTAACCAATTCAACAAACTTAACATCAAAAACTCTCTCCTCTCTAACTTTTCTTCTCTATACTCGTTTGCTTTCTATTACTTCTTTGTTGCAACTTTATTTTTTGTTTTTCTTTTTATTCTTGCCGAGCTTATCATGGTATTAGAGCATGAATTTTAATCTTTTTTTATCAATAATGAGTATCTCACCATTAAAAGATGTTTCTTCACCTTACTATACTCCTATACTTATGGGACTCAATTACAATACTTGGAGTTGCTCTTTTCTATTAGCACTTTTGATTTGTAATAAGGTTGGATTTGTTGATGGAACTATTGGTATTCCTGTGAAGAATGATCCAATGTATTCATTTTGGAGTTGTTGCAATAATTTGATTATGGCTTGGATATTAAGATCAATATCACCTCCGATAGCATCCACTATCATTTACATGAACTCGGCGAAAGAAATTTGGGACAAATTGAAGATTAGGTTTTCATAGCCCAATGATACACAAATATGCCAATTGTATAACTTGCTTAACACTCTGGTTCCAGGAAACATGTCAATTGATGACTACTTTACAAAATTGAATTCAATTTGGGAAGAATTGAAGAATTTTATACAACTTCCACATTGTTCTTGTGGTTCTTATGATCATAAATGTTTTGATAAATTTGTTGAGATGGCACAAAAGGACTACGCTTTCAAGTTTCTTAATGGATTGAATGAAAGTTTTTCAACTTTAAGATCTTAGATTTTAGTTTTAAAACCTCTTCCTACATTGGATGAAGCATACAATGTAGTTGTTTGTGATGAGTTCCAAAGAATGAATAGGTCGATGAAGTTATTTGTTAATGATGCATCGGCCATGGTAACTATTAGTAACAATAAACAAAGGAGTATCAAAACTAAATTGACTTGTAGTTATTGTCGCAAGAAAGGTCATTTGGAGGAAAAATTTTATAAGTTGATTGGTTTTCGCCACATTACAAGTTTAATAGGCTAAGACTATCTAATGCAAATCAAGTTACTTCTAAGATTGTGAATGATAGTGGTGTTAATTTGAATAGTATGGTTTCTATTCTTGGTGTTCCTGGTGGATATTCTAGTGTTGTTTCTAGTGGAAGTAATGTGAGCAATAATTCGAGTATTAATTTGTCAAAGGATCAAAATTTTCATTTGTTGAATTTACTAAATGGTTCAAAACATTCTAGTTTGAATTATTCTTCTACTAATTCTTCCTATGCATGTCAAGTTTCTCTCCTATAGGAAAATGCGTCTTCTAATCTTGTTCATTCTAGCCACATGGTAGGTACCATTCTATCTACTGTCACTAACTCTTTTTCAAATACTATTGTGCCTTGGACTCTTGATTCTAGTGCAACTAATCACATGGTCAGTTCACTTCATCTTTGCCATTGGTATTCATCAATTAGTGACAGCTATGTATAATTGCTAAATAAACAATGCTTACAAGTCACACACATAGGTTTAGTATTCATTTCTCCTAGTTTAACCTTCTTGATGTTCTTTTTCTACCTTCGTTCAAGTTTGATCTCATCTTGGTTTCCAAGATCTTATCAGATAGTAAATGTTCAATTATGTTTACTAAAGATGTTGCCTTTATTTAAGACTCTTTCGCTCAGAGAGTGATTGGTTGAGCTTGGGTTATATTTCTTAGAATAGGATGTTACTCCTCTGTCTAGTTTCAAAACCTGATGGCTCTTCATGTAAAATAATTGAAACCTATTTTGTTTCATGTGTGCTTCATGATTTGCCAAGTACATTTGATGTATGGCATTACAAATTTGATCATCCTTCCTTTAATCCAACAAAAGAGATTCATAAACTAGATAAGTCAACTACTTGTAATAAATTTGATTACTTTGCATGTCCTTTAGCAAAGCAACCGTGATGCTCTTTTCCTTTGCACATTAGAAATACAACTTATGTCTTTGATTTAGTTCATATTGATATATAGGGTCCTTATGCTACTTCTACTCTAAATGGACATAAATACTTTCTTACCATAGTTAATGATTTTACATGATTTACTTAGGTTTATCTTATGAAATCCAAGCATGAGGTCTCTTCTCTTGTTCCTACATTTTACAATCCAATACATACACAGTTTGGTTAGAAAATTAGATTCATAAGGACTGAAAATGGTTGTGAATTCTTCTTGTCTAATTTTTATGCTTCAACAGGCATTGTTCATCAAATATCATATGTAGAAACACCATAACAAAATGGTGTTGTTGAGTGAAAACACCAACATTTACTTTCTATTGTATGTAGAAACACCACAACAAAATGGTATTGTTGAGTGAAAACACCAGCATTTACTTTCTATTGGTCGAGCACTTCCTTTTGAATCTTCATTACTTATTTCTTTTTAAGGTGATGCCATTCTAATTGTAACTCATCTTGCTAATTGCATTCCTACTATTGTACTTGATGGTTATTCTCCATATTAGCTTTTATTTCAAAAATCACCTTCTCATGATCATCTAGGAGTCTTTAATTCTTTATGTTTTGCTTATACTCTTAGAAGAGATCAAAATAAGTTTGATGCCTATGCTCATCCTTTTGTGTTTGTCGGGTATCCTATAGGAATCAAAGGTTATAAGTTATATGATCTAATTGAGCAGAATTATGTCATTGCTAAAGATGTGAATTTTGTTTAAAATATTTTTCCCTTTTGAGTTCCATCAATTTCTACTATGTTTAATTCTCAGCTTACATTGTCTTCATCATTACCTTTGTCATTTGATGTTCCTTCTTCCTATAAAGATCATGTTTTCTCTCAAATTCCACACACACACACTTGTTCTTCTTAAGTCCCTTCTGATGGCAATTATGTACCTAATAATGCTATTGATATTTGTCATAATTCTTATTCTCATCTCGTATTACACTAAAGTACCAAACACACACGACTTCCTCTTTACTTAGCAAATTATCATCATAGCCTTACCTTAGCCAATCCATCCTCTAGTTCCAATTCTATCAATAATCATTCTACTTTAAATCCTATTTAGCATTTTCTTTCTTATTATTCTTTATCCCCTCAATATTGTGCATTTACTGTTCAAATTTCTAAACACTTTGAATCACCTTATAATCAAGCTATGAGTCTAGAGCCATGGTGTAAAGCAATGGATGAAAAACTTAATGCTTTGCAAACTAATCATACTTAGACAATTATTTCTTTACCCTCGTGCCTCGAGTAAACACACTATAGGTTGTAAGTGGGTTTATAAATTGAAGGCAAAAGCTTATGGAAGTATTGATGATATAAAGCTAGACTAGTTGCAAAGGGTTATAGTCAAAAGGAAGGTTTTGATTATACTGAAACCTTTAGTCCCATGGTTAAACATTCATCTGTTTAATTATGTTTTTGTCTAACTGCTATCTTCAATTGGCATATCCATTGAATAAATGTACATAATGCCTTTTTAAATGGAGATTTACATGAAGAAGTGTATATAGATATTCCATCAGGTTTGGAGTTTAAGGGGGAGTCTTCTAATAAAGGTAAGCATGTTTGTAAGCTCAATAAATCTTTGTACAGGCTTAAACAAGCATCAAGGTAATGGAATGTTAAGTTGACCACTTCTCTTATTGCATATGGTTTTAAACAATCTCATTGTGATTATTCACTTTTTACTAAAGAGTCTGGTGATAATCTTGTTGTTATTCTAGTGTATGTTGATAACTTAGCAGTTGCTAGCAAAAATTTGTACTTATTGAAGATTTCAAAAGTTTTCTTAATACTCAATTCAAGGTTAAAGATTTTCTTAATACAACACTTTATTGGTCTTGAGTTGGCTCATTCTTCACAAGGATTAGTCTTGTCACAACAGAAATTTTTCCTTGATTTATTAGCCAAAATTAGATTTGTTGGTGCCCAACCAGCTGCTACTCCAATGGTTACTACTCACAAACTGTCTAAGCAAAGCAAATCTACTACTATTGACATAACGCATTATAGATAGATTGTTGGCCAACTTTTATATTTTTCTATAACAAGACCTGATATATTGCTTATCCAATCCATGTTCTTAGTCAATTTTAGAGAAGCCTTGTCAAAGATATCAACTAGCTCTTGAACGTATATTGTGGTTTCTTAAATAGAGTCTTGGTCAAGGGATTTTCTTCTCAAAACATTCTAATCTAACTATAAGATCTTATAATGATAGTGATTGGGGTGGATGTCTAGATTCTCGTCAATCTACTACTAGTTTTTACTTGTTTCTTGGTGATTCTTTTGTTAGTTGGAAATCTAAGAAGCAAACAACAGTGTCCCAAAGTTTTGTAGAATTTGAATATAAGGCACTTGTGTTACTGTATGTGAAGTTGTTTGGTTTTTGGCATTGTTGCAAGAATTTCAATTGGACTATCCTAAGCCAATTTAGATCTTTTGTGATAATAAATCAGCTCTCCACATTGCTCATAATCCAGTTTTTCATGACCATACAAAACATTTAGAAATGGATTTACATTTGTGCATGATTAAGTTCTTGAAGGCATCATTTTACCGATTCAAGTTCTAAGCAAATGGCAAATAGTTGATATTTTTACCAAGGCACTTAATGAAAATCAATTTCAATTTATTTTAGGCAAGATGGGAGTCCTTAATGTTTACTCTCCACCTTGAAGGGGAATGATAAATATATTTATATAATAAATTGTAAATATACTTAGATTTGGACATGTGTACTTAGAGTGCATATAAATATCATATCTATAATGCATAGTTAGTTAACCAATTCAACAAACTTAACATCCAAAACTCTCTCTTCTCTCTCTTTCTTTTCTTCTCCATACTCGGCTGCTTTCTGTTACTTCTTTACTATAACTTTGTTTTTCATTTTTTTTATTCTTGCTAAGTTTATCAAAATGAAAAAAGATTAAGAAAATTTTTTAATTGTTTATAAATTAACATAATGAGCAACTGCAATTGAAAGATGTAAAGTAAAATCAAACACCTACTTAGCTCCACTATTATGTAATACGCTCAACTAAGGGTATAAATAAGTTAAGTCGAAGCAATATAATACTAAACTGAAATCAAGGTTGACTTGAAATTTTGAATTTAGAAATCAACTCAGACTCAATAAAGTTTAGAATTTTGGCCTTAAACTCAATTTGAACATTTTACAAGCTCTAACTTCATCCAATTAAACTCATATAAACTCCATTCTTCTAAAAATAGTACTTTTTTTCATTTAAAATAATATTGATACCTAAACATGACTCAAATTCAATTAATATGTGAGTTATACTTAAGCTTAATTAAGTTTACAAGTTAGTCAAGTTAAATATCATAAAACTTGAGCTCAACAATAAGTTATTAGAGTAGATACCAAATGGATTTTCATTTCATTTGGGTCATTTTCTCATTACTATTATTAAGAACATTTGCTCTTAATTCATTTAATTTTCTTTGCTTAAACTAATTCGAAGCCGCCTAATTTCTCCGTGGGTTCTTTCCATCTCAAGATCTTATGAAGAAATTCTGTGATATTTTGTATGCATGCAAATGCAAGAACATGCACTCTTACTTAGTGCTCTATCCTTGCAGCAGATAGAATAACAGCAATTAACAGAACTCCAAGCTCAAAAGAGCAGCCTTTTGACTCCCAGCTCCGTCTCCGAATAAATAAATACTCTCTATAAATAAAAAATATCCTACCTTACACAAGATCTTTCTACAAAAGCAATGGCTTGAGTTGAGGTCTCAACGAAACAATTAATGTCTGCACATAATTCAAGATGAAACAACAAATCACTCACGCTATGTTTGGAGTGAGGGAAAGGGGAAGAAAAAAATGGGTATGGAAGGAAATAGGGGAAAAAAATTATAAATCCATTATTAGAAAATAAGGGAAAGGAATATGGGGGAAGTTTTCCATGGCCACACTTATTTTCTTTCCCTTCTAAATAGGAGAGAATTGAGAAGGAAAAAGAAAAAGATAATTGAATTTTTTAATATTCTTTTTATGTATTTGTTTTTTTCTTCTTTTTAAAGGGTATATTGATGAATTTATGCTCTATTTTCTTTTTTTTATAATAATTAAATACTCTCATATTCATTCCTTTAATTGTCTTTCCTCCCTAATTCTTTTTTTCATAATTATTTCCATTATTCCAAACATAATGTTATAATTCCCACAAGTAAAAAAAAAAAAAATCATAAGCTACAAACCTACAATTATCGAGTAGGAAAATATAATTCATAAAAAAAAAAGTAGGAAAATATAATTACAAAGTAAAAATAAAGCCAAATTGAAATTATTTCCAAAAATCTAATATCACTACAAGAATTTTTATTTTCAATAATGTTTGCAAATTTTGTAAACATCACTAATTATCATATGTTTTAGTAGCATTTAATAAACGTCACAAAAGACTTATTATTAGTAACGTTTATAACCTTAGTTAAAAGATAAAAATTAATAAATTGATTTGTGAAGTTTTTTAATGGTAAACATTACTAAAAAAATCAAAAAAAAAATTTAAAAAAAAACCCAAACTAGCTAGCCCAATGCCCATTATCAAGCCATGGTAAGGAAAAACCTTAATCCTTGCACCTATCCCTCTACCTTGCCACACATCTCGCCTCTATTCTCTCTCATCTACCTCTCTACCTTACCGTGCTCTCGCGTCTCGCCTATGTTCTCTCTCTTGCGTCTTGCCTCTCACCTTTGTTCTCTCTCTCCATCTAACCTATGTTCTCTCTCTTCATGTCTTGCCTCTCACCTCATACCTCTCTCTCCTGTCTCGCCTCTCTTCTCTCTCTCCTTCACTAACTTCATTTACATTGCTACCACTTTATTAGAGCTTTGTCGGTATTGTAGTCATGTTATGGAGTTTCAGTTGTTTGCTATTGTTGACCAGAAGTAATTGTGTTTTCGTGTGTTGGTTAGGGTTCGGTGGTTGCTAAGGTGGGGGCATTGTGCTCTGTTTTTGGATTTGAAAACAAGAGTTATTCTTTTAATAGCTAAAAATAGGTTGATTTTAGATTGTGGAGCATTGTTACCCCATTTTTTGTTGTTGAGAACAAGTGTTGTCTTTGTGAAAAAGGGTGTATATACGTTTTTTTGTTTGAATATGTAATCCATAGTCATAATCTACCATTTTTGTAGTATTTTGTTGCTCATTCTAAGGTTGTTTTCTTGGTGGATTTTAGGCTTGACAAATGCAATGTGTCTTGCATAATAAGTATAGATGTATTGGTCAGTTATGATTCAGTGGAAAATGATCGATTTCTTACCTTTTCAAGGGTAGGTTCAATTGGATTTGAATTTGTGATATCTATCAATAAACTATTAATTCTCTGTGATGTACGGGAGCCTCTACGGCCTATCTTGCAATGGGATCATGGTCTTAATAGTCCTGGCTATATTGAAGTGTTGAGATTATCTAATATGAGATATAGTTGTAAAAATGATGCGTATGGGTGGGCATCTAAATCTAGATAATGTGTCTTGTTGCAGTCATTATGGGCTAGTGAACTTAGTCTATTTTGCTATGGCCTGCTTCCACTTGCTAGTAAGGATTCATTTACTCCATGTTTCTTGTTTAAGTCTAGTGAACTTAGTCTATTTTGCTATGGCCTGCTTCCACTTGCTAGTAAGGATTCATTTACTCCATGTTTCTTGTTTAAGTGGCCAAAGTTTTTCCAAGTTACTTAATGAAAATTTCATAAATATTGTCCATGACAGTAGTTATTTCGTAATCCAATTATTGAAATCATATGTTGGGAAACTGATTAGTGGATTAATATCCAGCAAGTATATGAATGCTCTATGCATTTAGTTTATAACTTAAGACACTCATCATGATTCTTAACTTAGAATCTTTTACATTGAAATGTTTATGTATATAAATTTTTCATCTAAGGTTATAACATGATATGAAAACAAAATTTTTTATTCAAAAGGAGAGTTTCTATTACATGTCCAAAAATTATGCAAGAGATGCACTTTTTGAAATATGATGTATATATGTGCGTGTATGTATGTATGTATGTAAAGGATACTTTTCATGAGTTTATATTATTAAAATCTTGTTATACCACTACCTACATATTGTGCTACAATTATTTAACAAATTAAACTAATGGTAGAACAACATAAGATTTGATTGGAATTCAAGCCAATCAAGTAGAAAATGCATCCCCTGTTGCCATTCCATGTCGCACTAATTATATGTGCTCATTTATGATAAACATTTAATGCAGGCCTACCTTTTTTACTTTTTCCCCCTAAATAGCTACATTTAATCATAGTTGAAAATATTGAACAGGATAGGGAAATTTTGGTGCACGGCTTGTCCACTTCATACTAGATTTAGATTTGTCTTTAAGGGGAAAACAATGTCCAATTGGACTAGTTTTGTTAGGAATTATTATTTATGATTCCTTACAATGATCTAGTGCTAACAGTTTGTCATGGGCTACGGTTTGTTTCATCTAGGAAAATGGAACACTTCCTGAAATATCAATTAGGTATAGAAGGGATTGAACATGCACAGCTTGCAAGCAAGCAATTTCAACTAGTGCTAAATTTGTTTTATCGGGCAATTATTTTGTATCTCATCTTAATGTTTTGTTTGATGGAGGGATATGTCAAATCTTCAAAATGTGAGATTTCTACTTGGTTATACTCAAATATATGGGTAGTTGAGGTTTATGTTGGTTCTAATTTTTTTTCCTCTTGTCAAGTACGTGTATTTTATTTATATGAAATTTTTCTAAGATTCGTAAAAGAATGTATGCATGTGATCTACCTTCTGAATTTCCATTAAGGAATTATAATTGCTACTCTAGAAGTTTGCTCATGAAGGAAGAATTCTAAAAGATTCTTTTCATGAATGTGTTATTTGGTAGCAGAAGGTAGAAATGGTTTTGGGGTTTAGCATATTGCACAATGATTACTCTTCAGCTGCTTTTAAGGTGGATAAGTACGGTGGTCTTACATTGATTAGGCTTTTGTCTTCCGAAAAGCTTGAATCTTAAAGATACCGAGCCTCATGGAAATTCTTACAATAACTGCCCCCTTTTATCTTGAGAAATCCTTCATCTTATAGTAATAAGGGGTCAAGACAGCGGCTAAATAAGGCAATTGTGGGTCCTATGGTTAAGTGCCAAGCTTTTTCTATATGGAAATTTACCTGTCTACTAGTATAAAAACTTTCCTCACATTTATACATAGTTTCAAAAACCATATACCTAAATAATTCCAAAAAGAAAAGTAGTTTCAGAGTAGTTGTATTTAATGGAGCATTACTTCATTATATCTTTTACTTCTTTCTTGTGTGAATTTAAGGTTAGTGGAGTTGTTGCTACTAGTGGTGGTCTTTCTCTATTTGAAGTTGCAAAGGGGGAAAGCATGCATCTGAGATGATAAGGATGATTGATCATGTCATCTTTTCAAAAGCTAGTTCATAGTATACCAGACTAAGTTTAGAAAAGATGCAACTTGGGCTTGGAATTGTAAGTTACATTTAGATAGTAGATACTCTTTCTTTTTTAAAGAGTGCCTATACTAGACAGTCTTTCATTTTTTTTCCTCTTCCTCTTGCATAATACAACATGCTTTGCTTTATTGTACATAAAGCATGGAGAAGTGCCATAAATGGAGGAAGTATGGACACTCGTGAAAGGAAAAGTTCCATAAATGAATGCATGGAAGATCTTGTAAGTGCTCCTTTAGCAATTGAAGATGCCTTAGTTGGTCTATTTGACCAAGGGTGAACATACTCTACAAAGGCGTGTAATAGAAACTTATGTCCGTATGCTATACCAAGTATTTCTCCATTCCCACATTTCATGCTTTACCTTTTAACTTCATGTACAAAACTTATATGGAATTTTGGTTTTGTCACAACCCTATATCATAAAGGATAATATCATAATGCAATGGAATAAGTCTAGCCTCATTTCTTCTTGGGAGTTTTTGGAAGAGCACATTGAAAGAAAGACTAGCTCAAAAGATCAAATGCCTACCACACCCTTGGTCAAGAAACACAATGAAAAGAGATGGGGAGTCATGGTTATTATTAAATCCCTTCAATTCTTACAAGAAATTATAAGTGCGACATTAAGGGAAACAACTCATAATCTTCATAAAACAATTTCAAACGGATCTTCAGACCCAAAAGTTTATGGTAATATGATGCACATTGCTTTGGTAGGAATCAACAATCAAATGAGTCTACTCCAGGATAGGTAAGCTTCACAAGTTTTTCCCTATATCCCATTGAACTTTAAATGGGTTCAAATCTTATATCCTCTAATTTTTTGTAAGATTAGTTATAGTGATACATTATAAAACATAATATATGGTCAGGCAATAGTCCATAATGTGGTTCTATTTGGTAAATTCATTGTAAAGCTAAGTTATTAGTTACACATTCACCCTGTATGTAGCACCATAAATTAGAAGTTGTGGTCTCTAGTGCTTTCTAAATGTAATGTCAATTCTGTATTTATCATCTCTATGCATTTTCTTTTTAGTGGTGACAAGGATTAAGCTCAAGAAAGGATAAACAAGCTAGCTAAGATACTTAAAGAGCAAAAATTAAGCTCTAGTCTTTGCTCTTCTGGTGTTGGAGTAATTATGATGGGAATCAATCCTACGGTTCCAGTAGTAAGGAAACATGACTTAGATGCATAAGCCCAAACATCTACATATGGCCAAATTTTATCTAATAATGTTTTATTTTTTTACTTTAGCAAGTACATTTATCGATTTTACAAGATGGCCAAATAATATGCACTAATAATCAACTTGCGAGACACTCTTGGAGCCACATCCAACATCCCACTAATTATTCAATTAAAGTGAAGAACCGGCCACTTGAAGACCATTTATATTTGTAATTGTTGCTTACAAGGACCAGCCTTTTATTTTGTATTTGTAATTTATCCTTTGGAAAACTAGCCACTTTAATGGCACCTTTTGTAATTTTTGGTATGTTTTTACCCTAATAGGAACAAGTATAAATACTTGCTAACTAGGGTTTTTAGGGGACTTTTTGAACAACTAAAATATACACTTTGTTGCCGTGAGAGACATCCTCTTGCATACATCTATTCTTATCAATTTCTTTGGAAATTATGACGAGTTTGGCTTAAGGATATTGTGACTCATATTAATCATTCTTAAGTTGCTTCCAATTATTATTAGTGTGTCATATCTAGTGTGTAATTGGAATTATTTATTTGTTCTTTTTCTTTATCATGCAATTTAGGATTCTTATGAATTAAGGATTCACACCATTTTTTATTGCTATTGTTTAATTGATTCTTCAATTGTCTTTTGTGCTTATAATTGGACAAAAGCACATCATAATTTGGTATTTGCGTATTTGGAATCACGCCATTTTGAGTACTTATTATGTAATTGAATCCTCAATCGTATTGTGTGCTTGTAATTGGAATCAAAAGCACATCAAATTAGTTACTTCATACAAAGGGATGAAGGAAGATCGTCCATGAGACATTCATTTGATTGGTCAAGGGAAAAGTTGTACTAATATAGCTTTGTTGTATAAGAGTTTCTCCATGTATGAAGTATGGTTTATTTTGTTATTAACTTTTTTTTATATGATAATCAAATTAGGAAATAGAATAGCAGTTTATGAAATAAAGTTTATTATCTGGTCACTTTTTGGAAGTTGATTATGAATTTAGGGAAAAGTAGGTTATAAATAAAATTTATTTTGCTAGTAAATTCTGTAAAGTGTGGACAACATTAATTGGGATATGTTAACGTCCTCATTTGTAACTTTTGTAAAGCTCGTAGTTGATTATAGAAGTGGACAATTATAACCTTATACGCAAATGTTCACTCTTATGACCTTTACTATTTTGTAAGTGTATACATTTTTATTACAGGTTTAATTGTAACATTTATAAATGGATTTATTATATTATAATGTTCTTTTTTTTGTGAAGTTTAAATGTTAACAAATATTCTCTTTTTGTCACGTTTAAACATTATCAAATATCACTTATTTGTAACATTTAAACGTTTTTTAGTAATGTTTAAACATTACCAAATATTATATTTTTTGTGACGTCTAAACGTTATTAAAAATACACATTTTGTCAAATAATTTTGGTGTCAAATTGTTAACATTTAGTAACACTTAAATGTTACAAAAAAAAATACTTATTGGTGATATTTAGACGTTACTGTTATTGCATCATTAGTGATGTTTATAGTTTGGTAACGTTTATTTTTCAAACGTTACAAAATACTTTTCGTAACAAAATTTTTGTGATGTTTATTAGTGACATTTAATAAATGTTATGAAATATTTTCTACAACGTTTATTTTAGTTTTAGTGATATTTAATAAATGTCACCGAATGTCAAAATTCTTGTAGCGATATCACTAACTAGCACTATAACCATCAATAATGCATTAAAAACTTGAAAGTACTATATTCCACCAAGTGCATTAGGTTGTCAATAAACATACAGAAGTGGCTTTATTTTTAAGAGCTCGAATATTGTCTACACAAAAAAAAAAAAAGTACCTAATTGCTATAGAATTATGCCAGAATTCAATTAAGATGGTTATACCAAATAATTGATTCACAAAAGCTAATGAAAAACTATGGATTTAACGTGAAGTAAACTAATGAGTAATAAAATTTAATCTAAAGGAAGACCAAACCAATAAAATAAAGGAGGCTAACAATGTTACCTATTCACTAGGGTTGATTAATTTTGTACAATTAGTTGCGGATCATGTAATTGAGTAAAAATCCATTGGTTTGCCAAATTATTTAAGAGTCTCTTTCAACCACTCTCAAATCTATCCATTGAATCAACTAGATTGGTATTTTCATCCTCATTGTGATTATGGTATATTTTTTCTCAATCTAAATATGAAGCCTTTCAACCACCTCGACCAGCACAAATTAACTGCTTAAAAGGTCAAAATAAGTGTTATTAAGCACATGAAAATATACAATTTTTATTTAATCACATAGCTTTAACTCATTCACAAAACTAAATCAACCCATAATACTCCAAGTAGTACATTCTATCCCCAAAACTAATTAGCAAGACATGCTCCTGAAGTAAAACAACATATAAAAGTGAAGATACAACATAGCCATGAAGCCATTAATATGAACTTTCACTAAAATTCTAGTACTTAGAAAATTTAAAGCTACCTAACTAAAGTACTTCTATCTTGAAAAAAAAAAATTAAGCTTAAAACACAAGTTTAATATTCTAAAAAATGGGATAAAAGCACACAAAGTATCTCTATTTTTTGCTTATAAAATAAATAGAGCTCTAAGAACTGTCTAGAGTAGAAGTCACTTTTATACATCATCAACAAACAAACAAACAAAAAAGCGAACATTCAATTAGATTTTGTGCAACCCATTTTAAGTCGCATCATAAATACTTTTACGATTCCTAATATTTTATGACATACATTCCAATCTTTTTTTATGCAGAGCCTTGTTGAGTTAAGTGGCCATTATGAAAGTGCATCACATCAACGTATGATCGACATTAGCTTTCAAAAGCTTATAAATAGAGTTCCGACAACTTCGGACATCCCTTTATTTCAAATTTATTAAGTGCTTAGCCATTAGTCATATAAAATTTAAAATAAGTATTTCATTGTAGAAGGTGTAAGCCAAAAAATAATAATAATGATGAGTATGTGCTTGATTAATAGGTTTTTCATAATCAAGAACTCGAAGTTGGTCTTGTAGCCACAAATTCAAAATATTATACGAACACCTAATACGAAAAAATGTTTCACCAACTAGTAGGTTAGTAAAGATTTTGGAGATTTAGTATTTTTTTTTTTTCTTCTACTGGTGATTATAACATGAATGGATATTCAAATCGAATTCATTCTAAAGAGTACAACATTTATGTCAATAAGCTACAAAGGTTTTGGCCAAAGCGCTTACCAACTACCATTATATTTGTATGATAAATTTAAGTTGATAACAAATTGAAAATATAACATGTAAATAAAAGGAATAATTAATAGACAGTAAATAAAAATATAGTGTGGGATAATTTGAAAATAAATTAGTATGAGTATTTATAAGAATTTTGGGAAATTTTTTATTGTAAGAATTAAAAATTGGCTAGGAATGAGATTTTGCAATGAAATTAAGTTAATTAAAGGGCTTAAAGGGACTTATAGGAAAATCGAAAAAACAAGATATAAAATTGTAATTCCAAAAATTAATGTAATAAATCATACCTAGATGGTGGTCTTGTAGATAACTATCCATGGCATGTCAAAGGCAGAGGATTCCCGCTTCTCATGAGACTTGAAACTTGATACTCATATTCTAGTAAATCCTAAATGAATGCCCTACCGTACGTAGAAGTTGATTCTTTTTCTTTTTCTTTTTCTTTTTTTTTTTAATTTTTAGTTCCCTTTAATAAAAAAATGTTTTTAACCCAAAAATTAATTATAAAAGTAAAATTTCAATGACATAACACATATTATAATATATAATCTTATCTTAAAAATGAAAAACAAATCTTAAAATTATATATATATTAAACATTCAATAATACCTATTATAACCCTCCCGAGACGTGACGGTAAGTATCACCATCGCCATCGCTCATAGTGATAAAACTGAAAGAGTGAGTTTCTGCTTTTTCGTTTATTTGACGCCAGTACGCAGAATCTCCTCAAGCTGTGAGTATGACGCTATGAATGACTTCAGTTCAAACCTTATCTTCACAAAGTAGCAAGGTGGCAACTCCTGATAGGATGGGACCCTTCCAGTGCAACATAAACCTCAGCCATCAGGCCTACTGTCCACTCATGTCTGTTCTCATACAAGCCAAATACCCTGCTTTAAAACAGTCAAGAAATGATGATAAGCACTCGGAAGGATATCGGATGACGACCTCCATAACTCTTCAAGACTTCGTTGAAAATGTTAGCTTTGAATTCTGTCCATACGTAAACAAAGCAAAGATAATATGATCCAAACCAATTCCAATTTTGTTTTGAGTTTAATATAATATTTACTTAAATTCAATCAGATAATAGTTAGATTAAACTTTAACATTGAGCTAATCCAATATTGTATTGAATCACATTTAACCTCAACTTATTTGCTTCAATAAGATCGAAAGCTTAATTGTCCTCCAATCAAGTTTCAGTATATACTGAACTTTATGGATTTTACATCAAGCTAGGACCAGTAATATAAATTTAACTTAAAGAAATAGTTTTTTTAAATGATCAAATTTAAATAAATCAGTATTGAGGTAACACAAGCTGAACTCATACTCAAACATCTAAGCATGATTGTAAGGTCAGACTTCAACTCAAACTCAACCCTGTTGGAGTTGATTAGGCTTTGATTATAGCCCTAAGCATAGCATATACTATTCTAAATTTTTGTTAAATATGAGCTATTGTCCTTGTACACGGTATAGCAAGGAAGTAAAGAATTTCTCTCTGTGCTCCTGATATGAGAAACGTTGTCATTACGAGAATGTGGAAATAGCTTTCAAAGACAATGCAATCCAATAAAATGTTTTGAATCTAACAGAGAGCCCTCAGATACACTCATCATACATTACATTACCAATTTTTTAGGTAAATTCTTCATATCCCTCGATCATGTCTAAAGTGCTGAAGAGACCTAGACGAGATTCACTGACCTCAACATTGGCTTGTTGCCTTGTCAAAAAAGTTAAAAAATGAACAAGAGAAGATGCAGGTCTTTCACTTGAAACTTTCCATTGACTTCCTTACAGATCATATCTGCATGTGTAAGCAATGACTAACCATTCCTCGCTTCTACATTGTCGGGTATAATCGAATCGATGCCCTACCCCATGCAACAAATTTTGTTATCGCCGTGAATCAAAGCAAGCTACAATTTCAACCGCCTACATGGCCATCCAGCATAGTTCAATGGCATAACATGACAATTCTCTTCTGAATGGTTAGTTCTGCTTAGTATTTGTGTTCCTCCACGGAAAGCTCCTTGCATTGACTATGATTCCCTCAAGGATGTAGAGAGCATTATCTCCTCAGCACCTAGTTGCCATTGACGAAAGGGTGTTACTTACAATGTGAAAATCGTGACCCCCTTCCTCATCTTCTTCTTCTTCATCTTCTTGTCCATCATCAGCAGTCACATTAATTTCCTCATTTTCAACAGGATCAAGCTGCCGGTTTTCTTCTTGTCTATTCATCATATGCATCAGGAGCTCTTCAGGCTTAAACTGTTCATCTGAAAACCTCTTTTCTTTTTCCCTGTAAAGAGCATCAAGCTGCTGAAAGTAAGGACAAGTCTTAGCAGCATCAGGCCGTTTTTTCTTGCTTTCTTTCACCCTTCTGAAGTATTTGTTGATGTTCTCCCATTTCTCTTTACATCTCTTTGCACTCCGATCATAACCAAGCATTTTCATAGCAGAAGATACCTCCTCCCATAGAGGCCCTTTGGGTCCATTCTCTTGATACCGAACATCTGTGTCAATCTTTTTCCTGATCAAGGCTTCAACCTCCTCTTTAGGCCATCGGGACATACTTGCATGAGAATGGTTGTTTCCATAGCTACTATCATTCTTCTCTTGAACAGTGACTTTTTCAGCTTGAATTGGATTCTCAGAAATTTGGATTGCAGCCTTTTCATCTTGGATTTGATTCTCACACAAATTGACAGAAATCTCTTGTCTAGAGAACTTCTGCAAAAATGCAAGCACAGCAGCATCCTTGGCAGCAGCAACTGACCTCTCTTGGGCCAGAAGCTCACGTTCTCTCTTTAACTGGGCCAACTCCTGCATTTTCCAGGCTTCTTCCCTCGCAATCCTATCTTGTTCACATTTTTCTAGTGCTTCCAGAAGCCTATTTTGCAAGTTCTGCTGCCTCTCTAACACCCGATGCATTAATCCCTCAAAGTATTCCATTAGTTTCCTCTTCTTATGATGTCCTCTTAGTTCTTCCTTCCTTGGCAAAGACGTCATCGAAGTAAAGTTTTCCCCTGCTGTAATAGGAGTATTCTGGATAGAAACTGGAATAGCACTTGGTGTAAAACTTCTTGTGTTCATTGATGCATGCACTGTTGTTGCCACAGTACTTGCTCTTGCAATGGAATTTTGAGTTTCATCAGATAATGAAGGATCAACTAAAGGACAGTGCTCTAATGCTTCTAATTGTTCAAAAAATTGATAGTTCTTGCCATAGGGCCGACTAGATATGCCCTCCCTTGTTCTTTTATGGTACTTCTGTATATTCTCAAACTTCTCCTTGCATTTTTTCGCACTTCGAGTATAGCCAAGCTCAGCTAATTTCCTGTAAATAACATCAGCAGACAAAAGTCCAATGTAGAAATTTACTTGTGCCTGCCAACGTTAATCTGAAAAATAGACTATCCAACTAACAAGCACTAACTACTCCTAAACAACAATACATCAGGACAATGAAAGCTTAACAAATGTCTAAGAAGTATATAATTCCTTATCATAAAACAGCACTCATTATGCAATACAAATAGCTTAAACATATCGCTGCGTCAAAACTAATGGCAAGACAATGAGATACAAGAAGCGGTTAGAACCTATCACTAAAATATTCTGAAAGGGGAACAGGACTTAGCGGAGCAAAACGGGCACTCTATGAGATATGCAATGAAAACTATTAGCCCCGGACATATAACCCAATGGGGTATGCAATCAATCTCTGGAATTGGCAAAGATCTCATTCATGAGATTGGTAAGTAAAGAAATACCAAGTGATATGATACCAGATTTATAACAATAGATAAGAATTTAAACAATTAAATCACTCCAGCTGATTGACAAAAAATATATAAAAATAAATAAGTCGCTACCACTGGAATTCAAAATCAAGTCAGAGTTAAGAAATTTGTATAAACACAAATTGATTATTGCTCAATCAAAATATAAATAAATAAATAGTTAAAAATGAGCCTTCAATGAGGGGTGGAAACAGTTTGGAGCAGAACTGTGCCATCTATATCTCGACTCGGCTTAATCACCGGTCTGGTCGAAACACAGTGACACGAATTGCCAGCCTAATTTTAGTTAGACCGTAATCAATTCTATAATATCAAATTCAACTCAAGAAGTACCTTATATGAGTACGTTTTTCACGATAACAGACATAATGATGCTATCAAAAAGTAAAGCCAAAACCCTTCAATTTTCCAGTCCATGAAATTCAACTCCAGAAGTAAAATTAAGCATACATTCTTCACTTTTCAGGTGAACTTTCTCGGAGGAGCGTAAAATTAAGCAGATAACAGAGAACTTAGCAAAAATAAATAAATAATAATAATAATACTGACTTCGAAACGTGTTCCCAAAGAGGAGCTTTGTGATTAGAATCGCGAAAAGCAGCGTCCATATCAGACCTTATCTTCAACAAAGCTAAAGTTTCTTCCTTTGGCCATCTATTTACTTTTCCACTTGAATTTCTCTCCTTATCTTCAGCTTTATCCATTTCTGGCACTGACCCGCCACCCTTCTCCGCTTGTATGTTCCGGTCCGCTCCGGCATCGGCGGCGGCAGGGGGGTTTTCTGGCGGCTGTGAGGAAATTTCCAGTACTGGAGCTTCTTCCTGTTTCATTTTTTACAGCTGTGTCCGGTTAAGGTAAATTAGAGTGGGAAAATAAATTGTAGCGGCTAGGGGTAAAACTATCTGCGAGGAATGGGAGATTTATTATATATATATATATATATATATATTATTTAACTAGTTAATTTATAATATTCCATCTAGTAATTAGATTTTTTTGTTAATTTTATTTGTATAAGTCATAATAATGTAATAATTTTTTTTCTCCCTTAGCCTAAAAGAAAATAACAATTTTTAATTATTTCATTACGTTTACGTGTTGGGGAGTGGGGAAAAAAAATTATATTACCTTCGTGTGAATGGACAATTGTGTGCGCTTTACCTGATTTATCTAGTTGCTACAAAAGCCTTAACGTTGAATATGTTAAAAATTACGCATTGAACTTCTTAATTTTTAAATATCACGAACCATATCCCAAAATTTTGACAGACTAACAACATAAAAGTTATATTTTTTTAACTCAAAAAAGATACATTGAGTTCAAAGTTTAGGAGTATTGAAGTATACTTTAATAAATTTAAAAGAATATTTCCATATCAAAGTTAAAATTTATGAAGTTATTTATAACTAGAGTCAAAAATATGAGCCTAATAAGTCAACCCATCTCAAATAGCACTGACTCGTAGGTCAATGTGAGTCGGTCCTGCTTCGCCCCATAGCAAAAGTGAGTTGAATATAAAGATCCAACCTACCCTAAGGGGGCTTGCGGGTTAGGCAAGCCAATCTATCCTGCCCGATTTTACGAGTTAAGCAGGCTAACTCACCGATTCACAATTTTTTATTTTGAAAATTATATATTTTTAAAATGATAATATACTTTTAGTTCTTAACAATATACATTCCATACGACAATTGGATATAACCAACAACTACTAAATACAAATTTGAATAAAAAAGCTTAAATCTCATATAATAAAGAACAAAACAATCTCAAACCATAATCAAGCAAATGTAGCAATTATCATAAATCTTTTTCACTAATTATACAAGAAAACAAAGTCAATAATAAAGAGGAAAAAAAAAGCTACTAAAACACTCATCATTGCTTCTCATTCTTTATATATCTATCAATCATCATCATCATCATCATCAACAACAACAACAACCAAATTCAAGTCCCCCTTTCATGAAGTAGTCCTAGTGTCTTCTTTTTCATCTATAATTCACCAAATCACACATTAAATTAGATGTTACAAACTTAAAATAATACATTACAAGAAAATATTACCAAAAGAAGAAAAAAATCACTTTCGTAAGCAAATTCTAGTAACCAATTACATGTACAAATTAAAGCTTCCGCATTTGTAAGGAGTATAGAACTATGGTACTTATTAAGAACACAAGCAATAATACTGAAAACTAACTCAAATGCTACAATAGCAATTAGAATGTTGAGCATATCGAAAGCCATGATGCACAAATCAAGATACATTTGTCTTTGAGTCTTTCTATATTGTAATACATCTAATTCTAAGTAGAAGTTTATATTCATTACTGGCTCTTATAGATAAAGATCCAAAAAAGATTTACTAAAACTCTATATTTCTACTTTATAGTACTCCTATATCATTAAGAAAAAAACTAATTAAATATTGATATATAATACAAAAAAAATATCATTAAAAACATAGATAAAGTTATTATTGAGCTTACATCTAAAGCAACAAAATCAATCCCTAAACCTTTTTCAATTCTCAAGTTTCGTGTTGCTGCTCTTTTACCTCCACCACCAAATGTGTCTTGACCTTAAGAAAATGATTCAACTTGAAGACTTCTAGATATGTGATCTATTTTGCTCTTGTTATACTCTCCAAAAGTTTATATAGCTTACTCTTTATGTTAGCCAACTTCTTTTCACAAGTGAGATATTCAATTTTATTAAAGCAAAACTTTAAAAAATTAAACTTCATCCAAGGATCAAGGACTGCTCCAAGTGCAAGAACAATACCATATTCTTTCCAATATTTATCGAACTTTTGTTTCATTTTAATATGCATCTCCCTTATGACATGATCTTCACTACTAAAATTCTCATTTAGCAAGAATTCAATTCTCCATAGTTTGCAAGAAATAGAGGTTTGAAGTTGGATACAAGGAACCCGACATCAAATTAGTGATGATATAAAAAGGGCTTAAAAACTTGCATATCTTCTCTACTCTTTTCTCCTCATCCATTGATAGACAATACTTATAATGAGAATCGTTCAGTTGAAGGTAACAAAGAGCACATTGATACCTTGGTGCGCTATCAAGCATAAGGTAAGTAGAATTCCATCTAGTAGCTACATTTAAGCATAAACCAACAGTAGTATCAATGTCGCCAACCTATTCAACACACCCGCAAAAATATTTCATTCTACCCTCGAAGTCCTTAACATACTTCACACTCTCCCTTATCTTATGCAAAACTTGATTAATGACTACCAACTCCTCTTTAACGATTAAATAAAGAATATGGGCACAATATCTAATATAGAAAAAACTCACCACCACATAACAAACTATTTTGTAAGTTGAGTTTCTCTTTTAAGAAATCCTGCATACAGTCATTCGCAAATACATTATCCAATATAAGAGAGAATATATTTTTATCTATGCCTCAATTTTTTAAAAATTTAAATACATTCTTGGATAGCTCAAAACCTTAGTGAAGAGGAGACATCTTACAAAAAGAAAGAATTTTATTATTATGTTTCTATTTCTCATCCACAAAATAACCAGTCAAACAAATATATCCTTCACTAGTGGAAGTAGTCATACATTGGAGATCAAACAAACTCTTCCATGAATTTTTTTGCAAATTTGTTTCAAATTATTCTTTTGAGCCAAATATAAATTCCAAACATTCAATATAGCAGTTTTTCTAGAAATGGGCTTATAATCAGGATTGTATAACTTTATAAGTTGCATGATCATCCTATATTCAACAAATGAAAATAGGAGATCATGTTCAATGATAGCCATTGACACAATCTCATGAGCAACTTTTGAATCTGGTTTTCCTAACCTTAACTTCCTAACATGATCAATTATTACATCACCTACATCATTATATTTAGGAACTTGACTCAAGCGACACTTTTTTAGATGTCGAAGTAAGGTTGAAGTTCCATGTGAATGTCCACTGATAACAAATTCAGTCCCACACCCTTTACATTTGGCTTTATTTTTACCATCTTTTCCAACACATATTCTTGCAAATTTTTTCTAAGCTTCAGAAGTACTTGATCAAGACCTTTTACCTATAGGTTCTTTAGATTAAGAAGATCATGCATGTATATTAGCATTAGGCCCATCAACTTCTGATCCATCATCTATATTAATATGTTGTATTGTATTTGTAATATCATTTCTTGTATGATCCATTCTGAAAATACATTAACAAAAGAAAATGTAAGATTATATATCATTATAGGAGAATGGCACTTGTCGAATTTTCATAGCATCTAATGGAAATTAAAGGTCTCTAATTTGTATGTGTACATGGGTGCTATAGAAGTTGTACATTTTTTTTTTTCCATTTGGACGAATCCAAAGGTTGTAGTACATGTGAACAACTCTAGATGAATGCCAATTTTCAATTCTATTGGGTTTTGGTTTAGGTGTGGGTGTAGGTAGCAATTCAACTTCGGATGCTTTCGGATCAGTTCTATGGATCTATCTATGAGTTTGTAAATAAGATTTACATTTTAATAATGACAATTGACAATAGCAAACCATTCAATACTTATAAAAAAAAAAAAAAAAAAAAGAACAAGGGAAGTCAATTTAAGTACCTATATGGTTGTATTGACGTTAAGAGACAAAGATCGGGACAAATGAAAGACACACTGGTGGCACTATTGGCAAGCCGATGGTGGTAGCTATTGGTTGTTGTGGCTAAGATTTTATCAATGACACAAAAGACAAAATCATTGAATAATTAAACAAGTTAAAAAAAAAAAAAAAAAGAAAAGGGAAGTGAAGTTAAGTGCTTGTACCAACGTTGAGAGATAGAGATTAAGGTAGAGGAGAGATGCGCTAGTGGCGTTGCTAGCAAGCCGATGGTTACAGGTTATGAAGTACCTATAGTCTGGACTATGAACGAGAGAGATGAGAGTCAAAGGCGAAATGGAAGGATGTAGTGTGGACCTATGGTGTGTTGTGCCTGTGTACTGGGGTGGCCGAGTGGGAGGTTGCTGTTGGGAGTACTGGAACTCAGAGTTGGGACTAGGAGTCTAGGAGTTGAAGTTGATGATAGAGTTTGAGAATCCCTGTCAAAGAAGAAGTAAAGTCGATGCAGAGGAGAGGAGGGATTGTTTATTCATTTTGTTTATCTCTATTTTACTCTTTCCTTTGTAAAGTGTTCCAACTAGCTCTCTCATTTAAATAATAATAATAATAATAATAATGTGAGCCAATGCAAGCCAACCCACCTCGTATCGAGTTGGCCTATAGGGCACGCGAGGTAGGTTAAAAAGCCCGCAACTTATGCGAGCTTGATTTTTCTAGCCCAACTCGTATTTTTTTGCGAGTTAAATGGATCAGTCCACCTAACTCGCTCCACATTTCTGACTCTATTTACAACTTTTAAGTTATTTGCTAATTTATAAAATTTAAAGGGATAATTTATAATATTTGAAAGTTTAAAGATATATACACACTTGAATCAAAATTTAGGAGGATTTTTGCATTTTTTTTCCCTAAAATTTTAGAATAAATATAAAAAGATGATACATGTTTCTGTTCATTTATAAAAAAGTTATTGCACTTTAATTTTTTTACAAAAAAAAAAGGTGAATTGAACTTTTTAATTTTATATTAATTATTTATAAGCAATACATGCCTATATATTATTGGTCAAAATATTATTATATTATTTAAATAAATATAAATGTAAATTATTAAAATAATACAAAAATAAAATAAAATAATGCCGGGGAACTCAGTAACCTCGACCGATATACCAGTCGAAGAGAATCTGGGGTCAATTTAACCTTCATATCGGCAGCGGCAGTTGTCAGAGGAAGCACGAGCAGCGTGGCTTTATCGGCTGAAGAGTTTTAACTTTGCCTACGGTCTTATTTCCATTCAGGATCGAAAAGAGGAAGCACGCCTAGCTCTCAATTCTGATTTAATGGCTGCTCCTAACAGGGAGATCTAGCCTTTGGACGGTAATAATTGGAAGTCTGAAGGACCTCGCTCGCGTATTCATCTGACATCTCATATCCAAACCTGATGTATGTCTCGCCAAGAAGATGGAGCTTATGACAGATAGAGGTTTAACCCTTTCGAATTGAATTCAAATTCTCTTCCATTAGCATAACGATCGAGGTTATTGAGTTCAACGCTATTTATTTTATAACTAAAAGATACATAAATAATTAAAATTTCATCACACTCTTTTTTAAAGTGATATCACAGTCTTCCTCTTTCATAGAACTAAGGTCCTCGTCCATGTTACTAAACGAACTTAGAATCACACCAGGTAGATATTCTTTTAAAGATTTAGAAGGTGCTCCATACTATGTCACTTGATATCACACTTAACTACCCCTTCTACCTAGTGATGAACTATACTAGAATTTTGCACATCGAGATATTATCCTCTTTAGCATGGTATACTTCAAGATTTTGTCTTTTTATATCAAGTTGCTAGTTGTATCATAAGAGATCATCCATCTTACAAGTGTTCTCCACTAAGTACACTTAACCTTAGAGTATTAATGAACTTCAAATCATTACATCAAAAAGTACCTCTTTATTTAAAAGATATTAGTAATCAATTATTGAAAAATAGGAAAAAAAATGTATTCTATTTGTATTTTTAGAAGCAATAAATGTTATATAATGAGATATAATTAAGTAGTTAAGGTTTGCATTTGTTTCCAATAGAGCAAGGCTTTAAATCCCAAAAAACTCATTTTTGCACATATAACTTTCATAAATTACTTTTTATTTTCTTTTGCCTTCTTTGTTTTCTTTTTTTTTTTCCTTTTTCCTTCTAGTTTTTTCCTTTATTTCACGTAATTCTTAGTAATATATTTTCAAACCTAATTTTTTGTTCTTTTATAGTTATATTTGTTCTTAAGTTATGATCAATTTAAACGCTTTCTATGCATTTTCTTAAATGGAGATTTGTTTAGGCAATATATACAATAAGTTTTCAAGAGAAAGTTTCATTAAAAAATATTAGTTAATCAATTATTAGCAATCAATTATTGAAAAATAGGGAAAAAATGTATTATATTTGTATTTTAAGAAGCAATAAATGTTATATAATGAGATATAATTAAGTAGTTAAGGTTTGCATTTGTTTCCAATAGAGCAAGGCTTTAAATCCCAAAAAACTCATTTTTGCACATATAACTTTCATAAATTACTTTTTATTTTCTTTTGCCTTCTTTGTTTTCTTTTTTTTTCCTTTTTCCTTCTAGTTTTTTCCTTTATTTCACGTAATTCTTAGTAATATATTTTCATACCTAATTTTTTGTTCTTTTATAGTTATATTTGTTCTTAAGTTATGATCAATTTAAATGCTTTCTATGCATTTTCTTAAATGGAGATTTGTTTAGGCAATATATACAATAAGTTTTCAAGAGAAAGTTTCATTAAAAAATATTAGTTAATCAAATAAAATTCTCTTAATATTCATTTATAAATCAATAACTATGGCATAAATTACAATTGTAAGTGTTCTAGTTGGTCATTATCATTTTTCTACAAAATTTAATTTATATACATGGTATTTTCAAAAATCTTGCAGCATATTTTTTAATAAAATACTTTTTTGTATATGTAGAATACACTCTGATAATCAATGATAAACCGATATTTTCCTGTGAATAATTATATATTGACTTAAAAAGCTAAATTTGGCCCTACATCAATCCCTACCATAAAGCTTCTCATAACAAAGTTTTCCTATACTTCTCTTATACATGGCCATGGCTCACTTACAGAGTAAGGGTCTCCCAACACAAATATGCACAGTGGCCTCTGAAAACAGTAGTTAATAGCAAACCATGTGGCAGCCCCATTACGTGATTGGTATCTACCACATGATCCAAAGATCTTAGTGGATTATGTTTGATCTAATCCCTTACCCAGGTTTCATGCAATCAGTCAACCAAAACAACAATATATGCATCATAAACCCAACATAATAGCCTTCATCTTCTTTAAGCTTCTTTCTAATTATAACCTTGAGTCTACATTCATCATGAGTGTTTTCTCTGTCGCTACATAGGGGGCTTATGTCATTGTATCGAATGCAACTATAGCTTCATCACTTAATTCCAACAACCTAGGTGAAGAGGCATGCCTAACACATATCATAATGCATGTCAATAAAAATGGATCTTGAAGATGATAATTGATATTGAAATAATAATAATAAACTATATTTTTTTATGTTTAATATAATTTTTAATGATTTATTAACTTGTACATAGAAAAAAATTAATAACAAATGTAATAATGGTTCCAATCGTATATCAAATCAGATTGAATTCTTTTTTTTTTTTTAGTTTCAAAAAAATTATAAATCAAATTATATAATTAGGTTCAATTTATAAATAAAAAAAATCATAATATAAAATTCAAATTAGTTCAAGAGAACAAACCTTACTAAACTGAATTGTACCCATCCTTATAATCAACACCTAAGGTCAATATATAATAGAATAAGGCCTACATATATTTAAGAATTCAAAATCCGAAGGCTAATACTTGGTTTCCTCTTCATTCATTGATTTTAAACCTATTTGATTTGTTCACTTACCTTCTATGATCGTTGCATTCAATTCTTCTATCATTCTATGAAAACGCTGTATGACATAAAAGACATCCCATCTTACTTTACAAGTTAAAAACCACAGGAAAATTAACAATGGATATACTTCTGCATCAATATTCTTGATATCCTATTACTTTGACACAATAAAGCAAACCTTTCTCCAGAGCTAGAAGTTCAGTCAATTTAATGTTGGCCATCTGAAGTTGACTTCTAAAGGCAAACAAAGTTTTCCCCTTATCATCACAAAACACACCTCACCCTGCGGCTTCTCTATCTATCTGTTTTGAGCTTAAATCTACCACAAGAAGGTCGAAACCAGCAAAATAACTTAACATGTACAGATTTGACTTCACACACTTAAGCCCCAACCAATCGGCGGTTTAATCTTAATCTGGCTGGCGTTCAAACGAAGTTCAGCTTTTAAGAAACGCAAAAATGTCCAAGCTAAACTTATTGCACAATCTTGTCACTTTACAATGCCCTTCATGTTTAGCTTTCAGTCATTACAGCCAAACAAGCTGGGAAGAAGGGAAAAAAAATGCCAGAACAATTTGATTCAATATGATTTTTGCGCCTAACTTCAGAAGTCCACCAAAATAACAGTTGTTGATAGGATCTGAACTTTCCACTGCTAGGCAACTCAACAACGCTCAAACTCCTCTTCCATATTTGAAAGTGTCAAGACGCACCCTGATGCAATAAGACCAAGAATCCCTCAATTTGCATTACGACACAACCGGCAACGAGAGTTGTACTGTAACGCCCTAGAACCTAGAACGTTACAATCCACCACGTGTCATTACAGCAAAGCGACACGCGAAGACTCTACAACTCCATAATACTTCAAACCTGATTATTTATATTAACCATTATACCACTATAATTTCAATCAAATAAATAACTCTCAAATAAGTTATTTCAAATCTCATGATTTAATAATAATAAAATCCCAAGATAACAATTATCTCCATAACTTTGATTTAACTAATAAAACTTCAAATTTCAATTATTTAGAACTTTTCATCACTCTTTCTCCACATAATAATAATGTTTTCTTTCCATCTCATCTATGTTATATCCCACCAAGTCCCCATTCTCATCATACTTCACTTGCTTGTTATTATCGTCTGCAACTAAGAAAAAAAATATAGGAAGGGGGTGAGCCTAAACTCAATAAGTGAGTACTACACTCACATGCACATGACACAACACAATAATAGCACATATATATATGCAACATTTATCTACAACACATTCACACTCCAGCTTACACACCAATCTCAAAAGAAATTATACCACATAGGGGTAATTATGACTCCGATACATACAAAATTTTGTCCTAGTGGGAACTGCCATTGCTAGCCCCGTCTAACCCTAATCTACTTCTGATCATTTCAATACACGGCTCCACTAGGAACAACGCAGCATACAATCATCAAGGTGCCCTCTAGGGATCTACCACTGTGGGCCCCTAGGCTGAACCAAGCACAAACAACATATATCACTCAATTCATACAACATTTTAAACTTTCAATATTCCACATACAATTCATTAAATAGCTACCTAATAATCGCATACAACAAACAAGGTAAACACGTACTTAGGATCCTAGCCTTATACACGTCTTGTCCCAAATTTAAGCTAAGTTGATATCTGTATAATCATCAAGATATCATTCTTGGTACTAATATAAAAATAATATAACTCTCTTGATTTCTCTTAATCTATTAGGTTATCTAAGGTCTTGTTAATTATCTTGATTGTGTGAAACTTGGTTTAATAAAAAGGTAATTAGATACATAATGATAATGTCTTTCACTTAACACGGCCATGTTGGAAATCGTGTAGCTCAATATGGCCATTACACGATCATGTCAAAAAGTCGAGTATATCACGGTGAATTTTAGGTTCAACACGGTCGAAACACAACCATGTATCTCTTGATTTCAACACGAGGGTAACACAACCTTATTGGTAGGTCATGTATCTCTCGATGTATCTTTTATGTTCAACATGGGGGTAACACAATTGTGTTAGATAGTCATATATCTATCAGTATGTCTTAGTTTATCAACACAGAAGCAACACGACTGTGTTTGATGGTTATGTATCTCTCGAGTTTACACAATTGAAACACGACCATGTTGGAAGGTAATGTATCTCTCAATACATTTTTCAATTACACGGTCGAAACACGGCCATGTTGGAAGGCCATATATCTCTCAGTACATTTTTTGAACCTTAATTTTTCCATACTAATTCATTCAATCTCCTCATTTTCTAACCCTAAACTTAAGCAAATTCGAAAACATGAATCAAAATTCCTTACTTGGTTCAAATTACGCTTGAAACTTCAAATTCAACGACTTCTGTGTTTATTCAATCCGTCCTTAAGCCAGATTCTTATGAACAACTGATAGGAATAAAAATCCGACAAGACCTATCATTAGTGCAAAAACTAAAGGATTTCAAATCTTGGCGTTGAGGGCGCATTTTGAGTAGATCGACCCCAGAATTATTTATATATTAACCTCTTTTCTATTATTCTTGTATTGTGTTTTCCAACAGGCACACTTATCAAATTTTATAGGGCAATGGACAAACTCCCTCAGACTCAGCTTGTGGGTTATCCATGGACCGACCTGAACCGGCGATGAGCTGGGCCAATGGATCCTATAAAAGACCGGCATCTTGAAGACCATTTCTTTTATATATTTCTTATTTTATGAACTATTTTGGTTGTATTTTGGTTTTGGGACACTTTTATTTCCTTGTAATTTTCATTTAGGGTTAGCTACCTTAAAAGTGGCAAACTTGTAATTTTGAGCACTTTTTAACCCTAGGAGTAGCAAGTATAAATACTTGCTTAAGAGAGGGTTTGAGGAGGCTTATTTTGCATAACAAACACTTCTTTTCACGTGAGAATTAGGGTTCTTAATTGTCATCTAAACTCTTATCAATTTCAATCCCAAGAGTTGAAATTGTGGCGAGTGCAACATCTTGAAATTGTAAGTTGTATCAATTTCATTTTGTTGTGATTTCTTTTCTTCTCTAGTGTGTCATATCTAGGGTTGAATTGAGATAGTTCTTGATCAGAAATACATCTTATTGTTCACGAATTATTGTGTTTATTTGAAGTACTTTGCAATTGAATTCGAATCTTCATTGAAGAATTCCCTTGAAAACGTATACTTCACTATTGGAAAGGAGTTCTTGGAATTGAGGTTTTCTTTGTCATTTGTGGATTATATGAGATTAGGGTGTTGTTAGAAGATATTATCATTGTGGTATTACAATTATATCTTTGAACTTTTGGATTTCCTTATATCTTCATTAGGGTTCACGTGAAATTGCCCTTTGTGGATCTAGTTTTGCCTTGACTTGAGATTGTTTTTCTTAATTCTTTTGATTGTGCTTCTAAGTGGTTTTAGGCACATCATCTTTTTGGTATCAGAGCACATGTTGAGAGAAGGGAATTGGTTTCATTTGATTTCGTGGAGTTAATCATCCATTACGGTTGATTTAGTGAAAACCGCAATTGTATTGATTGTTGTGGTTTTGAGCTTGTGAAATTACCTTGTCTTGGAGTTTATTTTGCTATTTGTTGGAGTTGGTTTGAGAAGGTTTTTGCAACATTTTGTGATCACTAATTTACGTGGAAGGTCAGAAGTATAAAGTGTTGTTTACTTCAACAATTTTTGGAACTTGCAAAACTTACCAAAATCCTTGTCGTGGCTTGTTGTGGCGTGGAGGAGGATGTGTAGTTTGTTGTTTTGATTTCCATTGTGTAATTCTGAATTGGTGGAGTACAATTTGCATATTGCATTGAGTTTTGATTAGTAAGGAATTATTTGAATTCAAACATATGCAATTAAGTTGTGGGAGTTAATGATTGCTATTTGAATTTGAATTCATTATTTACCAATTGAGGAAGGCTTGCAATAAGTGAAGTTGTTTGAATTTCAAATTGAAAGTTGCTGCCTATTTTGTTGTAAAGTTGAGGTTAGAACTTGTGGGAAGTAGAGTATATTTTGTTGTTGCAACGTGTATAAAAGGTATATGTGTGTGGAGTTGTATTTTTGTAAAATTAGTAAAGGGTATGTATGTGTGGCGTTATGTGTGTATGTTAATTGAAGGTGTTGTAACGTGGTGAATTGTGTTGTAGTGAAGTGAGTGCAACGTGATTAGGTGTGTGTGGTGGTGTAAATTTGTGGAGTTTTGTGTAGTGCAAGGTGCTGCACATTAAGACTCATTGTGGGTGTAAAACTTTAGCAAGAAAGGAAAGTTGAGTGGTGAAGTTTGAAATTCAAATATAAGCATTTAAGTGTGAAAGTTATTAAGTATTATTACTTAAACACTTGCTTAGTTGAATTCAATATCTTAACTACTTAGAAGTATTTATTTGTGCTTCAATTATTCTAATATACTTGAAGTGATAAGAAGTATTTATTGCATTGGTGATTTGTTGCACCGTGGGTGTACAAGTGTGTGTGTTGTTATCCAAACTTGTTATTGTGACGTGGTGAAATAAAGGGAGTGTGCTACAAATTATTTGAGATTACATTTGTACTTCAGATAAATCGCATCCACAAGCATGTCGTATGATAGTGTAAATGGGTACATTGGCAATGAGGCCAATAGCCAAGTGGGTGGCAGACCAGGTCGTCGAAATACAAGTGGAAGAACTCTAGATGAGCAACTTCAGGACCTTCCCACAATTGTTGCTACATTGGCAACAAGAATTGATAGGATGACCTTACCACCACCACCTGTGGTAAACCTTTAGGCACCACCTAGAGTAGAAGAAGATTATCATGCTCTTAGGGAAGATAGAGATGATAATTTTGGGGTTAATCCATACCTGGATAGGGAATTTAGACCACCTCGAGGACTAGAGTGTGCAAAGCTACAGATGCCTTCATTTGATGGTAAGGGTTCCGCCGATGATTACCTAGATTGGGAAGACTAAGTTGAGGGTCTTTTCAAGTGTTATGAGATTGATGAAGACTCCAGGGTACGCCTTGCAGCTATAGAGTTCACAGGGTATGCCGCTTTGTGGTGGAGAAATATGGTAATCAGTAGGCGAAGGGATGGAGAGACCGAAATACACACTTAGAGAGACATGAAACGAGTTTTAAGGAATAGGTTTGTACCGAAACACTACAAGCATGAGTTATTTATGCGTCTCCAAACACTGAGGCAGGGGGGTAAAACAGTAGATGACTATGTACAGGAGTTTGAGACACTAGTGATCAAATGTGGATCAGTTGAACCTCCTGAACAAACCCTAGCACGTTTTGTATCTGGGTTGAAGTATGAGATAGCTTGTGTAGTTGAGCTTTAGAGATATAGTACACTTGATGAGGTTATACAGTTAGCCTTAAAAGTAGAAAGATAGAGACAATCCTATTCATTCCAGGATACTAGGAGCCGACTACTAGGGAACCAAACTGTTCAGGGTCAGTTATGTTCTCCTTCAGAGATACCAGAGGTTCACGAGCAGTTAAGTGCACCATTGGAGTATTCTGGGGATCAGATTCAGATGAGTCTACCATTAGAGGGCCAAAATGTACAGGGACAGTTGTGTTCACCTTTAGAGGTCTCAGAGGACAATGAGCAGTTGGGCCAACCATTAGAAGACCATGAAGATCAGCGACATACAGATGAGTTAGAAAATGAGGATACAATATCAGTGAAATGGGTTGAGATAGGGGACACCTCAGTGGACAATGGGTCATTATTTGTGTTACAGATGAGATACATCCTGGAAATGGAGGAGAGAAGATAATCACCACCTATGGTATTTCAGATTTTGGGATTCTGCAGTGATATTTCTTCAGATGATTTGCTAGGAGAAAACGAAGTCTCTACTTCATTTGATCTACCAGATTTGAGGACAAATCTTTTTGAGGCCCGAGGAGATGATAGGAATAAAAATCCGACAAGACCTATCATTAGTGCAAAAACTAAAGGATTTCAAATCTTGGCGTTGAGGGCCCATTTTGAGCAGATCGACCCCGGAATTATTTATATATTAACCTCTTTTCTATTATTCTTGTATTCTGTTTTCCAACAGGCACACTTATCAAATTTTATAGGGCAATGGACAAACTCCCTCAAACTCAGCTTGTGGGTTATCCATGGACCGACCTGAACCGGCGATGAGCTGGGCCAATGGATCCTATAAAAGACCGGCATCTTGAAGACCATTTCTTTTATATATTTCTTATTTTATGAACTATTTTGGTTGTATTTTGGTTTTGGGACACTTTTATTTCCTTGTAATTTTCATTTAGGGTTAGCTACCTTAAAAGTGGCAAACTTGTAATTTTGAGCACTTTTTAACCCTAGGAGTAGCAAGTATAAATACTTGCTTAAGAGAGGGTTTGAGGAGGCTTATTTTTGCATAACAAACACTTCTTTTCACGTGAGAATTAGGGTTCTTAATTGTCATCTAAACTCTTATCAATTTCAATCCCAAGAGTTGAAATTGTGGCGAGTGCAACATCTTGAAATTGTAAGTTGTATCAATTTCATTTTGTTGTGATTTCTTTTCTTCTCTAGTGTGTCATATCTAGGGTTGAATTGAGATAGTTCTTGATCAGAAATACATCTTATTGTTCACGAATTATTGTGTTTATTTGAAGTACTTTGCAATTGAATTCGAATCTTCATTGAAGAATTCCCTTGAAAACGTATACTTCACTATTGGAAAGGAGTTCTTGGAATTGAGGTTTTCTTTGTCATTTGTGATTATCTTCGTGGATTATATGAGATTAGGGTGTTGTTAGAAGATATTATCATTGTGGTATTATAATTATATCTTTGAACTTTTGGATTTCCTTATATATTCATTAGGGTTCACGTGAAATTGCCCTTTGTGGATCCGGTTTTGCCTTGACTTGAGATTGTTTTTCTTAAGTCTTTTGATTGTACTTCTAAGTGGTTTTAGGCACATCAACAACCAAAATGATTTCATGGCTGAGTTTCTTTTGTTAAAATGTGTCTTATAATAACTAAAATCATACATTTTTGCTTCACTACGACATCTCCTTATATCACTTTAGGTTTTTCCCATAAAATCTTTTTTAAGATTTTCTTCCTTCCTCTTTAGTTTTTTGAATAGAAAATGACCAATGAGAAAAATGATAAAATCCTAAGTTTGTTTTGCTTTTATAGTTCCATCATGAAAAGACACTTTTACCCTTTTATCCTAGATGTTTAATTATGATATTACCACTCGTTATATTTATACATATGTTTATTTTTAAAATGTGTATTACAAGAGCTTAGTTGAATTCCTCTTCTCTGCAACACCTCTTCGGTTGGAATAGCATTTCAACTCAATTTGCACATGAAAATCGTAGATCTAATGGGTATTCGTTTACTTTAAAAGCACTGAAGATGCTGCTTATCACGAATTACTTCCGTAGTACTTTACCAAGAGGAGCAACCATCAGTAGACAGTTTCTAATTCACAGTATCGGAAGCATATCTTGTTGAATAGAAAATTCAGATAGGAGTCTCTCATGATTCAAGGAATTTGTAAATTTACTAACATTCCATCTGTTTCCAAGAACCTCATTCCTTTTTGGAGACTTGAAGTTCATGAATTCATTTTTAAGTCTCGATAAGGTTGATTCGATCTATACGAGAATTACTTCTTTCTTTTTCTTTCTTTTTTTTCTGGCGTTCCTACTAAGCATTTCAATATAATTGGATGTCCCAGGTGTTTTAGTGGACGCTGTTTGATTAAATATCAGGGACGGCCCACTAGTTCAAATGGTCACTCTTGTTGTACACGCGAAAAGGACATAAATCTTTTAAGGCGGCCACCGGCTAATCGAGAATCCCAAATATATCGAATGTAGAAAACGAAAGAAATAGAATAAAATAACCTTCACTGATCCAACCCTGGTTGAAAGGGACCCCAACATCACCTCAAGTTCCCATATTGAATTTTAAAGTAACAATTAGGAGTGCTATTTCGTTCTGCTCGAATATTCAACGATACGGGTCCGTCTCCATCTGCTCGAACATTCAATAAAGATGTGCGGCTCTTACAAGTTATCCACAATATAGACTGGGTCCAAGTGACTCTTTTCCCAGCTGAAGCATCCTCCTGCGTCATGCGGGCCACAAGTATAAATTAGGGATATAAGCGCGATGCGTTTGTCGGGTTTCCGACCCATCCATCCCACTAAAATTCTTATAGAGTTTAGGATGGGTTATACATTTTTTTTTTTTTAATTCTATAAAATTTGGGACGGATAATGGAACAAATATTAAACTCATTGAGAATTCAAACTAGCTAATATATATATATTTATAATTTAGTTAATTACATTATATCTAATTATAGATGTTATTTCTCAATCTGCTTATATAATATTAATAATTAAAATTGATACTTTTAAAATACCAATTTTATACAATAAATAACATGCATAATTGAATCAAGAATCTAAAGAATCCATTGAATAATAACTGAAATAAGATTACATAATAATTCTAAGCTTCCACAAATTTAGATATTAAAAGAAATTAAGTTAAGATTATGGGATAAAATCTAACAATAGAATTAAAACAACTCATAATGGAAAGAAAAAACCATTTTTATAAATCTTTTAAGTTTTATGTCTATTTATTTATAGTGCGCAGCTGTTGAACCCAACATGACCCTTTAACATAGTCATATTCAGGTCGTGTTTAACTTAAATCTTTCAAACTTATCCAAATCTTAGGACAATATGGCCAATACAACCCCAACACAATCATGTTGACAGGTCGTGTTGTATTAATTCAACATGATCATATTAACTTATAATGTTTGGCTTCAATTGCTTCGAGAGTTACACGACTACTAACATGGTCGTGTTGTTTCCTCATATATCTTTTTTATTCTTCTTCAAAATCAACATGACCATATTAAATGACTATATTGATCTTCAAACGTACATAACTCTCTATTTCCACATTTCACTTCTCTCTCGTCTAAACAAACTCCAAGACCTCCAAAGTAGCTGAAAAATAAATCAAAAGGAAACTTGCAATAGTAAAACCTTCATTATCCTTCGTGAGTCATGACCTTGTCCTCTTGTGCAAGCTGTCGTCACTTGCTCGTCGTCTACACTTAGCACTTTGTCTCTATTAACTACCGTCTCTCGTTGTCATCGACAGTTCAGGTCTCGCATCTCTTGTCTCTCGTTAGCCGACTCGTCTCTCGTCTTGTGGTCATCATCTTGGTCATCTCGCTCATCGTCCTGAACATGTCAGTCATCTTCATTGTCATTTAGTGTCTCTCATCCCTCGGTCGTGTTAAGGTTAAATCTCACTCTCACTCCTCCAATTCAGTTCAAAGTTTTTTTTTTTTTTTTTTTAGATCTTTGTTCTAACTTGAGCTTGCATTGGTAGCCTTGAATTTTAACACTAGAAATCCATGAGAGCTATGGTTGAAATAGAAAACAGGAAGCCATGATTTTTCAAATAGGTTAATTACTGGACACGGAGAAGGATTATGCTTGTAGTTTTTGTTATATGTGATTTTTTTGTTGTAGTTTGTAAAGTATTCAATAAAATGGTACAATGATTCTTATGTTCATTAGATATAAATGGTTGTTGGTTTGAGTTATAGAATTAGTAAGATTGTTGGTGATTCCATTAGGCATATATGTGGTGTCTTGGTTATAGGTTGCTGCACTACCTAAATGGAGATTAGCGATTCCAATTTCATGCTGCACAAGTTGTTTTTGTATGTGGAAATGAAAAATCTTAATTTCTACCTTGATATAAACTTGTAGATTGAATGTTTTAGAGAATTGTATCTTATTTTGAAGTCACACCTAATTATAATATAAGTATGTTAGAAATGTTAACTACATTTTATTTCTTTGTGTTATTTATTAAATTGTATGGCTGATTTAGTAATTTTTATCTTATTATAATTAAAAATATTTTTATGTCGACAATTTTATTTACTAATATGTTAATTTTTAAATAACATTAAAATACACATGATTAGATATGTTGAAACTACAAATATTATTTATTTTCAAGAACATAAACTATATTTCAAAAAAACAAAATAATAATGAATAAGTAAATATTTTAAACTAATAACAGAATTTTTTTTTAAATTCTAATGGGTTTTAGATTGTTTATTAAAACCTTGTAAGATTTGAGACGGATAACGAATATTTCATGAAAAAACCTTATAGGATTTGGGATAAGTTTAAAAATCTCGATAACGTAACAAAATTGCTAAATCCGATCTAAACTCTTCTGGTTAACATCCCTAGTATAAATAAACTAAATCTATAAGACACGACACACGATGTTTACCCATTCATAAATATGATCGGTCGAGTCTCGGAGAGGAATTTATCAAGTTAAGTTTCTAATCTGAAACTTGTAAAATTACCATTTAAGTTCAGCTTGAACCTAAAATTCAAAACTAGATCCAACATCCCGATTTTCTTAATGCAGTGCTTCCACCCTCAATGATTAGCGGGAATTGGCGAAATTGCAATTAGGCGAGCGTCCAGTAGAAACCGTTGTAAGAAATTTGACGTGTTTTCCCAACCCAAATCTTGCATTTCAAGCTTTTATCGTATCCTCACATGACAAATAATATAACTACTGCTAGTTTTAAATAAACCACCTATCCAGTGCTTGAAAATCATTCCTGCCCCACCCTACGTTTAAGAGTGCTAGCATCGTTTGAAAACAGTTGTTGAAGAAAGAAAAAAATAAAATAAAATAAACGATCGAAAGAAATATCGAAATACTATGGGCATACCACATTTGGAAGCGTCAGCTAATAGTCACAGAAAGAATCAATCATGTGAGATGCAAAATAGAGTATGATATAATTAATTGCATAACAAGTCTATAATTCGCAAATGACTAACATCAAATCTCTCATACAATATTAACATTAATGTTCAGGAGAAACCTTGATATAAAATCTTGTAAAAAAAAACAAAAAAGGAAGAAAAAAGAATGAAAAGCATCACAATCACTCTTCTGCTACAAACCTCCTACTAAAAAGACATAGTTTAACCACGGATCATTGCTGGACATGCACATGAAATGCCAGTCGTCTTCCCGCTACGCTCAGAAATAAGTATTACAAGCTCCAAATCCATATATGGTTCTAAGAGATGAATCAGGTTGGACGAAATGGTATGTTACATCAACCGAGAAAACCTGGGCATGCCCTCCATTCACTTCACCTCACTTCTTATCCATGGTAAACCAAACTTGAGTTCACAACATGACACAAAAAGCCAACTAATGCAAAAATCAACTCACCATCAAATAACTTGATCAGCTTAGAAGCATTTCCTGTGGACAATGGATGGACCGGACTCATCATATTCACCCTTGGAGATCCACATCTAATTGTACAAAATAGGTAATCATGTCAATGCTAGAGCGATATTGCATAATCAACAAACACAAGATAGAGGTCACAGTAATAGAATAAAATTATGATTGCAATTGCTAAATGGAAAAGAAAGTTTAACCTGTTGGAATGTACTGAGTGATGCAAGGATTGATCCTCCGATCCAAACACTATATTTTCTCTCTGGAGGTGCAACCACCTTGATCTTCATGCTGCTGGGAGCAAGAGCAGTAATCTCCTTGCTCATTCTGTCTGCAATGCCAGGGAACATTGTAGACCCACCACTGAGTACAATGTTACCATAAAGATCCTTCCTGATATCAACATCACACTTCATAATAGAGTTGTATGTGGTCTCATGGATTCCAGCAGCTTCCATTCCAATCAATGATGGTTGGAAGAGTACTTCTGGGCAACGGAACCTCTCAGCTCCAATGGTGATAACTTGCCCATCAGGCAGCTCATAGTTCTTCTCAACTGAGGAGCTGCTCTTGGCAGTCTCCAACTCCTGCTCATAGTCAAGTGCAACATACGCAAGCTTTTCCTTCATGTCACGGACAATTTCCCGCTCGGCTGTGGTGGTGAACATGTACCCTCTCTCGGTAAGAATCTTCATGAGGGCATCAGTGAGATCACGACCAGCAAGGTCAAGACGGAGGATAGCATGGGGAAGGGCATATCCTTCATAGATTGGCACAGTGTGACTCACACCATCACCAGAATCCAGCACAATACCTTACATTTAGAACAGGATCCAAATCAGCAACAATATGAGGCATTATCATTAGACAAAAGGATATGTAACCATATCTGGAGAAGATATGCTCTCACCAGTTGTACGACCACTGGCATAGAGAGATAGGACAGCCTGAATGGCAACATACATAGCAGGAACATTAAATGTCTCGAACATAATTTGGGTCATCTTTTCTCTGTTGGCTTTAGGGTTGAGAGGTGCTTCTGTCAGCAGCACTGGGTGCTCTTCAGGAGCAACACGAAGTTCATTGTAGAATGTGTGATGCCAGATCTTTTCCATGTCATCCCAGTTGCTAACAATACCATGCTCAATGGGGTATTTCAAGGTGAGAATACCTCTTTTAGATTGGGCCTCGTCACCAACATAGGCATCCTTCTGCCCCATTCCAACCATAACACCAGTGTGTCTGGGTCGACCAACAATACTGGGAAAGACTGCCCTTGGCGCATCATCACCAGCAAAACCAGCCTACAAGTTTCAACAGATAGATAATATAATCACTGGGCTTGGCAATAGATTGGAAAACAATAAATTATTCTATTAGTATCTTATCCCATTAAGTACTGACCTTGACCATTCCAGTTCCATTGTCACAGACAAGGGGCTGAATATCCTCAGCATCGGCCATTTTAGATGACTGAGAAACAAAAATTCAAGCTTAATACGAGAACTGCAATTGAATCACCATTTCCATGTTGCATAAAACTTAAACTTGCTGATTTTTTACACTTAAACATGTTGCCGACAAAAATTTCCAATCACTATCCTTTTCAATGTAGAAATTCATTTGTCAACACATGCAGACAACAAAAAAACCATATATGAATCGATTTACCAACCGGTTTGTAAAAGCAAACTCAAAAATTATAATCCTGTGAACCATAAATGACGATGCCTCGTAATATACAGCATAGAATATCTTTCGGTTTAACTTCAAGACAGAAAAAAGCAAAATTTACAATCTATTAAAGCTCAACAGCTCTGACACAATGAAGACGACCTAAAAGGAGTTACAGTTAAACCGCGCCAAGAAACGCATCAATCCCAAACGAAAACACAAATCACAACATGTAACTTCTTGTCCATTAACGCAGTAGATTGACCAAGCAAAAATAACAAAACCATGTCATGCACATCACCATACGATTGAAAACAACTTAAAAACAAGAGATATCTCAAAATTCTTCAATAACACATATCGTTTCATCTCAAATCACCAAGGATGAACACTCGAAGTCATATCTAGGCCCAGATCTAAACGAGTATAGCCTAATCGCAGCAAATGAAACCTAAAATTCACAGATCAAAGACTATGAACTCAATTCGCCACCGATCTAAGCTCAAATCGGCACGATCCACACAAATCATGTGTTACATACACCGATCTGTTGAAATCTCAACATGATCTTGTACGCGATAACAAAGTCAAATTCAAGAACAACAGCTCAAACAGACATCGTACGGGAAATGAGATCGAAAATCAAGATCTAGATCTGAAACTTACCTTTAGTTACAGAGAGAGAGAAAGCTGAAATCGAAAACGAAGTCGGAAAGAAACGAAACGAGTGAGAGCCCAAAGCCAGAAATGACGATGGAATTGGAGACACTTCTCCTCTCTCTCTCTCTCCCTCTCACAGCCCCCTCTCTCTCTGTATGTGCGAGTGTTTTGCGGTTGTCGCGACTGAAACGGAGAATAATAATAAAGGGAGAGAGAAAGAGAGGAATATGAGTAATATATAGAGGCATGGAAATTCGGGGTATGTTTTGTAAATATGAAGAGAAATTGGGGTCGATTTGGGAATATGCAAAACAAGAAGAAGGGAAGTGAGAGAGGAATCATTTCCACCACGAAAAAAGATAGGGTAACCTGGCTGGCTGACAGCCTTTTTATTATTATTATTATTTTTCGGTTACTCTATTCGTGTTTCCGTTGCATCGGGATTTTGATGTCATAAAACCTATAGAAATTCAGAAATTCACATATATACGGACTTGTACTAATTTTATGGGAATTATTAATAATTTAGGTGAATTTATAGTTCCCTAACATTAACATAGAAATATAATATAAGTATCTTTTCAAGAAGAAATAGATGCTTTCTTCAGTGTTAAAATTTTGGGTTAGGCTTGCCAAAAACATTCACCATCACATATTTTCTTATAGTTTCAAAAAAAAAAAACAAACCATCTTTTAAGAGTGGATAGCTTCTCCTTACAACCATTAAGCATATATAAAGGTTAAATATTGATATAATTAATTTTAAAACTATATTTATCTCAATCTTTTTTTATATTCATAAGATGAAAGAATTCTAAATCACATATGATAAAAACCCATAATTTAGTACAAAGAAGCAATTAAGTAATAATTTTCCTATTGATCATGAAATTTGTGAGTATTTCTTTTTAAATATGGCCCTATATTCACGTGGTTTACGATGTATAGTTTAGTGTAAGGATAATTCATTCTGCCATGGTTGAAGTCTATCCAAATGCTTTAAACCACAAAACTAAGGTAAACTCTCCAAGGAATAGAAGATGAATATATATCCTTTTTGGTTGTCTTGCAATTCATTTCAATCCAATCTATTAGCTCTTGTTTAAGTCATATAGAGGTCGACCAACTAGGCTTTCCAAGTTGAAGGCACTACCTATTAGGTCTTGGATACACATACACTATAGTTATACTAATACTATACGTAATCAAATTCTAGCCTATTGGTAACCTATCCATTTAAATTTGCTTAAAAAGTAATTTCCACTTTGTGACTCATTCCAAAATTTTATATCCAAGCACAGTTATCATTTTGAATAACCTATATAGCTAAAGTTGGAGAAGCAGTATTCATTATCCTTGCTGTTAACAAAATAAATTGATCTTATTACCTGATGTGATATACGAAAAACTAATTTTTCTCATCCTATTGCAACTCATAAGTTTAACATTCTTTAACAGTCATATCCTCTACAAATTGAATTGGTCTCTCCTAATTAGATTTTATATGAATCCTATTAAAATCTAATTATCAAGCCAAACCAAGTTGTGTTGCCATCACCCATGATCTTATATCCATCATCTTTTATTCATTCTTAGCTCCAAGCTACCTTTGATTTTGCATCTGGACTTTGATCGTTGAAGTTAAGTCCACAAAGCTTTCCAATGTTGAAATTGCCACCATCATTTAATACCCCATGCCTTATTTCTTTGAGGTTGACTCCAAATCCCCTATCCTCTAGTGTTTTTGTTTGTGTTATTTTGTTCTCAATTCATTACATGCATTCAATAGGTTGGTATACCTTGTAGTACCAAGTTAATTAAAATGGTTATCCCTATCATATTCAATAATTTTTCCATCCATCTTACTAATTTCAACTGAATTTATTAACGAGAAATGAGAACTTTAGAGTTGTTAATTTAAGACCTTAATCTAGTAGGCACTCAAAGTAGTTTTCAAAGGTTGTAATTTCCTTTACTCTTAATCTCAAATTAGGGTTTATGTTTAGGGAAAATAAAGTTGGGGATTTCAATTCATTTATTTGCAGTCCTAACCAATCAACGTTCACAAATTATTCAACATAATTTAGTCACCATAATGATTTATTCAACAAAGCACAAATGAGATGAATAAAAATCAACACTCCTCTTTTCAGTGGAAACCCAATTCTAAATACTCGTATGCAGAAAATAGATAATTTTATTGATATCACCTGTGTATATTTGTGTTTCAAGACACGGCCGTGTATGAAGTCAAGCAAGTCCACAGAAAAGTACACGAACAGAAGTACACGGTCGTGTATGTGGTAGGAAAGTGCACAGAAGAGTATACGGCCAAAGTACACGGTCGTGTACACGACCGTGTATCCCCTACCAGAATGTGCATAGAAACGTATAGAAAGTACACGACCAAAGTACACAGTTGTGTATCTCCTACTAGAATGTGCACAGAAACGTATGGAAAGTACACGACCAAAGTACATGGTCGTGTACACGGTCGTGTATCCCCTGCCGGCCAGCTCGTGCTCTCTACGATTGTGATATCCGTGATCTTTGTAATTTAGGTAGATAGATATTAGAGATATTCTTGTTATTGACTTAGCTAATTTGTAGGAGTCAGTTTAGGAAGGAATATATAACATTCTCTTGTATATATATATTCAACGGGTGGAAGAAAGAAATCAGAGAAAAAGATTTCCTCAAACCATTTTCCTATTGTTCTGTTTTTAGCATGGTATCAGAGCTATATTTGATTTTATAAATCCATTTACATCCAAGAGCTTTCTTGTCCAGAAGCAAGCTGTCAATCACCCAGGTGCCATTATCCTCTAAAGCTTGTACCTCATGCTGCATAGCTTATCTCCATCACTCATCTTTCATGGCTTTAGAGAAGGTTATTGGTTCATGATCTGCTGTAATGGCTGCAAGAAATGCTCAATGTCCCTCAAAAAATTTGTCACAGCTCACATAATGTGTTATAGGATATGGTGTACCTGAAGGATGCGCTGGTTTGGATGAGGAACGAGATGGACTCAATTTCTGAAGTGTATGAGTAACATAATCGCGCAAACGGACTGACACTTGCTTCTGACGATGCCCACGCCCCTGCTACAGCTGCTCTTGTTCTTCATCTACTGCTGGATCTGCTAGAAGCTGCTCGTGGTCTGCATCTACTGCTGTATCTGTTGGAAGCCCTTCATCCTCTGATTCTTCTGTTGTCGTTTGCACATGCGCTTGAATGTGTATAGGAGCAGTGTGTTCTATTATGCCCCCCCTGACTGCAAACATTTCATTCTCATTGAAGACATCACTCACGTGTACTGGTCTGGCAACATCACTTTAGGATGTGGATGCGACAGAAGCAAAAGAAAACTCATTCTCATAAAAAACGACGTCTCGTGAGATGATGTATTTTTTGGTTTCTAAGTCATACAGCTGCCATCCCTTCTTCCCATAAGGATATCCGACAAACACGCACTATCTACTTCTGCTTGCGAACTTGTCCATTGTCTTCCCGCGAGTGTGTGCATAACACAAGGATCCAAACACTCTTAAATGCTCATATGTAGGCACCTGATTGTATAAGATTTCATAAGGAGTTTTTCCATGCAAAATTGAGGATGGGGTGCGATTAATCAAGTACCTTGCTGCCAAAATGCACTCTCCCTAGAAATCAATTGAGAGACTTCCTTGAAAACACAGAGCACGCGCTACATTCAAGATATGGCGATGTTTCCGTTCCACTCTGCCATTTTGCTGTGGCGTTCCAGCATAGGAGGTTTGGGAGACAATGCCTTGCTCTAAGTAGTAATTTTTCATGCTAGTGAACTCGGTGCCATTATCACTTCGTACAATTTTAACTTATTTGTTAAATTGCCTGTTAACCATAGAGAAAAAATTCTTCAAGGTTTGAGACACTTCTTTCTTATCCACTAACAGAAAAATCCACACACCACGAGAGTAATCGTCTACTACAGTTAGAAAATACGAGGCACCACATGATGAGGGAGTTCGATATGATCCCCATAAATCACAATGAATCAATTCAAAAACATCAGAGGCTCTATGATCACTAAGACAAAAATTATTTCTGGTTTGCTTTGCACGTTGACATACGTCACAGCACTTATTCATAACACTACTTCTATTCCTAACATCGTCTACTGGAATCAACTCGATTACTTTTGGAGAGGGATGTCCCATTCTCTTATGCCAAAGATCAAAAACATTTACTCTATCCGCCTTCATAGCCTTTATGCGCGGTATGTTCCAGAAATAATAGAGTCCATCTCTTCGTTCACCCGCACCAATCAACATCTTGGAGGCACAGTCCTGAACAACACATAGAAATTAGATTACAGTTTAGGCCAGGCACATAAAGAACATTTTTGAGGAAAATGTTCTCGTTAAGTTGAACAGATCCTTCTCTAGTTGCTGCAGTATTACTTCCATCTGGCAATCCAACAGGACATCTGGGAATTTCTCGCGTGTTAGATAAAATTCTCAAACTACATGTCCTATGATTTGATGCGCCGATGTCAATAATCCAAGGAATATTGACATGCTTACCAGTCATCTTTTCGTTTAGCAATGATTTCTGATTTTCCAACATCTCCAACAATGTTTGCCACTGCTCCCTGTTGAGCTTAATAGTCCCTCTTTTTTCTCCATCCTGTGCAGGCATTGCTGAAGAACTTCCTTCGGCAGTATGGACAGCATTCGCACGCAAGAAACTCCCTCGTCCTCGACTTCCTCCTGCACTGGTTTTCTGTTGCTGTTGTTATCCTTTTCCCCGATTACTCGTTTTCCCATCTCCACGAGGCCGGTCTCCCCACCATTCAGGAAAACCAATGATCTTGAAACAATTTTCTGTTTCATGTCCAACACGCTTACAATTTGAGCAGATCATGCTTTTGTCCCTTCCTTCATTGCGGCTGCAAATTGCATTTGCCCCTTGAACAGCAAAGGCCATGACATTACTTCGTTCTTCCTTTCCTCGAACGATTGTCTTCATTCGTTCCTCTTGCACCAGGATTGAGTAAACCTTGTTCAAACTTGGCAATGGATCTGAACTAGTATGTTAGATCGCACTGTACCATATATATCCTCATCTAATCCCATGAGGAACAAGTGCACTCTTTCTTCTTCTCATTTCCTTTCTAGAATTGATCCAAGATCGCACCTGCACATTCCACACTTGCAGGTTGGCACTTGCTCGAAGTTAGCAAGTTCTTCCCAAAGTTTCTTCAGTTTTCCATAGCAGTCCACGATAGCAAGTCCCTTCTATTTACATTCGACAAGCTCCGCCTTTAATTGTTGTATCCTAGGTCCGTTTGCCACTAAGAATCTTTCTCTGATATCTATCCACAAATCTTGCGCTACTTCCACATGCGATATGGTAGAACGAAGATTGGATTCAATGGTATTCCTAATCCAAGACACCAGCAACGAGTTGATGGTCCACCAATCATCGAGATCTGGAGACTCCTCATCCGGTTGTATGATTGTCCCATCAACAAAACCGAATTTCTTTCTTGCTCTTAGGGCTATTCGCATAGACCGAGCCCATTCATCATAGTTGTCGCCTTTCAATTGGACTTGCGTTATCACAATTCCAGGACTGTCATTGGACGTGATGTCATATGGAGAAATAGTCTTCCTCTGGTTCATTCCCTCACCGTTTACACTGCCTACCCTATTCAAAGAGGCAGACATGGCCGAGAGTGATAGGAAAGGCAGTGCAAACGGTGAGGGAATGAATCAGAGGAAGACTATTTCTCCATATGACATCACGTCCAATGACAATCCTGGAATTGTGATAATGCAAGTCCAATTGAAAGGCGACAACTATGATGAATGGGCTCGGTCTATGCGAACAGCCCTAAGAGCAAGAAAGAAATTCGATTTTGTTAATGGGACAATCATACAACCCAATGAGGAGTCTCTAGATCTCGATGATTGGTGGACCATCAACTCGTTGCCGGTGTCTTGGATTAGGAATACCATTGAATCCAATCTTCGTTCTACCATATCGCATGTGGAAGTAGCGCAAGATTTGTGGACAGATATCAGAGAAAGATTCTCAGTGGCAAACGGACCTAGGATACAACAATTAAAGGCGGAGCTTGTCGAATGTAAACAGAAGGGACTTACTATCGTGGACTACTATGGAAAACTGAAGAAACTTTGGGAAGAACTTGCTAACTTCGAGCAAGTGCCAACCTACAAGTGTGGAATGTGCAGGTGCGATCTTGGATCAATTCTAGAAAGGAAACGAGAAGAAGAAAGAGTGCACCTGTTCCTCATGGGATTAGATGGGGATATATATGGTACAGTGCGATCTAACATACTAGTTCGGGATCCATTGCCAAGTTTGAACAAGGTTTACTCAATCCTGGTGCAAGAGGAACGAATGAAGACAATCATTCGAGGAAAGGAAGAACGAAGTAATGTCATGGCCTTTGCTGTTCAAGGGGCAAATGCAATTCGTAGCCGCAATGAAGGAAGGGACAAAAGCATGATCTGCTCAAATTGTAAGCGTGTTAGACATGAAACAGAAAATTGTTTCAAGATCATTGGTTTTCCTGAATGGTGGGGAGACCGGCCTCGTGGAGATGGGAAAACGAGTAATCGGGGAAAAGGACAACAACAGCAACAGAAAACCAGTGCAGGAGGAAGTCGAGGACGAGGGAGTTTATTGCGTGTGAATGCTGTCCATACTGCCGAAGGAAGTTCTTCAGCAATGCCTGCACAGGATGGAGAAAAAAGAGGGACTATTGAGCTCAACAGGGAGCAGTGGCAAACATTGTTGGAGATGTTGGAAAATCAGAAATCATTGCTAAACGAAAAGATGACTGGTAAGCATGTCAATATTCCTTGGATTATTGACATCGGCGCATCAAATCATATGACAGGTAGTTTGAGAATTTTATCTAACACGCGAGAAATTCCCAGATGTCCTGTTGGATTGCCAAATGGAAGTAATACTGCAGCAACTAGAGAAGGATCTGTTCAACTTAACGAGAACATTTTCCTCAAAAATGTTCTTTATGTGCCTGGCCTAAACTGTAATCTAATTTATGTGTCACAAATGATTGATTCTTTAGATTGCATTGTACTGTTCTCTGATAATCTATGTGTTGTTCAGGACCGTACCTCCAAGATGTTGATTGGTGCGGGTGAACGAAGAGATGGACTCTATTATTTCTGGAACATACCGCACATAAAGGCTATGAAGGCGGATAGAGTAAATGTTTTTTATCTTTGGCACAAGAGAATGGGACATCCCTCTCCAAAAGTAATCGAGTTGATTCCAGTAGACGATGTTAGGAATAGAAGTAGTGTTATGAATAAGTGCTGTGACGTATGTCAACGTACAAAGCAAACCAGAAATAATTTTTGTCTTAGTGATCATAGAGCCCCCTCTGATGTTTTTGAATTGATTCATTGTGATTTATGGGGATCATATCGAACTCCCTCATCATGTGGTGCCTCGTATTTTCTAACTGTAGTAGACGATTACTTTCGTGGTGTGTGGATTTTTCTGTTAGTGGATAAGAAAGAAGTGTCTCAAACCTTGAAGAATTTTTTCTCTATGGTTAACAGGCAATTTAACAACAAGTTAAAATTGTACGAAGTGATAATGGCACCGAGTTCACTAGCATGAAAAATTACTACTTAGAGCAAGGCATTGTCTTCCAAACCTCCTGTGCTGGAACGCCATAGCAAAATGGCAGAGTGGAACGGAAACATCGCCATAGCTTGAATGTAGCGCGTGCTCTGTGTTTTCAAGGAAGTCTCCCAATTGATTTCTGAGGAGAGTGCATTTTGGCAGCAGGGTACTTGATTAATCACACCCTATCCTCAATTTTGCATGGAAAAACTCCCTATGAAATCTTATACAATCAGGTACCTACATATGAAAATTTAAGAGTGTTTGGATCCTTGTGTTATGCACACACTCGCGGGAAGACAATGGACAAGTTCGCAAGCAGAAGTAGACAGTGCGTGTTTGTCGGATATCCTTATGGGAAGAAGGGATGACAGCTGTATGACTTAGAAACAAAAAAATACATCATCTCACGAGACGTCGTTTTTTATGAGAATGAGTTTCCTTTTGCTTCTGTCGCATCCAAATCCCAAAGTGATGTTGCCAGACCAGTACACGTGAGTGATGTCTTCAATGAGAATGAAATGTTCACAGTCAGGGGGGGCATAACAGAACACACTGCTCCTATACACATTCAAGCACCTGTGCAAACGACAGCAGAAGAATCAGAGGATGAAGGGCTTCTAACAGATACAGCAGTAGATGTAGACCGCGAGCAGCTTCCAGCAGATCCAGCAGTAGATGAAGAACAAGAGCAGCTGCAGCAGGGGCGTGGACATCGTCAGAAGCAAGTGTCAGTCCGTTTGCGCGATTATGTTACTTATACACTTCAGAAATTGAGTCCACCTCGTTCCTCACCCAAACCAGTGCATCCTTCAGGTACACCATATCCTATAACACATTATGTGAGCTGTGACAAATTTTCTGAGGGACATCGAGCATTTCTTGCAGCCATTATAGCATATCATGAACCAATAACCTTCTCTGAAGCCATGAAAGATGAGCGATGGAGACAAGCTATGCAGCATGAGATACAAGCTTTAGAGGATAATGGCACCTGGGTGATTGACAGCTTGCCTCCGAACAAGAAAGCTCTCGGATGTAAATGGATTTATAAAATCAAATACAACTCTGATGGCACTATTGAACGCTACAAAGCAAGACTAGTGATCTTTGGAAATCATCAGATTGAAGGGATTGACTACACAGACACATTTGCTCCAGTGGCCAAGATGGTGACAGTGCGTGTGTTTCTAGCTGTTGCTGCTGCCAAGAACTGGGACTTACATCAGATGGATGTTTATAATGCATTCCTACATGGCGAGTTGCAAGAGGAGGTGTACATGAAATTGCCTCCCGGTTTTCAGGTCTTAAGGGCTGGGAAAGTGTGTCGCCTTCGCAAGTCCCTTTATGGTTTAAAACAAGCTCCTCATTGTTGGTTTGCTAAGTTATCCGCTGCATTGGTTCGCTTATGGTTTTAAGCAATCATATTCTGATTACTCCCTCTTCAGTCTACAACGAGGTGATACTTGCATCCATCTTCTGGTTTATGTCGATGATTTAATTATATCTGGTAACAACCAAGCTGCTATCCGAAGATTCAAAACGTATCTTAGTGAATGTTTTCACATGAAAGATTTAGGATCTTTGAAGTATTTCTTAGGTGTTGAGGTTGCACGCAGCTCTGAAGGCGTCTTCCTCTGTCAGCATAAGTATGCGTTGGATATCATTTCGGAAGTTGGATTGCTAGGCGCCAAACCTGCCAGTGTTCCTTTGGAGCAACATCATCGGTTGGTGTTGGCTACTGGACGCCTACTTGATGATCCGGCCAGATATCGTCGATTGGTCGGTCACCTCATTTATCTTAGCTTCACAAGACTAGACCTGTCTTACAGCATTCATGTCCTCTCTCAATTTATGCACCAACCAAGAGTTGATCATTGGGACGCTGCTTTACGTGTTGTGAGATATCTGAAAGGGCATCTAGGACGAGGTATTCTGCTGCATAGGGAGAACAACATGTGCTTGTCCGGCTGGTGTGATTCGGACTGGGCAGGCTGTCCTCTGACTCGCCGGTCACTCACAGGTTGGTGTGTTTACTTCGACCACTCGCTCATCTCTTGGAAGACTAAGAAACAACAGACCGTATCCCGCTCATCTGCTGAGGCTGAATATCAATCCATGGCAATGACAACTTGTGAGCTGAAATGGTTAAAGGAACTATTGTCTGATCTTGGTGTGGCTCATCCTTCTCCTATGCATCTTCATTGTGATAGTCAAGCTGTCCTCCACATAGCTCAGAATCCAGTGTTTCAGTACACGACCAAAGTACACGGTCGTGTATCCCCTACCGACCAGCTTGTGCTCTCCACGATTATGATATCCATGATCTTTGTAATTTAGGTAGATAGATATTAGAAATATTTTTGTTATTGACTTAGCTAATTTGTAGGAGTCAGTTTAGGAAGGAATAGATAGCATTCTCTTGTATATATATATTCAACGGGTGGAAGAAAGAGATCAGAGAAAAAGATTTCCTCAAACCATTTTCCTATTGTTCTGTTTTTAGCAAATTTCCATCTTGAAATTTTTAATCCTAGTTTATATCTTGGGCTAGTTCAAACCGATCAAACTGTCTCGAAATTTAGAGTTTTGTTGACTTTTGTGTGTCCTACTCTTGATTTCATTCTTGGTAGCTTGTGGTTTGCGTTGGAGGTTCCTCCTACATAGATAACATCAATTCAAGGTCATTGTGCTTCAAATTAACTCCAATTTCTATTCTTGTTGATGTATATTTTGTCACTTAGAGCAGTAAAAACTAAAAGTCGTCTCATTTGATAATATTCGATGCCAAATTTTAATCATTTCTTTATTTCTTTTTTTTTATTATTATTACAATTGAAGAGGAAGAAATAAAATCTCATTTATTCTATTAAAATATCGGTATTTATATAATTATGTTATAAGGAATTTGACGACAAATTGTAATCATTAATGATGAATATATTACTAATAGTTGTTGAAGTTTTTTATTATCAAAGACCATGAGTTCTTTATTGGAATACATTTCATTACCTAAGGTGACATATTTAGTAACAAAATTTCAACTTTTCAACTGAGCTACAATGACGAGCCTCATGACAAAATAACTCCGGCACTGAAGGCAAATAATTGATGAGACCTATAAATTTTTTTGACGTATTTCATGGTCTCTTACAGTCCTACTTCCTGTTTAGAAGATTACGTATAAAAAATAAATATTCAACATCAATTTAAACGAAAAATCAAAATTTTAAATGATTTAAATAGAAAATTAATATTATATTATATAATTTAAATAATAAATCCCATCACGATACCATTACAATACTATCTATTCAATTTGGCGTGGTGTATTGATTTAACACTTATATGATGAGCATCACGTATCAAATTAACATACTATGCTAAATTAAATTAATAGTATTATAATGATACCATAATGAATGTAAACCATGAAGCAATTATAAATTTATTTTCGTACACAATACAATTACTGTTGAAGTCATCTTGTGCTAATTCACAAGTTAGGAACGATATTTATATAGATAGTAGATTATTGTATCTCTTTTCTCATTAATAAAAATTAAGGTTATAAAAAATTTATAATATTGAATTCAACAAAGATAAAATAACTTATGAACACGTAAAAAATGAGATATAGGCAAAACCCACTTAAATAATACAAATGATTTTTGTTTCATGTGCACTATGATTTGGGCGGCCGAACTTAAGGCCCAATTAGTGCCTTAACCATCAAGTCAATTTCACACAATGCTATTTGATTAAAATATTTCCAGTTTTTTCTTTTCTTGGCCAATTCTTATTTGAACTTGTTCCATTTATATATATTTGAAATCTAATGTACCGAAACTATCTAGTCTATTTTAATGTGTGGATGGAATAGTATTTTTAGTATTTTATTATAATTAAGATGAATATGATGATTAAATAATGAGAGTTGGGAAGTAAAAAAATTTAGGTAATTTTAAGAAAAAACAAGTTTTAAGAAAATTATTTACTCATTAAAAGAAGAAGAATCCACTTTTTTTATTTAAAGAAAAAAGGTAAATAAAGTAGAGGATAAATAAATCAATTTTTATATACTCATTTAGTTTTGTAAAAGAGGTACTTGTGTGCTTACATTTTCATACTTTTGATATCTTACTTTCATATATACATGAGTTGAAAACAATATTAGAAAAATAGTAGAAGATGGGAAAAAAAAAAAAAGCACCAAGAAAAATTTAAAAACACGATAGTGCAAAAAAAAAAAAAAAAATTAAATAGCAACTAACCATTTTTTAATCAAGATGTTTATATTTTAATAATATAAACAGTATTCTCTCAATCAAATTCAAAGTCTTTAGCTATCCATCAATCCATGAGGAACATGAATCGTTAAAGAATGTCGAGTAATTAATAAACAAACCCTCGTACAGAAAACTGGGAAGGCTGCGGCGAACTCAATCAGCTTTGTATGCATGAGTTTCAATGTTTCATTCAAAAGTCGATTACCTTTTCTAGGTTCCTAAGTTAAAGAAAAATAAAAATAAAATAAAAAAACTTTGCCATATTTGCGTAACTGCATAAACAAAGTCAACAATGATCACTGATGCAATACTATACACGATCACTCATTTAATTCAAGGAATCTTTTCTATATATATATATAATAACATAATTCAATAGTTTAATATTGATAAATTGTCATTCTTAAAACCTTTTCAATAATAAATTTTTAATTATTTTCCAAAAAAAGGCTTATACTTAAATAATATAATTTAAAACTATAATGTTTACACAATTCAATATACACGATACAATTGTAATAGTTATATGATTCAATGTATATAATACAATTTTTAGCATTCATGTATTTAAAAGCACGTAATACTTTTGTAATTTCATTAATATTAATTTGTACTTCAAAGCGATAATCATATACAGCTTGTAACTTTACCCAAATCATATCGAAAACCATACCATCAGAACATTCATTAACTCGAAATGATGAGATACCCATTAAGTAATACTTTCCAATTGATAAGATAAGATAAGAGAGCATGTATGTATGGAGGAGCATAAAAAGGATATATGGAAAGGGAAAGGAATAATAAATGTTATAATTTCCATATGTCTGGAAACTTGCATGTGCTTACATGTGCATGGAACCACCATACTAAATAAATAGATCAATGAAGTTTAAAAAAGGGCACTTGGTTGAGTTGGCACCTGAAAACAGATATGATTTTAAGGAAGGATTAAACAAAGGGAACGAGAAGGGGAAAAAAAAAAAAGTTCATTGACATTATTACAAAATCAAAGTCCAGATCAATTCATGCTTGCAAATATCCCCTTTTTTTGTGGCACTCCACTTTGTTAAATAGAGCACTTGAGGGACACTAAGGTAGGTAGATGATCCATCTCTCATGTTGATTGTTGGCATTTTTTTTTCTTTTTGGGTTTGATTTGTAGATATAAGATTGAAATTTACAAGAAGAGAAGATTTTTCTTCTTCTATTTTCTTGATAAAACTTATATCGTTTAAATCATCATAATTAATATCCTAATTATTAAAACAAACCATCGTTAATATCTTAAATTGTATTTAGATATATGCTAAAATTTAAGAATTGGGTCATAACTATGTACCATAGTGTTTAATAGATATATAGATTTTTAAACTTTGGAGTTGCTTTCTTTATTGCTCTGAGATAGACATTTACCAACCCGTGAAAAACTCTTTAGACTCCTTAACAATCAAAGGTTTTGTTTGTTCATTAAGGATAAATTTTGAGAAACTCGTGGGCTAATGGCCGTCTCTGCCTTGACATTGACGAAAGTTCTACAGAATTCCTTTCTCTTTCGCAATAAACTAACTTTGGCTTCAAAATTACTGCACGAAAGTCTGATCTAATTATCCTAGTGGACAAACTGTTAAGACAAAGTACAAGGAATATTCCAGTTCCCATAAGGTCTTATATTCGGTTCAGAATCAAAATGAAAATTTCTACTCATTTCTCTTAGTTTCCTAAAATTTTCACTTTTATCCTTAGATATCAAATACAAAATTTTCATCGATTTTCATTCATTTCTTTCCATCTTCTTACACTCTTATCCAACAAAACATACTCTACGGTCCATCTTGCTAAAAAAATTAAAAGGGATGTGAAACAAAGATATCTTCTATAGTGATATAATGTAAATGACTTATGTATATGAAAGATTAAACATATTAAATGAATAAAAGCTTTCTATTTATCATTTTAACATGTGTGTTATTCCATTCTAATGGCATATTGGTAAGATCCGAAAGAACTTAGCAGGTATAAAAAATTGCAATAGATGTTCCTTTTAGGAAGTATTGATCAATGGATAAATAAAATATTCCATTTTAGGATTGGATTGTTATGGTAGAATATTTGTATAGATCTACACACGTATATAAAAATGTACAATAAACTATAGTATCCTTGTCAGAAACATTTTTTTTCATGGGCTTCCATTAGTTGCTAACATCTTTTGACTCATGAAAAAGCATTTTGAATACTTTAACGAGACATATGATAAACCATTCGATTGATGTTTGCGATGGTTATGGTGTATTTCTTTTAGCTTATGACACTATAATGGCTATGTGTGATCGGTCACATTTTGCTTAAACCTATTGTCACAAATGAAGCCTGTGATGGGAGGACATATAAGCTAAGTATTCATGTAATGGCTAAATCCTTCTCCACTCTCTAACCCTATTTTTCTCCACTCATTGAGAGCTGTCATCAAGGAGATCTAAAAGCTTACCTTATCTATTATTGCATGATTATAATTACAATTTCAAAAAATATGAAGTCAAATATGGTTATTGAGATATTTATATACGTGATCTTGATTAATAAACAAAGTTAATTCTACCAACCTTTGTTTACATGGGATTTTGATCTGTATTTAGTCACATTCAATAATTGACCAAAACTAACATACCATTTTGGAGATTGGCCAAACATGGTACTAGATTAAAACTGTTGCAAAAGGAACTTGTCATTATGACTCTTCATTTGTGGTATAAAAAAACAAAAAACCTTGAGTTCCGTAATACCATACATTCCGACTGCTATTACCACATGAAGATGAACAAAGTTTTGAAAACGTGCCCAACTTACTTGCTAATGATGGGATCGCTGGACAAAGTAGTTCAAATTCGGAGTAATGAAGAAGAAATTGTTTGCGGCCATGAGAAACAAAAGGTAAATAAAGGTAATAATAGTAAGAAAGTCAAGGTGAATGCTTTGTCAACACCTTTTCCTCAATAATAGGACGTCTATTCACCCTAGAGTTCAAACGACAGAAAAAAGCCTGAACTTGAATTTCTCAAAACTCAAAAGACAAGACTGAGAACTCATGATTCTGACTAGGTTTGGTTTGTGTGATGTTTTACAGTATGTTGGGATTGAGGATGGAAACAGAAGCAGAAGGAAAGTGGGAATTCCAATAAAGTTTTATCTGAAAAATAAGGAAAAAGGCAAAAAAAAAAAAAAAAGGTAAATTTAAAGAGGAAACTTTTTCTGAGTCCCCAAAAACCACTCTCTCTAATTATGGAGAGAATAAAAAATATACATATAAAGTTATTACTTTACTCTTAAAGTAAAATCATACTTTGAAATATAAGATTTTTTATAATATTTTGATAAAATAAAAAAATTATTTTACTAACATTCACTCTACTTATCTTTCTTCTTTATCCAAATAAGAAAACCCTATAATTTTTTTTTCCTTTCTTTTTTCTCTAATTCATTCCTCAAACTTTCTTTCCACCTTAATTCCTTTCCTTCCTGTTCCCAAACATGGTATTAAAAAGAAACTAATAGTTAATATCATCAAATCTGCTCAGTCGAATACGACAAGTGCAAACCTCCAATGAAATGCCCCTCGAGATACGTTTTAATGAAAAAGGCCAGACCTCTCACTATCTCACCATCAGAGAAGGACTAGAAATGGAATTTAAATGCTGGTGAAAGCAAGTTCAGCAACCTGCAGGCGCTGTTTTCAATGAAGTTAAAACAGGTGCTGACGACGGCGTATTTTGTCTTTCTCTTATTCTTGGACCACATGTAATGTAACCAAATGCATTTCCATACTATTTTTGTTTGTTTTCGACTTTGAATATCTTCATCAAGACGCAGCACCAATTCTAGCTGAAGTGCACCGCCTCACTGGTAAATTTAAGGATAAAATAAACTAGAAAATGGTTGTTTTATGTATACTGAGTTTCTTGATTTGATGTTTAGATTTTGAATCTTCAAAAACGTGTTTTTTTTTTTTTTAATGCGGTAATGTAATGTCAAACCTCTAATGAAAGCCATAAGTTTATACTCGGGTTTTAAAGAATCTAAATATTAAATCTAACTAAATTCAATAAGAATTAAAAAAAAATGATTCCAAGAAAATAACAATTTTTATTTTTAAATCACTCATAAAATTGTTATGTAATTATTTTTAATTTTTAGATGTTATATTAATATTTTAAGAAATTATCTTTTTTTAAAATATCTCTATTTTATTATTAAATTCTTAAACAAAAATCTTCAAAATTTATTTATATTATTTATGAAATAATAACAGAAAAACTCTAAATATGCAAATTTTGATGTCTAGGGATCATTTAGTCTTCCTTATCCTTGTATAGTGAAGAGTATATTGTTTTTAATGGTATTGCTGCTGCCTAATTTGATGTAGCCCATTTGCTTAGTTTATAAATTTAAATAATTTTAATTGTTAATTTATAAATTAAGAGGGTGGAAATAAAAATGATCCATATTTCAGGTAGTGTTTGGTTAGCATTAAAATTCAGCATTGGACTAGACAAATTTTTTTGTCCTCCATTTAGTTGCCACACATGAAGGAAGTACTGAACAAAACATAAATTATGTACTGGACAAAATCAGAAATTTTAATACCGCATATAATTCGGTACTAAAAATGCAGTACTAGATTAAATATAATTTTTTTGAAATTTCGAATTTGACCTTCATATTCACCTTGAAACCCTACTGCACAGACCCTCTCCTTTCCTTTGCTGCAACCGGTCTTGTTTTCCTCCAGCGCCGCACGAGCTTCGAAACGAGGAAGTACGATAAGCCATCGATGCCGCTCCTTCACTGCCGCCCACCGTGGAATCGACCACAAGTTCACCCATCGCCATTGTGAAGCCCGAAGTCACCATCAAGTACGTATGGTTCCATTTCTTCTCACATTGTTGCTTCCTTTTGAATGTTCCTTGCATGCTTATTCATTGTGTCCATCAACAAGTCCTCATGTGCTCGCATGCAGTTCAAGATTTTTCGCTCGCTGTCCATTAAAGGTGGGGGGGTGGTGGTGCGGGGAAGCTTAAACATTGTTTTGGGGTTTGAATGCATAGTGCACTTTAGAGGGTTTATTGGTTTTAGGGTTTGAATGCATGCTCTATAATGGAGAAGAGTTAGTTAGGGTTCGAATGCATGGTTTGATTTAGGGGGTTTATTGGTTAGGGTTCGAATGCATGCTGAATACACGGTTGAAGGCACGACCGTGTGTTGAGCTTGGAAAATCCACAAAAGCACACACGGTTGAAGACACGACCATGTGTTAAGCTTGGAAAATCCACAGAAGCACACACGGTTGAGTACATGGTTGAAGGCACAGTCGTGTGAAGCAGACACGGTTGAAGGCACGAGCGTGTATAAGTCGTGTGTCGAGACTGTGTGCTTGAAAAAAGTTAGGAGATTAAATTTGTTGATGGATTTTGTAATTTTGTCGATCTAAATGACTTCTTCAAAGTAGTTGATGGATATGTGGATGTTTCAGTATAAAAGTATTTCATGTTTTCAGTAACATATTCAAAATCATAAATAACGTATTATTTCATTAAATATAACATAATTCTTTTTCCTAAAATATTTAATATAATATATTAAACCTTCAAATCATTTTTTTTTCTTATAATAATTTCAAATATATATAAATAATTATGATATAAATAAAAGAGCAAAATCGTCAATTTTACTTTGTCCAGTCTAGTATTTTGTAATTTCAAACATTGCACAGCACAAAAGCCTTCTCCAGTAATTAAAAAGGGCAAAACTGTCAAATTTACTATGTTTAGTCCAGTACTTTGCAATCCAAACACTGGATAGCATAAAAATCCTTGTGCAGTACTGAACAAACCAATCGGTACAAAAAAAAATTTTGTCCAGTCCTTCTTCTTTAGTACTATCCAGCACCAGTAACCAAATAGTATCTCAAAGTATTTGAAAAGGTACAAAACATAGAGAATCAACCTACCAAAATTGTAATCCATTGTCTCCCCATTAGGATTCTCTGTATTTTACTTCCATAATACACCTTGGTTTGTCATTGGAGTTCATGGAAGTAGGAAGACAATAAACACCCTAGTCCCTATTAATTTGATAGAAAAAAAAAAAACTATTCTGTTTGTGATTAGCATTGCAATAATACTAATCAAAAAGAAAAAATATAATGGAAATAAATGTGAAATAATTGGCTTATTCTTTTTTTTTTTTTTTGGTTGAAAAACTTTCATTTAAACATTCAACAGAACTTGGCCAAGAAAAAGAAAAATTCAGTATCGTTTGTGAAACAAGAAGACAAATAAGCATCAAAACCAAACAATTTCAGGAGGTATTAACCTGGCTCCAAAGTCGGGACATGAGTCCTCATCAAATCAACAAGCCCTGTTGGTCCTCTAACAAAAGACTCAAAACAGACTTGAGGAGGGTCTTTCAAGAAAGCTGGCTTCTTTCCACGATCCAAGCCGGATTTTGCTGAGCAATCAGCCAATTTATCGCAACTTCTGTGAGCCCATTGTAATCTATAACTTCTTCTAAACATCTTTTTTTACATCTTGGGACTTTTCCTAGATATTCAGGCTTAAGAAATGTACTCGACAGGAACAATTGTGGAGGAAACCTCGGCAACCCTCGACTGATTCTTCATCGACCACACTCTGACTCAAATATGATTTGTTGGCTAGGTGTGGCAATGTCAAACCTCGGACTATGCAATATTACTTTCCATGCCACCTGAATAGCATAATTTCTGGTAAACAATATACCAAAAGATGTTATGCTTAGGCTTTGCTATATAACCTACCAAATAAATAAATAAAACTACCATTATAATATATCACTTGTGACCACTATGCCACACTAATACCAAAAGCAATCCAATATCCCTCATTCAGGAATTACCATCGAGGGTATTGCTGCCTGCCTAATTTGATGTGGTCTTTTAGTTAGTTTAAAATTTTAAATAATTTTAATTATTGATTTATAAATTAAAAAAATAAAAATAAAGAGAATTCATTTCTTATGATAATTTATTTCTTAAGTGTTTTAAAAGGTACAAATAATAAGAAATCAACCTGCCAAAGTTGTAAAACAATGAATCCTCCACAAGAGAAGAAAATTCCAAGCCCATAGTCTATCTTTTTGCCTTCTATAAAGTCTCGATTAAAGGACTAGCAATTATTAATATAACATTATAATATGATATATGATATATGACACAATATGACTAGGAAGACAACACATGAGGCATGACACAACACAAGATGTAAAAACACGATTATATTGTAACTTCATTATTTAACTTTTTTTTTTATTCCATTTTATGCATTTATAGTATGGAAGTGAATTCAATACAAAATAGAGATATGGATACGACCTATTAACATAAATTGTCAACCCTAATTAGTTTATATGTTGGTTTGTCATAGGAGTTCATGAAATAGAGAAAACAATAAACACCCTAGTCTCTATTAATTTAATGGATGATAAAAATCATCAGGGAAAGAAAAAACCAATCTTTTATAATTAGCATTACAATAATGATAATTAAAACACAGAAAAGAAAGAAAAAAACAAGATAAGAAAGCATGAAGAAGCAAATATGATGAAAATAAATGTGAAACAATTGGCTTATACATTTCACATCTTAGAAACTTTTCTTAAATAAGGCTCAAGAAAACTATTTGGTAGGGTGGTGGGGGTGGGGTGTTTCTTTAACAACCCTTAGTTGCTTCTTTTTTGATGATGCTCTAATTTATCATTTCTAAATATGAGTTATTGGAGAATCTTTTTTTTTTTTTTTTGGTATTGGTAATTGTTTTTTCTTTATAGATGTTCATTCAATGAAGAAAAAATCATATCAATCAAATTATGAATATAAAAATAATGACATACAAAAGGTTGGAGTGTCAAAAACCAATTGAATAGACGTGTACATCTCTTTATAGAGTTTGTTGTGTTGAGCTTTTTCAAGTAGTTGAGTCACTTGTAAAAAAGGAAAAAGTAGGTTATGGGAGGTGTTGAAGGTTGTTTCGACATAAGTACTTCAATACTTAAATCAACACAAGATTTGTAATTATAGCCAATCTTAACCTTTATTTATAGAAGTTTTGATCAATCTTGATTTGGTAAGTACATTTATGCTCGAGATTTTTTCTGGATATTGTGGAGTATGTATCTTTGACTAGTTGCTTTCCTTATTTGTTTTAGGCCTTTTATCTTTATTTATTTTTAGGGTGCATACAATCAATTCAACCATGAAGTTAAAGCACATTGATTAGACCATGATGCTTCTATGCTATGACAATTTACAAGAGGTTAGTTTGAGTACATGGAGCTTGGATAAAGGCCCGAACATGTTGGATTAGGTCTCTGGAGTCCATACCCAAAAAGCTTTATAAATAGAATCAATATATCTCTTATGAGAGTTATTGTTGTTTCTCTTAAGGGAATAAAATTTACAAGATAATTAATATAGCAAGTTATGAGAAAGAGATAGTAAAAAAAAAAAAAAACTAATATTGTTAGATGTATATGAATTTTGGCCAATAATAACTTTTGTAGATTAAAAATTGTGTAGAAACTCAAAAAGAAATTTAGGGAATTATACAATTAGACAGTAAATATAGTTTAATTATGATAAGGAAATGTGCATGTTAGACTAAATTTAAGGTTTATGTATTGATGCAATTTCTATTAAATGTCTATCTATCTATCTATTTTATATATATGTATGTATGTGTATGAGGTAACTAGATTAAAATAGTTAAACTTATGAGAGATATTTGATTATTAAATGATTATTGTAAATTAACAACTTAAGAGAAAAGTTATAGTTGTTGTTGGGATTTTTATAACTTGAATAGGAAGATCTAAGCTATTATTATTGACATATACTAGGACTATAGGCTATTCCATCCAAATGATGGCTTAATTTGTATGTTGTGTTTGATCAATTGGATTCATTGTCTTAGAATTATTTGCAAAGTTGGTTTAATTTAAATTGCAAGAACAACCTTTCAATAGCCTAGGTAAAAGTAGATTATATAGTTGACATTTAGCAATGTTGTGATTGAGGACATGACCTGACCTATTAGACATAGGATTCAATGCACTTTTTTTCGAAAGTTTTAAAATTTTATATTGGAATAAGTCATATGTTGTGGTATCATATAAGCCTTAATTTTAAGGCTGACAAGTTATGTCTTGTGTTTGTATTTAAACAGATTTGGGTTTTAAAGGTCTTAATTTGTAATTTGTTTATTAATCATATATGAAAACTTAAACCCGTAATCCAACTCATTTAATAATTGTGTGTTTGTGTCTGGGTTTAATCTGTTTGTTGATTAAAAAATTATAAATAAATTAATAAAATAGTTATAAATACCTAAAAAAAGGGCAACCATTGTCACACCCTAAGGGGAATTACAACTATAAAATCAACATTTACAAATAAAAATAATATAATCTTAACACTTAAATATAAAATTATAACATAACAAAATTTTAATAAAACAAAATTATATATTTTATAATATAATATATTTACTATATATTTATATATATACATATATATGTGATACATACGTATGTCTTATAGTTATATAATTTATATACATAAATATAAGTTATATATTATTATATAAGTTCTCTTTATATATATATCTTATATAGTTTATAATATATATTTAAGTGAAGCATACATATGTTATTGTAATATATGGGCTGACATATATATATATATATATTATTAGTTATTATGTTATTAAACGAGTTTATGGGTCGAACTTAGACATGTTTATAGGACTTGTTTAATAATCGAGTTTATAAATAGGTTTGTAGGTTAAATTCTAACCCATACATAAATTTTATTGTGTTTAAATAGGTGACCCGTTTATATTCCATGTTAATTTTTTTTTCGTGCACAAATCCATTTATAATTGTGTTGTATCGTGTTATATCTGGTTTTACGAGTTGTTTTGAATTGTCAGCTCTACTTATTTTTTGGTGGCATGTTATTTTTGACCTTAGGGTGGTCAACCATGTATTGTTATTCCTTAAGGATTTTCATAGTTTTAGATTTTATTATTTTTGTTTATAATTTAATATATTTGATAATGTTATTTTATTAAATTAATTATAATAAATGTATTTAATCTTAACAAGTTTTTAAATAGAGTTAACTAAATAATTCAAATAAAAAAGTTTTAAAACATCCATAACTTAAATTAAAATATTAAAGCAACCAAATATTGGAGAGTGAATTTGTAATTCTCCACAAATATAACGATAGATGGAAGGTGAATTAGATGCAGATAACCACAAAATGCAAAAAGGGGCCTACACTAAGATGGCACGCTCTCTACATGCATAAGCATAAAGAGTAGGTCGACCGTTGATCAATTCCAAGCATGAAAACTTCATCACCCGTGACCCATCAGATCTGATGACCCACAAGAGACCACTTAGATGACGTGGCAAAATCTGGACTGTTCATACACTCCCTCCGCTTCTGCTCACACTGCACTTTTTCTCCACATAACGATCTCTCGCTATTCTTCTTCTTCTTCTTCTTCTTCTTCTTTTTTCGTCCTGTTCTCAGATAAGAAACCAAGTTGTTATTTTCATTAATTCGGTGATGGTGATGGCGATGATGATGATGATGATGATGATGATGATGATGAACCCTAAGTCGGACCACTTCATTCTCTCAGTTCTTTAGTTATTGCTACAACCTCTTGAGCCGACTACACAAGTTCGTCACTTCTCTCTCTCTCAGTATATGTAGAATTTGTATTGATTGTGTAAAGTAATCTATTCTTGATTAATTGATTAATAATCTTAGTGTTAAAGTTTGAAATTTAGTGTTAATTCTGTTGAAAGTAAACGCAAGGATTGCTTTTGGCAGTTGGAGATTAAATTTATGATTTTGTATGCCCTTGGTTTTTCCTATAGTCGCAAATTGCACCATTTCTTGGTGCATATGTTTGATTTAGTATAACCTGCACTTCGTTTGTTCATATGTATGTTCAAATGATTTTGGTAATTCGAAGCGGAAAGCCCTAGTTTACGTTGATAATTTTAAGTAGCCTTTGATTAGTATTTATCTATCCATCTTAAATTGGATTGGAGCTTAGTGTGTTTCATTGCAATTGCAGAGATTTATCTGGGAGAGATTTTTTTTGGTGTATTTGTTCAAGTTTTGTAGGGAAAATGGCATTGGCTCGCTCGGATTCGGCATGGATGGAGCAGATCATCACCGAGTTCTTTGCAAAGACTCTCCATATTATACTCGAATCGAGGTCCCCGTATAGGTCTTCCCGTAATTTTAGTGGTGAACAGATTTTATCATCACCATCTTCATCCTCATCATCTTCTTCAAGTGTGAGGCCAAGATATAAATGGTTCCGTTTAGCACTTAGAGAATGCCCTGAAGCACATGTTGATCATTGGCGCCAGAGCAATTTGGAACCGATGGTGGTTGATGTTGTTTTAGTTAAGAGAGCCCATAATTGGGATTCCATGGAGATATATCCCAAACCTGAGCTTGTTAAGAACTCATCATCTAAAGATCTATATGTTGATTACTGGAGTTCTGACCAAGAGGAGTTGGAAGGGGGAAAGATTATAGAGAGATGGGTTGTGCAATATGAGGTGAGAAGGTCCAAGGATGGTCATAAATGTGGGAAGCGTTCAAGCAGTAATATCTTATCTGCTTTATATAAAAACTCCATTTTGCTCTTGAGATCATTATACGTGACTGTCAGGCTATTGCCTGCACATAAGATTTTTCGTGACCTCAACTTGAGTGGGCAAATAAGCTCATTTTCTTTGGCTCATCGCGTTTCTTCTTCTGTGGAGCCTTTCACCCGTAGAGAAGAAGCAGAAATGCAGCGATTTGGGTTTGCCCCAGTTGATACTTCTTGTGGTAGGCTTTGCCTTTCGGTCTTGTATCGCCCGTCTTTATCTGATGTGAGCTCAGAGGCATCTACCCCCATATCGCCCCAATTCATACCTGATTATGTGGGAAGCCCATTGGCTGACCCTTTGAAGAGATTCCCCTCTCTTCCGGCTTCGCATGGCTCTCCATCATCTTTGCCTTTCTTAAGAAGGCATAGCTGGAGTTATGATCTCTATAGAGCCTCAGCTCCTTCCATAAATTGTTCTCCTTCACCCACGCATTCTGAACCTTATGCTCTAGCCACTAATCCTGGTTCCTGTAGATTTCTGCCTCCAAGCTTACCACATCCACCTGAAATGCATCGAACTCAGAGGGATAATGCAAGCTATGATGAATATTTTCCATCCCCTACATTTTCTCCTTCTCCCTCACCCTCCCCTCCTATACCAGGGAGTCACATATCAAAGGCTCTTTTGCGATCTGAGAGTGCTCCAGTAAATATACCTGCGGCAAAACTTTCTCGTTCTCCAGCTTTCTTCAAGATTCAAAATCTGGCTCCATCTCCTCCTCCTAGAACCACAAGATATGAAACTATGAGAGCTGATAAAAATGCAGGTTCAGTTAATGCTGAGACAGGGGATGATAAGGTACTTATCTTTCTTGGTATAGCAATCATGACCTGGCTTTTATTCAAAGCTTCTCCTGATTCATTCAGAGTCTTTTTTTTTTTCTTTTTAGATTTTCTCGCTTGGGAAGGATGACAGTAGAAGGCATTCTGCATTTAAGATACCGTCAGGCAACTTGCAGATTTCATATTCTAGAAGCTCAAGCTGCTCTTTTCATGAGGATTATGATGATTTAGACTTCAATTGCCCTTTTGATGTTGATTATGATGATTTTGCAGATGAAGATGTCAGGTAGCTATACTGGCTTTATCCTGTACTCTTCCCTAGCATATAGTTGTTATATTTTAAAGCTTCCTGTGCCTTTAGCTAATGAGGGAAGATTGATGCCTTAATAATTGACACTTTTATCATCTTCTGTGCAGTTACATCTTGGATGTTAGAGGTATATCGAATATGTAAATAGCAAGAGAGCATAAGAGAAGATGGTGATTTATTCTTGAAATTTGGAAGGGCCAATCACATCTTGGGTAATGTATGCTTTGGCCCAAGTACGAAAGGATAATTTATGCTTTTTGTGGTGCAAATAGATAATGGATAGTACTCAAAGTGGTGCAAAAAGGTGATGTCTGTTTTTAGTTATGGAAATTGGTGATGAACGTTACAAAAAGTGGTTTATGTGATATGGTAGTGAGATGTCAATGACGTGACTCAAGTGGATCACTTTGTGTAACATTCATCATCTGTTTTCATTGCCAAAAGCATACATTACTTTTTTGCATCAACTTGTGTAGAATTTATCATCTATTTGTTCTAATAAAAACATACATCATCCTTTTGTACTTGGGCTCAAACATATGTCATCTTTAGTGTGATTACTTTAAAACTGATTGTCATAATAGATAAATTAAAGAACAAGATACTTGATAATATGCAACTTGGTTGGTATGATTGCACAACTGATCTCATTAATGTGGTGAGACAAATTCTAATTTTTGTGTTCTTTAATATAGTAAATTTGATTTGCCTAAAAGCTGGCCATGTACCTGGTTGAATAAGGGCTTGCATATGTTCATTTGTTGCTGCAATTTTTGGTTCAGAAGTCTGCTAGAAAACTGAAATGCATCTTATGGGAAACTGGCTATGGATGAAAAGCCACCAGAGAGAAAAGATGATGTGCAATTGCAGTATACGTGGGCAATATCGGACTATATATCAGCACTCAGCTCATGATTAGAAGCTAGACTAGTCTAATCTCTGTTGAAGTAAAAGTTAACATTGATGAAATATCATTCATGCATGAAGCATCTGCTGAGACAAAAGAAAAGTATTGTGAGCGAGCCACAAGATTTTGGTAAAAGGAAAAGGTAAGAAAAAAGCTGGGTCAACTGTCAAGCCGCATAGGGTGATGTTCACAATTATATGTATATTGAGTTTGAGTTATATTAACTAGGATAATTCAACTTAAGGTCAACACTTGCGAAATTTGGAGCAGCCCAGCTTGCTTGTGCTGACACAGGGATGAGGGAGGGTAGGAGAAGATCCCAGCTTTGGTAGTTGATTCACCAATCAATGTTAAAACACATTTACCATGTAACTGGTGCATTCACCTTGAGTTTTTTTTAATCTAAATTTGTAGCACTCATTTAGGCATCCCTTTGAATGGGTCTACAACTATAATTATCTTCAAACGGACACACGGTTTTTCCATGTGTAGAGAATTTCTTAATGAATTTATTAGTATCTTCAAATCACTGTCATTTTCATATGAAGAAAACCTGTTGAACAAAAATTGTTGATGGTGGATTGTGTAATCTTGTCACTACTAGCCATTTGATTTGGAGTTTGAAAATAAAGCCTATTGGATTTCAATCTTGAGTTGCATTTATAGCAAGATTCGTTTCTCAATGAAATTAGGAAAACTCCAGGAGCTGCTGTTGGTGCTTTAGTGGACATGTTAAAGAAAGCCCCACCTCTTCGGCAAGATGAATCAACAAGTTCTTCGAAGGCTTTGAAGCCTGAGGCCTGGAGCAGTTCAGTCCATGATACTTGTCAGATATCCAAGACAACAACAGTTCGGGATGGTGCTGTAAGTGTTGCATCATCTGGTCTTGTTGCATCAAAAACAATGGCGGATGCATTGGAAGAACTCAGGGGTTACAGGGAGATGAGAGACTTGTTGCTTGCTCAAGGTGGCAGGCCTCAGGCACTATCCAGTTATGCTTCCACAGTTGAAGATACGGGCAGAGATGCTAGTGGACGTTGAGGCTGTGCTGATATTGGCTTTTGAACAATGTGGTGGTTTGCCTGTAGATTGAGGTTATATCTGCAGTTCTTTTATTAATGGATCACCCTCTATTTGTACATATTTATTGGCATGATCAAGGTACTAACTAAGCGCAATGTTTACCATGTAACCAAGAGTTAGCTGGTGTATATTTTGACATGTAAATAGAACTTGAGTATACTAATTTTTCACTAGTTATCAAGCTTTGGCCTGTGCTGCTGTTTATACATTCTCATGCTTCATTTGATCATATGTTTTTTCCTCACCTTCGTTTTTAAATTTATTAATTTACCACAATGAGGGGGACTTTCTAATTAGATAGTTTCATTCAAACATATAAACTCCCTTGCAAGATAAGTCTAGACTGCATTGTAGAGGTAGCCATAAGATGTGGGATTTGAATCTGGATGCTCCTCCAAATCATTTAGGATTGTATTTGCTGGTTCATGCCTTGTACCCGACATGAGATCTGTTGTAGTTATTGCTAGGATTTGTCATCTATCGTGCTTTCCATTTTCATGCTAGGTAGTAAGTCATGGCAAAGGAGGTAAGTACATCCGTATTGGAGTTTCTAGGCAAGAATTGTTAACAAAACTCCAGTGATATGTCCATGTTAGCTGCTCCATCGGCTTGCCCCTACCTCTCCTCCTACTGCCATCCTCTTTCTCCTTCAATTTCTCCTCTCTTCTGTCCCTTGGGCATTAAGGTGTTGATTGGCCAAAGAAAAGTGTGAGGTTCGATTATGGCTAAGATTGGTCAAAATTAGGGTGTATTTAGCCAAATCATAATGGATTCTGTAGGATCAATGGCTTGGTTTTAGTTGGGCTAATAGAGGGTTTGGTCAAATTGAGGCCTAGGTTTCCATTTTTTTTTTTTTTACCTTTTTATATCGTTGACAAATCAGTGAGGAAATTTGTGATGGCGGTCAATTGTAAGATTGGAATTCGAAAAGGTAGTCATTAGGTTGTTTTTTAATCGTTCTTTTATCCTTTCCTTTTTTATTTTTTAATGTAATAAACACGAGTGATAGTTGTTGATACAATTAATGACATCAATAATAAAGTGTAACATAGTGATTTTACTTTTACAAAAAGTGGCTACTCCTAAAGCAGATTCAGTTGTGTAATTAGATTATCCTTCCCCTTTTTTTTTTTTTATTCATTTGAACAATTAAGTAGTACTTTCTATTTTTAGTTCAATCCTGCTATAAGTTATTCTTTCACATATGTGTAGTAGGTTTTTCAATCCTCGTTTCAATGAGTAATGATGATTTTTCGTTACTAGATTATTGGCAACTCTTATTAGGTGTCGGGTAAGTTCCCATTTTCATATGGAGCTTTAATTCCCATCTCTTTGTTTTGCTTGTTTTTATTACCTTGTGCTTTGGCAAAAGAAGATAAGTTGATATGGTTGTTATGAACTAGTTGAAGACAAATTACTACGATCCAGTAGGCTGGTACTTTCATCCTCAACTGTGAGGGTAAAGGTGCATGATATAAAAACTTATGCTTGAGATTTTTATTCAGTACGGTCTAGTATTATAAATTAAACATTATTTAAGTGATAATCTTATTTGCTATGTATAAGTTTTTCTTTAGAAAAAGTTTTACATTTTTAGTAATGTGAATTAAGTTTAATGATATTTATTTTGGTTTATTATTTCACATTGCTAATATATAAATGATTAAAAATCTAACTTTATTTTAGCTTCTTGCCTAATTGATGAAAGACTAAATTAATCATGTCACATATTATGTCATACCTTGTATTTTCTCTTTATAATTATGTTTTTAATTATGTCACATCTTTTGAAATGTATAATAATTTTCCATCCGCATTTATGGTAAATTAAAAAAAAAAATAAATTCAACGAGATAGCTTACTAAGTTATGCGGGTTGGGCATAATAAGCATAATCTTTTTCTTTTTAATTTTTTAAATAATTTATTAATTAACAAAAAATTAGAATTAATTTGTTATAAATTAATATGCGATAAAACACTAAAATGCAATCAAAATTAAAATACAATTACTAAAATTAAAAAAAGCATTAAATTGAAAAAAAAAAAACTAATTTACCAAATATTGAAGGATAGATACTTTTTTGTACTAATAAAAATTGGTGAGACCTATGGTATTACTATCTCCTGCCCTATTCCTTTTTCCTCCTAATTTCACCCCTAACCAACAATGAAAATCGAAAATTTACTCCGTATACCTCCTTCCTTGCTTGTAACCGAGAACGGCTAATGTCCACACCGGTTACGAAAAATTAAAGTACGGCTACTTTTTTGTGCAATGAGAATTGGTGGGACTGGTGGCATTTATCTTCTCCCCTGTTTCTTCCCCCCATCCTAATTTCACCCCTAACCAAAATAATGAAATTTCAAAATTTCCTCCCTATTTCAGTATTTTCTTCTTTGAACTTATCACTGAGAACCATAAAACGACCACAAGGTAAATTCTACGCTGTGATTTTGAACCGCATATTTTATTTTTGTTGTTAATAAATTTTATTTTTATTATTATTTAGGTTTGATTATATTAAAAATAATATATTAATTATTTTTATAAAATTATTAGCAACTTATATAAAATTTTTTACAACCTTTATATCGATAATTTTTATAATTATAAATTAACTTAAAATAAAATAAAAATAAACTATTTACAATAATAATAATACAATACCGTTATTTTTATACGACGAACGAAACCATAAAAGTCCTTATACTTGCATTTTGGCTCGTAATTTTAAACTTAGATTCGGGAATTAAAAAAACCCATAATAAATAAAACCTAAATCTCGGTGGCTAGCTTGATGCTGCTTAATATTAATATTGAGTGCGCAAGTGAAACAAATATGGCTCCCACTAAGAAAGGAAAAACGAAGCCCACCTCCAACTCGGGCGAGTCAGCTCAGTCTTCTTCAAACTTTCCATCATGTCTGCGCTCTATTCCACCTTCCTCGGTGGCCATCACCATCCATGCCAAACCTGGCTCCAAATCAGCCTCTATCACAGGTCCATTACTAAAACCCTTTTCCTTCTCTACTTATTATTTCATATTCGTAGTTAGAAGTTAGGTCACGATTTCGCATTATCTGATTTTGTAAATTATTTTTTGGATTCTTGAAGACTTAAGCGATGAGGCCGTGGGCGTGCAAATAGATGCGCCGGCTAAGGACGGTGAAGCTAATGCCGCTCTTCTTGATTACATCAGCTCGGTCAGTTTTTCTTCATTCACCAAACATCAAACTTGGCTTTTTTTTTTTTTGGTGTGTTTGTTTCGCAGAAAACATTTTTCCATGTTCACTTTATAATTTGTAAGTGGGGGATTGGGGATTTTGATTTTTAAAATCAACCTTTTCCTAAAGAAAAATATTGCATTTCCTTATGTTAATAAAAAAAGAAAAAAGAAAAGAAAATACGAAGTAGGAAGGAGGGAGGGAGAGGTAAGGGAGCCCGCACCTCTGTTTCCGCCTAGAGAGTACATGTTATGTGTAATGATTTCGAAACGAGTCCCTGTGATAGCTTCTTGGTGATTTTGGTAGATTTAGCGGATTTACAGAAGTTGATGAGGTTTGGCTTTGTGGAAATTAGTGGGTTCTAATATGGATGCTACATGTCTTTAAAAAAATGGAAAAAGATTGCCCAACAACCTTTTCATAATTTGGGGACTTCCAGTCCATCATCCGACCTTAGATGGAAGTTAATACAATGGGAATTTCAACGGTCAGATGATGACTGGACGTGTCCTGTTGATGGCCCCATAGGATAACCCTTTTGTTTTGTTGAAAGGCTGCTTCCATGCCTTGAACTTATTACTTATTGGTCACAACGGGAGCAACTTAACCAGTTGCGCTTGTGCTGAGGTTTGCCCTCAAATGTCTAAGTCTATGTATGAATTAATTAATCTCTTTCAGAAAATTAAGTAGGTTTGTGAGTCTTCGGGCAGAAATGGTGTTTTTTAGAGGTTTCGGATGTCTGATTGCAGAGGGCTACATCTGTGATGGATACTTTTAGCGCTGTCTGCATCTGAGTTACATAAAACTTCTGATTTAATGGACTTTTATGATGGCTCTTAGCCAAATGCTTTGTAAAAATGAGATAATTGTCTGAATAAGTGCAAATATTGGGTATTCAAATGAAAAATAACTTCTTGGTAAAAAAACTAAAAGGAAAATAGCACAAACTGGGACCTTTCTGCCACATTATTTCTATTACATTCCTCTACTGATTGAATGATCAGCTTATTGTATGGAAGCCTTTCTTGGATTTCTATTCTAAGCTGAAGTAGTGAAGTATGATGTGAAGATGCAGTGTTTGATATTTTATAGATGCCTGCTGTAGTGGAATATTATGGATAAAATAGATGAAATAACCTTGATGGTGGAGGAAGCTTTTCTCTTCCTGTTAATTTCTATTATTATTTGGAGAAATGATTGATGATACCAGGACACAGAATCTTGTTCGGAATCAGTTATCCAGGTGGAATGGGTCCACTGTGCACCTTTCTGTGGTCTTGTGCTTATGCATGGCATTTGCAAGAATATTTCTCTTTATTTATTTTATCATAAGCATATCTAGAGCAATTTAAGATTGTAATCCATACAGGGTGGGCATCCTTTAGTACTTTAAAATGATTGGTTCATTATTAAAAATTGGTGTCGTGCATTGTTAAATTGCAGTCGTCCCATTTTAACCAGAAAAATATTCGCAGTCTATTAAAGCTGGCCTAGGCAAGGAAAACATACTGTGGAGTAAAAGTTCATCCTGTACCATGTGAATTTATTTTTATTACTTATTCTGAATGTTTGATTTAGCTGGCCCTTTTGTTCCTGATGTTCTTCATTTATCAGGTTTTGGGGGTGAAGAAAAGACAGGTGTCCATAGGTTCTGGCTCTAAATCTCGGGACAAAGTTGTTATTGTGGAGGATGTAAATATGCAATCTGTTTTCAATGCTCTTTCAAAAGCTTTAAGTGATTGTAAGTAGTTGATACAATCACTTCTTGAAAAACCACTAAACAGGGTTGTCCATCATGTACCATAGAGTTTTGAAGGGAGAGCTTTGATATATTAATATGTTAAATTACTTGTTTCTTCATATTTTACTGAAACATGGCAATCCCCAATATTTTTCTTGGAAAAGGGAATATTGGTACTTGTATTTTGTTGAAACCAGTTGGTCTTGATGGTAATGGTGCCTGAAGATATGCGAGGGATATTTTGAGGAGAACTTCATGTGTTATCATCATTCCTGTCGACATTGAATCAGCTTCTTCAAGGAAGATGATAAGGATATGCTGATTATTGTGTTGGGGGATTACAACAGTGAATTTTCTTCAGTGAAGTAGACCTTTCTTGACTCATAGAATCGTACTTTCTTAGTTTAGGGTTTTTCAAACTCTATGATGCCTGTATTGCAGCCCCACTTATTGTCTAATAATAGAACAATGAGGTTGCGCATTTGAACATTTTTGTCATATATGAATGTTTTCGATAGGTTGGGAGGAGGGGATTGGAGGTCTTTTTTGTTGGGTAGCGGTTTTATGTGAACTTTATGTTGATATTCTTGTAGCTTAAAAAAAGTTATTAACCCTGCATACTTTCGTTTTACCTGAGACTTTCATTTTTGGAGCGGTTTTCTGTGAACTTTATGTTGATATTCTTGTAGCTTAAAAAAAATTACCAGCCCTGCATACTTTCATTTTACCTGAGATTTTCATTTTTGAAGAGTCCAATCTTTTCCTCTAGAACTTCACTTTTGACAACTATAAGAATGAGAAAGTTCACAGGGAAACATATTACACAATAAACGTAATGGAGAGCTATGCAGGGAGGAGGTGGTAGGGAAAAGAAAGAGAAGTTGTGTCTACGAGATTTTGTTTCTTACTCCTTTTCTTTTAAGTTATTTATCGATCGGTTGATCTATCGTCACAAAGAAGTTTCATGTGTAATCGGTTTCTATCGCCATCATGAACACCTTTTACCTTGAAAGCTGCAATGATGAGTTTAAAGCAATATATGATCTCATAATTTTTGTTTTTAAGCTGTTCATTTCAAAGTAAACGGCCGATTTCTTAGGTGCATAAAGCTCATCCCAGGTAATGCCTGTCTATTTACCATGGCTGTAGTCAAATAATGCAAGAGTACTAGGCAATGACTGGCATTAACTATTATCCTTCTTGGTAAGTTTAAGAAAAGCCTTCATAACATGTCTTAATAAATCTTCCCCTGGCCGCAAAGAAATGGAACCTAAGTCAGTGACCTCAACTGTCAGTAGCTGTACTCTGGTCATCATCTATTGACTCGTTAACCAAGAGAAATATGTACACGAATGAGATAGAAATGATAGTGAATTGCCATGCTTCTGCAAGAATAAACAATAGACAAATGAACCCATTCATGTTATCTCGTGAATGCACACCCATTTGCTCAATCAGGCAAAGCAAGTGAAAGGCTATTGGCACTCGTGTTTCAACCCCACTATACTATTCATAGCTGTGGGGCACTGTGTACTTACCGCCTCTACGATAAGCAAGTGAATGGCGGTTCTTTAATGCTACTCTTTGAATTTCAGTATCATTGTGGCACCATGAGTTTTTCTCAGTTGTCAAATAACAAGTCCCATGTCCTTAGTATTTCTTGACTCGAACCTAGGAAGTTGAAGGGAGATATTGCAATTGTAAATGTTTGCCTCGAGTAAGTACCATCAGCTATAGCAAAAGCGTATTCCCAGATTGCTTCTATACAATTTGTCCAATGAGTTACTCCAACACGCATAATCAAAGGAAAATGTAGGTCATATGCCTTTAGGTGGATTTCTCTCCTATATTTGACTAAATAGGTCATGTGTACAACTCAAATTTTTGCAAAACAAACTGAATATATAGCAATCCTATCTTCGTAGTAAAGATAGAATATCGAATGTAATCAAATCAGGAACACTTAAATGAAAATTATAACCCACCAACGAAAGTTTTAATATGCACATGGCAATCCTTGATACTTTCAGATGTCGCCTTCTTTGGAGGCTAGATCCTCCAGTTGTTGAGCTTCATAACTTGTGATTTCTAGTGACGCATTGGAATCATTTGATTCATCATCTTCTTCAGCCCCCTCCCCATTGCCTTTGGTTGCTCTTGGCTATGGAAGGGTGGGGACTTGCAGTGGAAGTCGAATAGAGACACAGAGGGGTGGAAGTTGAAGTTTTTAGGAGAGAGAAAATGGTTTCGCCTTTTATATTTTTCGGTGTTTCTCTCTCTCTCTCTCTTTTCAAATTATTTTAAAATAAAAGTAAAAAAATAGACCTCCACACAGGGGACCCTGAAATTTTCCCAATTGATGAGTGTTTGTATCTTGTGAAGAGTTAATTATATTATTGATTGTATTATTTCTTGTATTTTCTGCACATATGTTTAGTTAGTTAAGCCTGCTAGTTTAGCAGTTAATATTGCAGTAACTATAAATATAGCAGAAGTCACTTTGTACAGAGTTTTTGGACTCTGAAAAATCATAATAACAAAGTTCCCTGTCTATCACTTCGACTTTCTTCTAGCGTCAAGGCCTACATAATGGCAAATGAATTCTCTAATGGTGTCAGAGTGGATTGAGGTAAAGGTTTGTTCTAATATCTTACTTGCTGCTATTTTTCATTTCCCTTGCATCTGGTTATTATGCAATGGATGTTTAGAATGATATGATTTGTATTCCGAGCCATGGGCAATTGATAGTTGATCCTTTGTTCATTTCCGGATCTGATAATCTTTGCATCTGGTTATTATGACGATGGATCTGATAATCTTAATATGGTGGTTGGAAATATATTTTTAATGGATTAAATTGCTTAGCTTGGAGAATATTTATTAGAATGGGATTAGGTGTAAAATTTAAGTTAGGGTTCATATAAGTTACCATAACTAAACCAAATGAAACTTTGCTAGATATAGTTTGTTGGATGTGAAGTGACTATATGGTTTGGTGTTGAATCCTAAACTCAAGTCTAAGTGAATTATCTCAAAATTTTTCTATATGCTTGGTCAACTTTTGAGTTGTGAAATGAAATTGGAGAACAACAAGGCAATGATCCTTTAGTTTTTCAACTATAGAATGAATTGAGTAACATTAAGCAGTTGAATCAAGTGGCTAGAGTTTATTTTAATAAACTCAAACGCGTTTAGGATGATTATAAGCTTTACACTGTTATCCATCTTGTCCATGTGGATGTATGGAGTATTATACTTGTAGACTAAAAGAAAGAATTGTGGAGTTCGAATCACATAGTAAACTGATGCAATTTCTTATGGGCCTCGACGAGACTTTTAAGTCTGTACAAAGTCAAATTTTATCAATGGAGCCATTGTCAACATTGAATAGAGCTTACTATTTAGTTCAATGAGTGGAAAAACAAAAACAAATGACTTCAACTGGATCCAATGATGTAGAGTTTGCAGCCTATTATATGAGCAGAGGTAACTCTAATCTTTGTTGCTTTAATGTTGTGAATGGTAATATTGGTTGCTGGATAATTGATTCAAGTGCCACAAATCACATAAGTCCCTTTCATTCTTTGTTGTTTGATTTTCAACAGCTGTTTGAACCGATTTTCATCAGATTGCTTGATTGAAGTAGTAAACTAATGCATTTCACTGGACTGGTTTGCATTAATTCTTTTCTCATACTTTGTAACGTTTTTTTTTTTCCATAGATTTTACACACAACTTTTTATCAGTTCATAAAGTCCTATGATGAGTCACTGCCAGTTGCAAAGAGACCCAAAAAGTGACCAATACATTGCATCGGTCAAGACTATTAACGGGTTGTATGTTTTGAAGTCTGAAGCCGCAAAACACTCATGCTCAATAGAAGCTGACATTAACAATACAGAGAATTCAGATGTCAATCTCAGTTGGAAGTTGTAACAAATCTAGTCTTCTCCATTTGTTACACAACAGACCAGCTCATTTTTCCGAATCAAGTTACAACGTATTGATGCATGTATGCAACTAGACATGAATAAATTTGTGTGTGAAACATATCATGAAGCTAAAATACATTGGTGTCCCTTTGTTCGTAATGATAGTCGTGTTTTGTTTGCCTTTCAATTACTTCACATAGATATTTGGGTCCATACTCAGTTCCTTCATTTTTTGATGCTCAATATTTTCTTACTGTTGTTGATGATCATACTTATTGTACTTATTTGCTTAACAATAAGTCACAAGTTGTTCCTGTTCTTGAGAGATTCTTTAAGCTGATCGCTAATCAGATTTTAGCAGTTCCTAAGGTAGTCGGATTTAATAATGGATCCAAATTTTTGTGTCATGCGTGTCAATCCATTTTTCATAATTTGAGAATTGTTCATTAAAAAACCATACCTTACACATCTCGACAAAAAAGGCCAAGTAGAGCATGAACACCGCCATCTTTTGATACTGTAAGAGCCTTGAGAATACATACCTAATTACCATTTTTTGGGGAGAGTGTATACTTATAGCAACTTATATCATTAATAAAACGCCTATGTCCAAATTGAATTGGAAATCTCCTTATGAAATTTTGTTTGGAGAAAAGCCTTCTTATTCACATCTTAGGACCATGGGCTGTTTATGCTTCATTCCTAATCTTTATCTCCACAAAGACAAATTTGATTCAAGAGGGGAGAAGTGTATATTCCTAGGTTATGAATATGGACAAAAGGGCTATAAAGTCTTTGACATGTATGGAAGCAAGATTAGAGTCAGTAGAGATGTCATTTTTTATGATCATCTGTTTCCTTTGAAACATTGTTCATCTCCTATTGCTACCAATTCATTGGATCCTACATCAAAAACTAATTCAAAGAGCATTACAATTCATGTTTCAAATCCAATGACAGTTCTCGTTTCAAGTTACTCTTGATACTTCATCCTCATTACCTAAGCTACTCTATCTTGATACTTCGTCTTCATTACCTAAACTACTCTATTCCTATGCAGAACCATCTTGTGTTGACATACATTCCTCATCTAATGTTCCTTCTATGTCTGATCCTCTTTCAATTTCACAGATATCTCCTGTTTTGCTTCAGTCATCTAGAGAGCAAAGAGCTCCTACTTGGCTAAAGGATTACTTTCATGAAATGCATAATGCTTTGGCTGATAATACTCCATGTTTGACTTCATATCCTTTGTTGACACCAAAAACTTTTAACCATTTTCTGTCTGATTATGTTAGGTCGTTGGAACATATTCTCACTGCTCAAGAACCATGTTGTTATTCTCAAGTGTCTAAGCATGAGAATTGGGTTTTAGCCATGAATAAGGAACTTGAAGCATTGGAACTTAATGAAACCTGGGAGCTTACTAAGTTACCTCAAGGTGAGAAGGCAATTAGGCTAAATGGGCCTGTAAGGTTAAATATAGACCAGATGGGGGTATGGATTGTTTTAACGCCAGATTGGTAGTGAAAGGATACAATCAAAATGAAGGAATTGATTATCATGACATGCTTTCACCCATTTGCAGAGTTAGGTCCTGTTAGGACTCTTCTTGCTGTTGCATCAGCTTAGAATTGGCCAATACACCAAATAGATGTTAACAATGTCTTTTTACATGGTCATTTAGATGAAGAAATATATATATTTCCTCCTCTGAGTTACACAAAAGCTAGTCCTAATCAAGTTTGTAAATTATGAAAGTTACTTTATGGGTTTAAACGAGCTTCAAGGCAATGAAATGAGGAGATTTCGCTGTTTTTTCTCGATAGAGGTTTTTTGCATTTGAAAAGTGACTATTCCCTGTTTACTTGTCAAAATGATGATGGGTTTTTGGTTGTATTACCTTATGTAGACAACGTGCTTGTTACAGGGACATGAAGATTCCATAACTTCTTTGAAACATGATTTGGACAAAGCTTTTACAATTAAAGATCTTGATTTAGTCTGATTCTTTCTTGAGCTTGAGATCTGTCGCACTAATGATATATATGGGTGAATAAACACAAATTTGTTGTGGATATATTAACATATGTTGGTCTATCTGGATGCAGACCGGTTTTAACGTCGTTACTTTCTGGACTGAAACTTGATAAAATTTCTAGTCCCGTTCTCGTTGATCCAAAAGGTGCATTGTGGGAAGACTTGTATCTTACACTTACAAGTCCAGATATTTGTTTTGCAGATCATTGTTTGAGTCGGTTTCTTTAACAGCTTCACACTTATAATTTGCAAGCTGCTTTCCATGTTCTCCATATTTGAAGGACGGTTTATCACTGGGTTTATTTTATCCTGCCCATAATTCCCTCAATTTACTTGGCTATGCAGATGCTGATTGGGGATCTTCCATTGATCGCAAGTCAATTTCTGGTTTTTGTATCATGTTAGAGGAAGTTTTCTAATCTCTAGGAAAATAAGGAAGCAAAATACTGTTAGCACTTCCACTACAGAAGCTGAGTATAGAAGCATGGTGACTATTACTAGAGAGCTTTATCGGATTTCTTACAGATCTTCAAGTTTCTGTTTCTTTTCCCATCCATCTCTGTTGTGATAACAAGTCAGCCCAGCTCGTTGCCATGAATCCATGTTTGCACGAATGGACCACATATTGATGTCGATGGTCATTTCATCTCTGATTATATCGCTTGAGGTGTTTTGTCCACTTTGCATGTCTTTTCCTTGCTTCAACTTGCTGACCTTCTTACTGATCCTCCTACAGTGGCTGGCACCTCGGACAGAGGGGATGTGAAGAGTTAATTATTTTATTCATTGCATTTTTACTTGTATTTTCTGCACGTGTGTTTATTCATTGCATTTTTACTTGTATTTTCTGCACGTGTGTTTTTAGTCAGTTAAGTCTGTAGTTTAGTAAAAGTATTGTAGTGACTATAAATACAACAGGGGTCAGTTTGTACAGAGTTTTTAGAATCTGAAAAATCATAATAACAGAGTTCTCTTCGTCTTTGACTTCGACTTTCTCTAATCTGGTGTCGAGGTCTAGATAGTGGACGCACGACTTCGCTTATATCTTATCTAGGTGCCAACTTCACATGAGTTTGATCTGACCAAAATAACATTTTGGTCGAGCTTTACGTTTTAACTTATTAGGCTTGAAAAGCTCGTGGATATGATCGAGCTTTACGTTATCAAATTTAAATCCAAGATCAAATTTCAATATAAATTTAATGAAAAGGTTAAGTTCTTAATACTGCCCATCAAGCTCAAGCTTGGGATTTTGAGTTCAGTCAAGTTATGAACTTTTAATGGAATTTAAGCTCGAGCTTGACCATATTCAACTCAATTAAAGGTTTACAAGCTAATTCTATCAATAATAAAGTGATCGACAGAATCAATAAATTTATTTCAAATTAAGTCACAAAGTATAGTTTTTTCAACTACTACCATCGCCACTTTCATATCATCTAATCGTTACGACCCACATGACCTACATGAGAAGCAAGAAATAGAAAACTCAGAAATTAAAATAGTAGGGGTACCCTTACAGTGATTCATCATATACCAATCGACTCAATGACAAATTAGGAATACATCGGAAGGCCCTGACTAAAAGGACAGATTAATCGAAGCCAATTATGCATTGACCATGGAACTCATAAAGGAAGTATGGGTGGGAGGTGTTGGGATGTCAACGGTCCCCTCAAGCATCGACAAAACCTTTCTCATTGAAGGACGTTGTGATGGATCTTCAAGAGTGCACCAAATTGCTACCATAACCATCTTTTCTAGTTGCATTTTATCAACAAGGTCACGTTCATCATTCACTAATTTATTTAACTCGTCCGCTTCAAAACACTTGTACGCCCATTCATCAAGAACACACTCTTCTTCAGAAAGTTCCCAGTTTATGCATCGCCGAGAACATATGATCTCCATCAAGACAATTCCAAAACTATAGACATCTGCCTTCACCGTGATAGGCATTTTCTTAAACCATTCTGGTGCTACATATCCTTTTGTTCCCCTTATTGCAGTTGTAGTGTTGCTTTGATCTATCTTCAACAACTTTGACAACCCAAAATCGGCAAGCTTTGCGCATCCATATTCATCAATGAGTATATTTTGAGGCTTGATATCACAATGGATGATTTGCATCTCACAATCTTCATGTAGATAGAGGAGTCCTCTAGCTATATTGTGGGCGATTCCCATCCTTTCTTCCCAATAAAGATGTTTTTCCTTTGTGAAAAGAACGTTAGCAAGAGAACCGTTGCTCATGAACTCAAAAACCAATAGCCTATGAGACCCTTCAAGACAGTATCCAATTAAGCACACGAGATTTCTATGGTGGGTTCTCCCTATGATTTTCACTTCATTTTGGAATTCCCTTTCACCATCAGATGGCAATCCCTCTAGTTTCTTGACAGCTACAGTTCCTAAACAATCCGGAAGCGTCCCCTTATAAACTCTTCCAAATGCTCCTCTGCCAATCTCTTCTGCAAAGTCATTGGTCACTTGCTTTAGCTCATCAAAAGTAAATGATCTCGGTGCAATATCCTTCACGGTTCTGATGTTTCCATTCTTTTTAATGGCTTTGTATACCCAATAGTGATTCCTACAGATAAGAACTGCAAACACGAAGAACGCTAAGAGTCCACAAGCACCAACTGCGACACTTACGGCTAAAATATCCATCCGGATTCCCTTGCTTCCATTTCTCGTTGGAAGAATGCCATTTGTGCCGCTGCCTCTACTAACTTTAACAGAAACCACAATCGAATCATCCACATTTCCCCGACCATATCTAAGAGGAAGCCTTTGCTTCTTGCAAATTCCATCTTTACTATATGACACAACATCGCAATAACAATCCTTCAAGCACTCTGTCTGGCATTGGTCAATGGAAGGTAATGACAAATCAGAATAACTACTATTTTTCCATTCGGTGTTGAACACTGTCTGCATAATGTAGCTAATATGCTCTGAATTCGTGCAACTTTGTGTTGTGAAATTCCTTTCGCACCCTGAAGTCCAGTTGCCTTCGCTAACGGCTTCGAATCCTGGAAGGCACTTACACGTAATATTCTGATCGGTATTAATGCAAAATCCATTATCGCCACATATGCCAAGGGGGGCACACTTATCACTGGGAGATGACCATTGAATCGACCATCCGTTATTAATTGTTAATTTGTATGAATACAATCTTAAAAGGCCATCAGCATCTAGTCGCATACGTACAATATTTGCTTTCTCAGGGATTCCTCCTTCTGTAATGTTTTTCACGCGCTTCCCCGCAGTGTTTAACAGGAACAAAGACCCGCCATTGTCAGGGCTGAGAGAAAGATTACTTTCGTTTAATGTGTACGTGTCTGAGTCCCAATAACTGTAACTCCAATCCGGGGCATCAATTGGGTATTGCACGAGTTCACCATCTTCGTGCATCTTGAGGCGAAAGATTCCTGTAGACGGATTGGTATCAGAAACACTAGAGAACAACTCTTTCCCTGGTGAAAGACGTTGTCCTGCCAAAAGGGTGTCTGTTGGTGTGTCAAAACTCTGCCATATTATGTCTCGAACAGAATTGCAGATTACAAAGTTGCCTGAATCGAGCATCGAAGCAAAAGCAGCAGACTGTGGGGGATCAGCAATGGTCGTGTCTTGTGCTTGAGTTGAATGTAGGATGAGCCGTCCATCGCTGGTGAAACGTAATGTGGCATTACGTGAAACCGGAGGACTGTCTCGGTTTGCCAACCAGACAACAGTTTTCTCGGGAATTCCTGCAATAAAAACTCCAACTAAGTAGCCATCTTCTACAGGAACAAACCCAAAGGCATAGAGACCAGAAGGTGAGAGCCAGGAGGAGTTGTTGATAGGCGTTAAAATTGAGGTTAAAGAGATGTTTGATTGGTTTTGAGATGCTGCTATAGATGCAAATGTTGCTACAAGAATGAAGAACAAAGCAGCTTCCATGACAACACAACACCAGTGTTTCCCTCTCAGAATACAAGTACTCGGTTGGGTGTTGAAGATTCAACTATGACGATAAGTTCCGAGGGCGAAGGAGTGCATATAGCACATTGCCCTGAACCCTCCGCGATCGCTCGACTTGGAGTCAACCTTTTGGTACTCTGATTTGAAAATGGAGATAATATTGTCGAGAAGGAAAAAACAAAAAAAAAAAAAGAATAGAAAATGGAGATAATGGTAGAACAGGAAAGAGACAGTGGCATTCCATCGGTAAAAACTCGTTACGACTTTTCAGTGCAAAAAGAACTAGGGAAACAGCATACTAAATTTAGATAATTACTTCCAGCAAACCTAATACTAGTTATAAAATTATTAAGGGTAGCCATGTGTTTGAGATAATTGAAGGTACTGTCTACGAAATTTGTTACCTTTCCGTTTATATGAACTTTTTTATTTTTTTTCCCTTTTTAAATTTAAATTTGAACTTTAAAATTATTAAATACCACTTGTGCAGTTGGAAAGTAGTAGGAGGCAACTTTCATGGAAAGAGCTCTACGTTTATTTTATTGTCATAGTTAATGACTTCTGTTGCAGTCAACGGACGTACTTTGAATAGTGGTACAACTCGAAATTAAATAGCTTTAAGATACAAATCAGAACAAATGCTTATGTAGTTTTCTAACAATATTTTAAACACATTACATTTTAACTTCACCTGGATTGACTTAATAATTTGCCTAAATAACGATTAATGAGTTCATTCTATTATCTCCTACACTATCAATTATTATTAGCATATTTTGTAGTATTGATTGTCGATCTTGTTGCTAGGAATCTTAGGCCGGGTTCAAAAGGAATAATTTGCAAAAGAATAAGAGAATATAGTAGCTTTTTGATCGCAAGAAGTGTATCCTTAATCAAGTTGTTGAAGTATTCGTACTTTTATTATTTTTTCTTCCTGTTATAACTCATTAAATACTTTAATAGTCATAATTATTAAAATTATGATTTTATTTGAAATTAAATAGTATAAAATCTATAGAATCGATAACTTGTAGAATTATATATCTAAACTCATAATTATATTAAAAATTTATATTTAAATAATTTTTTTTTATTTTAATTATAAAAACTTAATAAAATTATAAACTCATGAAAGAAAATGGTGCAATTAACTAATAATTTTAACAACATGTCAACAGTTATATTTTTCTTCTAATGGAAGGATGGGTCCCACGATCACTGGCAGGTAGGACGGGAGTTGAAATTCGATACCAGCTTTAAGGTTGTTTTCATCTCATTGGGGGACGGTTCAAAGAACAAAAAGGTCAAATACTCGTGCTCTCATTTGCTTTTCCGCCTATCGTTTGAAAAATACTCGCATGGCAATACTTAAACACCGCGGTTGACACGGAATTGTACTATGCATATGTAGTATTGAAATCAATATTAGAATTATTTATTAAAAAATATTTATTTATTATTATAATTATAATATATTTTATATACATAGAAATAAATATATCTCAACACAATCTAATGCTAAATAAAAAAATAAAATTGATTTTTTTTAAATGTATTGATTATGGGTATTTGATATCCTTTATAGAAGATTAAAAAAATATTTTTTTTAATGGAATTTTAAAAAATAATAGTGTTTTGTAATTTTTTTATTGATTTTATAAGATTATTTTATTAGTTATATCATAAAAAATATATCTACAATAAGCTTTATTAATATTAGTGATTAGACAATTGATTATTTAATAAAGTTCATTCATTTTCATAATATTAATAGTGAAAGAAAATATTAATACTTTAAGTAATATAAATTACTATTATTTAGTAATCTTTTATACAATATTGTTGATATACTTATTGTATCGAATATAATTATTATTTATCGTAAACTTATTGATAAATAAATAGTATCTATTAAAAATTTATTTAGTTAACTATTATCTCTTTTATCATTTAAATTCAATTTTATATGTTATGAAGAAAAAAAAAAAAGAATAGAAATCATTTATTGAGAGATAGTCAATAAATATAACTTAAAAAAAAAAGTAAAAATGACTTTAATGGAAATTGAACCATGACCTTGAGTATGCAAAAACAACTATCTAACTACTGAGTTTTACAATAAAACTTAATATAACCATCTAATATCTATCTTTCTCTTCATCTGGCTATTACTTCTCATAGTACATATACTCTACATTCTCCTTAGAATTCCGGTTTGCATCCACTACTGTTTCATCATATCTTATAATTTCCCTTGTAGTACTTGCAATTACAAAGTGTTCCTATAAGGGGTGAGCTAATGCATAACATAATGTGTACTCACAAACACACACGTATGCCATACTAAAAATACCAACACAAACACAATATAATAGGATATCCAAACACAGTTTATTATCTTTCATATCATTTATTTCTAACACACAATTCTCATCATTATAATCACCATGCTTCTCTTCCACACACACACACACACACACACACATATACATATATATATGACAAAGAATACTCTCCTTTGTCTACGAGTCTAAACCATACATAATTAACATGAAAATAGAGATGAGAGAATTTCAATGAATATATATTATTCATCGTTTTGAGATTATAACAGGAGAGCAATATATAACAAGAAGAGCAATGGGAAACCTACACTAAAAAAGGTAACGGATGACCAATTCCTTGCTACAAATCAGGAACGTAATTGGTTCCAAAAATAGGAAGAAAATATTTACAATGGTAAAGAATATGTAAAGAATATTTCTACACACCCCCTCAAGTTGGTGCATAGATATCATGTATGCCCAACTTGTCAATCTATCTCAGAAAATCATGACTAGTTACTGCCTTAGTTAAAACATTTGCCAATTGGTCTTCTAATCGTATCTGAGGTAACTCCAAAGTTTTATTATCCAACTTCTCCTTGATAAAGAATCTATCAACTTCAACATGTTTAGTTCTATCATGCTGGACTGGATTGTGAGCTATATCACGAGCAGCCTTATTATCACAGTACAACTGAATTGGACGCTGTAAAGGATAACCCAGGTTTTGTAGTAACAATTTCAGCCATATAGCTTCACATAATCCAAGTGCAATTCCTTTATATTCAGCTTCTGCACTTGAGCGAGAAACCACATGTTGTTTCTTGCTCCTCCAGGTAACAAGATTACCTCCTACGAATGTAAAGTAACCAGATGTAGATCTCCTATCTACTAATGCTCCAGCTCAATCAGCATCAGTATATACAACAATATCTTCTATAGTTGCATTTTTCTTGAACAAAATACCTCTTCTAGGTGAAAACTTCAAGTATCTCAATATTCTCATGACTGCCTCCATATGTTTCTCTCCAGGATTATGCATGGATTGGCTGACAATACTCAAGGCATATGCTAGATCAGGTCTTGTGTGAGCCAAATACATTAGTCTCCCAACAAGCCTTTGATATCTTCCTTTATCAGCAGGAATTTGACCTTCTTCTATGCATAGTTTCAATCCTTCTTCAACTGGTGTATTAACAGGTTGACAACCTGACATTCCTGTTTCCTTCAATAAATCTAGAATATACTTTCTTTGAGATAAGAAAATTCCTTCCTTTGATCTTGAGACTTCTATTCCAAGGAAATATTTCGAATAGCCCAAATCCTTCATCTCAAATTCTTTTGACAAGTATTCTCTTAGAGCTTTTACCTCATCAGGGTCATTACCAGTTATAACCATATCATCAACATATACAATGAGAGTTGTGACTTTATCCTCCACTCTTTTCAGAAATAATGTATGGTCTGAATTTCTTTGACGGTATCCAAAAACAATCATTGACTTTGTGAATCTTCCAAACCAGGCTCTTGGGGACTGCTTTAATCCATATAACGCCCTTTTTAATTTGCACACTTTTCCAGTCATTCTTTCATGCATCGCACATCTTGGTGGAAGCTCCATATAAATCTCCTCATTTAGTTCACCATGCAAAAAAGCATTCTTCACATCAAACTGATGCAGAGGCCAATCCAAATTAGCTGCTAGCGACAACAATACTCGTACTGTGTTGATTTTGGCAACAGGAGCAAAAGTCTCTTTATAATCAACTCCATAGGTTTGAGTATATCCTTTAGTAACCAATCGTGCTTTAAAGCGTTCAATTGTACCATCAGCTCGATATTTGACAGTGAATACCTAACGACATCCTATTGGTTTCTTTCCTGGTGGACAATCAACAAATTCCCACGTTCCATTTTTTTTTAGTGACTCCATTTCTTCATTTATTGCTGCTTTCCACCTCGGATCAGCTAACGCTTCCTGTTCATTGTTAGGAATAACTACAGAAGATAATTGATTTATAAATGCCTTATTTGATTCTGACAAATTATGAGTTGAAACATAGTTATTCATGGGGTATTTAACTTTACTGGAAAGAGAAGGTTCATAAGTTGGTTTAGGAATACCTCTAGTGGAACGTTCAGGCAATTGTTTTCGGATAGGTTCAACTTGCATGTTAGAAGCATCCAAAATAGACGATTGGTGTGGTACATCCGGGACATCATTTTCTCCAATTGCTTCTCTACCCATATCTTCATGTGGCAATTCTGTAGTAGTCAAGTCTCCACTCACGTCTTCAGACTGTTGTTCAACAAATTCTTCAGGTTGTGCAGTAGATTTTCCAGGTTCATTTATAGGATCAATCCTGTAGTACTCCTGAAGTTCATAATCAAGTGTCATGATGTCCTCCTGGTAATTCTTCCCCTGAAATTCAGGCTGAGCAAAATACATTTTTTCCTCATGAAAAACTGCATCTACTGTAACAAACATCTGTTTAGTGGGAGGATGATAGCATTTGTATCCTTTTTGTTGTATAGCATTTCCAAGGAACACACATCTTAAAGCTCGAGGAGCTAATTTATGGCGTTGTTGCTTATGAATATGTACAAAGACAACACATCCAAACACTCGGAGACTTGATATAGGTGGATAGCTCATAGTCATGCACAAAGTGTGTAATGGTGTTTGAAAATCAAGAACTCGTGAGGGAGTCCTATTAATTAAGTAAACTGCAGCACACAAAGCTTCTCCCCAATAAGAAAAAGGCATATGAGCTTGGATTAATAGAGCACGAACCACTTCAAGAAGATGTCGATTTTTTTGCTCTGCTACGCCATTCTGTTGGGGCGTATCAACACATGTGGTTTGATGCAAGATGCCTTGTGTGTCTAAATAATTTTTTATCTCCAAGTTTTTATACTCACCACCATTATCACTACAGAGGATCTGAACTTGTGCATTATATTGAGTCTTGATTATTCTGCAAAACCTTTGAAATAAGATATTCACCTCACTCTTAGATTTCATTAATCACAGCCATGTCATTCTACTGCAATCATCTATAAAAGTAACAAACCAACGAGACCCCCCTAATGTATGAATTTTAGATGGTCCCCATACATCGGAGTGAATAATCATAAATGGAGATGGACTTTTATTCAATACCGGTAAAAAAGAGGTTCTATGACTCTTTGCAAGTTCACATACATCACAATGCATACTGGAAATATCAATTTTCTCAAACAAACTAGGAAATAGTTTCTTCAAGTATCGAAAAGAAGCATGTCCCAATCTTTGGTGTTGTAACCAGATTTCATTTTGACTGCTAGCAGAATTGCCTCCATTCACTGCAAGAGCTTGACGTAATTTATCTGAAATTGTTGTTTTCAAATCCAGGTTGTATAAATTCCCGTGCTTAGTACCACAACCAATCGTCTGTTTTGTTTGGATGTCCTTAAACAAACAAAAATTAGGCAAAAAAACAATAATGCAAGATAAGGCAGTTGTAATTTGAGAAACGGACAAGAGGTTATATCTAATGGAAGGAACAATAAGAACAGAATCTAAATTTAAAAATTCTGTAACTTTTAAAGATCTTTCACCAACAATAGGAACTTCATCACCATTAGTAGTTGTAACAAAATTTTGTGAGGAGGGTTTAATTTTATCAATTTGGTTAGAATCAAATGTCATATGATTGGTGGCACCAGAATCAATTATCCATGTGTTATTACTAACAGGTGAAGAAGCATAAAAGGACTTACCACCATTACCTGCCTCGGCTATCATCACTGAATGCATTTGTTCACTTTCATTTGTTGCTTTCGCTTCAACAGTTGTAGCAGTAGGTTGACCTTTCTTTATGTTCTTCTTTCGAGATTTGTTATGATCCCACCAATCTGGATACCTCACCAACTCATAGCAACGTTCTTTTGTATGTCCAGATTCATTGTAGTGTGTACATTTGTATGCTGATTTATTAGTGCTTCGATTACCTCTTTGTTTATTTCTGGCAATCATAGCTGCAGTTTCCATAGTTTCAGATTCTCCTTTGAATGTGATTTTTCGATTAGCCTCCCGTCGAATCAAGGCATAACATTCTTCAAGACTGGGAATGGACTCCTTTCGCAAAATATCTCCACGGACTTGTTCAAAGAGGTCATCAAGTCCAGCCAAAAATATGTGCACCCTCAATCTTTCAATGGACTTTCTGTATATTTCAACATCATCAGGATCCTTCATGAAAACTTTGTCTCGATGATCGAGTTCTTGAAAAATCTCAATGAGTTCACCATAATATTCTGAAAGTGACCTTTCATTCTGCTTAGCTCCAAAGGCCTTTTGATTCAATGCAAAAATCTGCAATTCATCATTCCCATCATAGAACGCTTTCACCAACACTGTCCAAATTGCATAAGCAGTAGGCAACCGGACATAGCATTTCATAATATCAGGAGTCATTGATATTAGCAACCATCTCTTAACTTTATGGTTTTCAGCATACCACTTCTCGTATCCTTCTTCAGATTCTTTGGGTGGTGTAGGTTTCCCACGTATATAAGAGAGCTTTTCTCTTTCCGCAATGTGCATCTCCATTAACTGTGACCAAACATCATAATTTGATTCAGTCAAAGTAATGCCAGCGTTAAACGCCCCTTCAGATTGCACTATAACTGGAACATAATTGTTCTTTGAAGATTCAGATTTATCATCCATTTATTTGCAACAGCGTTTCAGATCAATGATTTAGATCAACCTAGCTCTGATACCAACATGAAAATAGAGATGAGAGAATTTCAATGAATATATATTATTCATCGTTTTGAGATTACAACAGGAGAGCAATAAATAACAAGAAAAGCAATGGGAAACCTACACTAAAAAAGGTAACAGATGACCAATTCCTTGCTACAAATCAGGAACGTAATTGGTTCCAAAAATAGGAAGAAAATATTTACAATGGTAAAGAATATGTAAAGAATATTTCTACAAATTATACATATATGATAGTGGGTACTCTCACTATCCATAAGTCTAAGAGTCTTTCCAAATATATATATGACAATGGGTCATTCCCATTATTCATGAGTCTATTCTATATATAAAAATAATATATATATATATATATAATAGTAGGTACTCTCCACTGTGCATTAGTTTACGAGTCCTTTCATACCATACATGAATTAATCTATATCAAATGATCCAAAATCAACCTAGATCATTTTGGTACATGACTTCATTAGGAATAATGTTATATACCAATTATTGGGGTACTACCCTAAGAACACCGACCCTCTCTTGGTTCCTCAAACCTAGCCAAGCACAATAACACATAACTAGTCACATTTATTTTTAATATCAATTTAGTTCACATTTTTAACTTAATACGTATAAACAACAACATTAGTATACATGTACCTGATAAGCAGCAACTGATCTCTTCACACTTCTATAATCTCTTAATCCTGAAACCTATTCACATCTATAATTACATACACTTAAAATCGCAAGTGAACAAAATATAATGAAATAGTGAGTATCCTAGAACAAAATAGCCATGTGAATGGCCGTGTAGAGGGATACGAGAGTGAACATGTTTGTGTTAGTGGCTGTGTATCTTTCTGTATATCTTTATTAATCTAGTACACTCAAGTATACGGTTATGTATTTGGCCGTGTACTTTGACACAGTAAGGTACATGGTCGTATGTAGTAGCCATGTACCTTTATGTGAATTTGTGCAATTTGACACACCTAAGTACACGAGCATATTTGGTGACCATGTATCTTTTTGTACACATTCGTGTTTCGACACTAGCAAGTACATGGACATGTACTTAGCTGTGTACTCCATTGTTCCATCATGAATCCTTATTTCCATTTCGAGAATCGTTCCCCCTACCTAATTTCTATGAATCTAAGTCTAATTGATTAGTTTAATTTGCTAATCCTAAAATATTATAAGGATTTATGCACCTACTTGATTTAAATCGTGATTAAGATCCTTGAATCATTTGTTCCTATGCCCATTTCGTCTTGCTTCTTTCTCTAAATTCTAACAACACGTTACCTAATTTTCTTAGAGCTATGAATAAATAATCCTAAGCATGTATTTTAGTGATTGAAACTCTTACCTAGCAGAAAGAGATTGCTTTCGACTGCCTTTCATTAGGTCGCTTTGTGGGTCTCTAAGAGAGTTTTTGTGATTGCAACTATGTGAAAATGAGAAAAGAGGGGCATTAGGTTAAGCGAAGGTTTAAATATCTTAACCATGAAATGACTAAACTTCCCCCATCTTTTTAGGTTAGTTACAAAGTTAACCTTGGGTTAATTTTAATAAATACTAAATAAATATATAGGTATATACGGGTATTTACATTCTCCTATTTGTATTTTGACACGGGCAAGTACATGGGCATGTACTTAGCCATGTATTCCATTATTTCATTGTGAATCCTTATTTCCATTTTGCCAATTATTCCCCCTACCTAATTTCTATGAATTTAAGTTTAATTGATCAATTTAATTTGCTAATCCTAACACATTAGAAGGATTTATGCACTTATTTGATTCAAATCGTGATTGATCCTTGAATAGCTTGTTGCCATGCCTATTCTATCTCGCTTCTTGTTCTAAGTTCTAACAACACGCTACCCAATTTTCTTGGAGCTATGCATACATGTTCTAACTTATTGCAGATTACAAAGTTGCCTGAATCGAGCATCGAAGCAAAAGCAGCAGATTGTGGGGGATCAGCAATGGTCGTGTCTTGTGCTTGAGTTGATTGGAGTACGAGCCGTCCATCGCTGGTGAAACGTAATGTGGCATTACGTGAAACCGGAGGACTGTCTCGGTTTGCCAACCAGACAACAGTTTTCTCGGGAATTCCTGCAATAAAAACTCCAACTAAGTAGCCATCTTCTATAGGCACAAACCCGAAGGCATAGAGACCAGAAGGTGATAGCCAGGAGGAGTTGTTGATAGGTGTTAAAGTTGAGGTTAAAGAGATGTTTGACTGGTTTTGAGATGCCGCTATAGATGCAAATGTTGCTACAATAATGAAGAACAAAGCAGCTTCCATGACAACACAACACCAGTCTTTCCCTCTCAGAATACAAGTACTCGGTTGGGTGTTTTGAAGATTCAACTATGACAATAAGTTCCGAGGGCGAAGGCTTGAACCCTCCGTGATTGCTTTTGAGTCGGCGTCAAACTATTTTTTGGTCGTCTGATTAGAAAATGAAGATAATGGTGTCGAAAAAAAAAATGGAGATAATGGTAGAGCAGGAAAGAGGAAGTGACATTCCATCGGTCAACCTAATACTAGTTGTAAATTTATTAAGGTTATCTTTCATGTAAACTTTTTAGATTATGATCATGGCTCCCATCACATGGACTTCTTGAGATAGCCATATTAGCAATTGGAAAGTAGAGGCAACTTCGTCGAAAGAGCTCTATGTTAACAATCATAGTCAATGCCGTCTCTTGACAGAGACTCTCTCTTTTTTTTTTTTTTTTTTATATAGATGATCGACTAAGACGGATATTGCAGTCAATGGAGGTGCTTTGAATAGTGATGCAATTTATTAAGGTTATCTTTCATGTAAACTTTTTAGATTATGATCATGGCTCCCATCACATGGACTTCTTGAGATAGCCATATTAGCAATTGGAAAGTAGAGGCAACTTCGTCGAAAGAGCTCTATGTTAATAATCATAGTCAATGCCGTCTCTTGACAGAGACTCTCTCTCTTTTTTTTCTTTTTTTTTTTTAATATAGATGATCGACTAAGACGGATATTGCAGTCAATGGAGGTGCTTTGAATAGTGATACAATTTGAGATTAAGGAGCTTTCGGAGACAAATCAGAACAAACACCTAGAACAAATGCTTATGTAGTTTTCTAACAATATTTTAAACACATTACATTTTAACTTCTTCCATATCAACTTAATAATCAGCATAAATAATGATTTATGCGTTCATTCTATTATTGTCACCCCTATCAGTTGGTAATAGCACGTTTCATAGTGTTGGTTGTCAATCTTGCAGTTGGAAATCTTGGGCCGAGTTCAATCTACGAATTGTAGATGATTAGGCCCACAAGAAGTAACAAATGTGAGCGATTGAGCATTAGAGTTGTCTTCAGTATTTGCACTTTAACACTCAAATTAGAAAAATGCTAGTAAAAAGATAACAATAGCAAAAAAGGGACAAAATGCGAACCAAGAGAATTCAATCCTTACCTTTGTGGTGTGATTAAGATTATAAAATAATAATAATAATGATAATGATAAAATAAAAAAAATCAATAAATTTCATGAACTCTAATGCCTTACTACCATTCATTTCATTAAAATCTTGGTGTTGCAATCTAAGGCCCCAGATTCTAGTCTTAAATCTTCAATCCTTAGATTTTGTAGCTTAGAGCTCTAGAGTTTTGACTTCACCATCATTCCATAGTAGTTTGTTGCTACTAGTATGCAGTTTAGATGAAATTAGAGACATATGAAAATGATGTACTCCAACCAGCAAGGATCTTTAAGCAACCAAAATGTCCCATGAAAAAGAACAATCCTACATCGTGAGGTTCAATGCAATTGTTGTAGCAATTATGTGTTGCTATTGAACCAAAATGTCCTGCGATAGAGAATGAACACGAATGATGAAGATTGATACAACAGTCATAGTCATACCATGCTGTTATTCAAGGCTAAACATGTTGAGAACTGAATGGTTAAAGATGAACGAGATCATAGATGAAAAGAAGAGGATGCAAATGAGTCCAAAGCTAACTAAGGAGGTAAGAACAGAAGAGAGGGAAGGTTTGAGAATATACACCAAGCAGAATGCAAAAGCTAACTAATGGAAATTGGTGCGGTTAATGTGTGTTTGTCAAATAGCAATGATTGATAGGGTGTTATGTGATCTATGGCATCTATATCAACAATCTAAGAACAAAATTTATTATTCTCAACACTAGGATGAAAAAATGGTCCTAACTTACTTGCAAAATTAATTGCATGCTCATTTACATGCTTTTCTTTTATCAACTTTAAGACCTCTTGAGAGATGTTATGAATCAGCTTAGTATCTTCACTTGAAGAGAGCATGTTCCATTATCATCTTTCACATTGTCCAAAGGAGTGCAAAGGATGTCTTAAAGCCTATTTTATCAAACAAAACATGATGAGCAATCTTAGTTTGATCTTTTCTATATCTTCTTCCCTTAAACTAATTGAGATACCCAATCAATTGAAAGTAATTTTCAATTGTAAGACCTTTAGCTTTACAATACTTACATACTAGTTTCCTAAATTCCTTTCCTTTATGCCCATCAAAGTTTCCCTTATTAGAATATGATCTTCTTAAACTAAAAGTAGTAACATCAAATTTAGAAACTTTAGTTATGGTTAATTATTTTTGTTATTCAACTAGTTGTACAAGATAATATGCTTTATTAATTGTTGGAAGGGGATCCATGAAAAGTATCTGATTTTGTACTGACTCATAACCTTCATTTTAGCCTATCAAGAATTGAATTAAACAACCTTGTGATTCAAACTTAATGATTCTTTCTTTCAATCATCATGTGTAATAACCAAATTTCACACACACAAGTTAGATAACATTGTAAAACTTGTAACTCATCCTAATATATTTTGAGTTTCTTATATTAAACTCCTATTAATTGATTTGGTTGTTTGATATTACTAAGTTGATTTTGTAATTGAAAGATCAATGGTGCATTCTCTTGACCATATTACTCCATGATCTCTTACCATAATTCATGTGTCGAATAAGTATAGAGATGATTTTGAGAGAATTCACTTATCATTGAGTTTAGGATCCAACAATGGCCCACATATTTGCATTTAATCCATTTAGTTGGGTCTAGTGAATTTTTATTAAGCCTAAGAATGCTTCCATCTATGAACCCTAGCTATAGTTTAGTGCCTAATCCCAATTTACATGACCTACTCTAAGTTAGGCAATTCATTCCATTGAACATATTATTTCCAATCACCATGCTAGGATTGTTAGATTTAAACAAGAACAAAGGATTTGAATTTACTTGTTCATCTTGTTGATTATAAAATTGATCAATTTTGTTATTCATCTCTAAGGAATAATTGAGAAATAGAGAATAATTGTAAAACCCTGCAAATTTGATAATAATTAACATTAGATTAGTGATTTAATTAAAATGAAAGCATCATTGTAAACTCCTATGAAATTTAAAACACGAGAATTAGTCAAATTATGGATTTGTTAGGTAAATTATACTTAGTCGATAAATGAAATTAAAATTATAGTTTTATGATAGTTAACTAGAATTTTCAAGTATATATTTGATAGGAATCAAAATCTGACAAGACTTATCATTAGGGCAAGAACTAAAGGATTTCGAATCTTAGCGATGGGGACCCATTTTGAGCAAATCGACCCTGGAATTATTCGTTTACTAACCTCTTTTATCTTATTCATGTATTTTATATTCCAATAGGAATACTTATCATGCCTTACAGGGCAATGGACAAACTCACTCAAACTCAGCTTGTGGGTTATCCATGGACCGACCTGAACCGGCGATGAGCTGGGCCGATGAATCCTATAAAAGACCGGCATCTTGAAGACCAATTTCTTTTATGTATTTTTCATTTTCATGGACTATTTATGTTGTAATCATTTTGGGACACTTTTATTTCCTTGTAATTTTCATTTAGGGTTAGCCACCTTAAAAGTGACAAACTTGTAATTTTGAGCACTTTTTAACTCTAGGAGTAGCAAGTATAAATACTTGCTTAAGAGAGGGTTTGAGGAGGCTTATTTTGCAGATCAAACACTTCTTCTTCACGTGAGAATTAGGGTTCCTAATTGTCATCTAGACTCTTATCAATTTCAATCCCAAGAGTTGAAATTGTGGCGAGTGCAACACCTTGAAATTGTGAGTAGTATCAATTTCATTTTGTTGTGATTTCTTTTCTTCTCTAGTGTGTCATTGATAAGAGTAAATTAACCCTTGTAAATCATAGGAATTAAGAATGAATTTGTATAATCTTTTGAATAAAATCAATGCGGATTCGGTACTTAACAGATAAAAATACATGTTTTAGGGTATAATACCAAAGAGAAGGAGAAAGATCACAAAAGGAGCATAATTGAAGCTTAAAAGATCAAGTTAAAGTTATTCATGGACAACACGTGGAAAGCCACGGCCGTGTCATGAACCGTAGGCACACCTGAAGATGAAATCGTCACTTGGAAAGGAAGCACGGCTCGTGATAGGGGTATGTTTGAAGCCGTGGCAGACACTGCGAAGAAGAGGAAAGCTCCAGAACGTGGCACGGGTTATACTCTAGCCGTGCCTCTAGCCGTGCTAAACACTGAGCAAGATTGACGAGTTACATATTTGCGACCAGAGGGAGACACGGTTTGAAATCTGGCCGTGCTCCTAGCCGTGCCAAACACTGAGCAAGATTGACGAGTTACATATTTGCGACTAGAGGGCGACACGGTTTGAAATCCGGCTGTGCTGTTGGGCGTGCTAGGCGACTATTATTCACTTGACGAGATTCACTTGGAAAAGGAAAGATACAATCGTATCTTTCCAGCTGGAGATGCTCGGCCATGCCTTAAGAAGTATAAATAGAACAACCCTAATGAGAGAAAGCAGGAGGAAGAGGCGGCACAAGAAAAACCCTAGAGAAGAGAAGCGGCTGCCAGGAGCTGTTGCCAGAATAGTTTCAGAGTGGAAGCCAAGATATTTTGTATTTGAATTTTCTTTATGGACTCAATTATTTTATGTTTTGCTTTTCCTATTAAATTCATGAGTGGCTAATTGTTTCATACCCGTTCCCTTGAGAAACCCCTGAGGATCATGTGACAGAATTGTTGATGTTCAATAATTTAATTCTATTCTTTGAGTTTGTTCATGTTGCAATTATAGTTCATTCATCTTGATAGGTGCGCAATATTAGGATGGAATTATATCTCTGTTATTAAGATTGAGAAATCGGTAATAGAGTAGATCTTGCATGAATAAAAAGACTCCTTGTAATCCTAGAGATAGGTTATAGGAGGTCTTCTGTATTGAACAAGGTCATTGCGGTCTGGTTCAATTGAGAGTCCTAGAATTCTATTGCAATCTTGATTATGTTAATTGAAGAGAGATCTTAATTGGCTTAATTAGGATTAGGGATTATTGATCTTGAGAAAGACTCTAATCTAGTGTAAGAAACTCCGCATATCAAAGATTGGGTATAAATCATTGGATCGGTTGGAATTGAATAAAAGCCGCATGAGAATCAGGGGTGGATCTTGGGCAGGGTATGTTTAAATCATTGAATTAATTAAGGGAGTGTTTGAATACATTTACTTTGTTCATTTTATTTGTCTCTTTCAGGTTTAGGCAATAATTAGGATAGTTGAGATCATCAATAGTGAGAGGTTAGATAGTAGGAGAATCGTTAGTACTAGTACTTATAAGTCTTCGTGGGATCGATACCTGTACTCCTATGCTATACTGCTAGTCGATAGGTACACTTGCCTGAGAACTGATCGTAAGCTAGGATTGAGTAGAGGTTTAAACTTGTTTAGAACGGTCAGATCGTCCATCAGTCATATCTAGGGGTGAATTGAGATAGTTCTTGGACAGATTTGCTTCTAATTGTTGTCAAATTCTTGTGTTTAATTAAGATCCCTTGCAATTGAATTCGAATCATCCTTGAGAATTCCTCTTGAAAATGTGATTATCACTTGTGGAAAGGAGTTCTTAGAATTGAAGTTTTTCTTTTGAATTTGTGGATTATTTTCGTGGGTTATATGTGATTAGGGTGTTGTTAGAAGATATTAACATTGAGGTTTCACAATTGCAGCATTGAACATTTGGATTTCCTTGTATCTTCATTAGGGTTCACGTGAATTTGCCCTTATGGATCCGGTTTCACCTTGACTTAAGATTGTTTTTTCTTAAGTCTTTTGATTGTGCTTCTTAGTGGAATTAGGCACATCATCTTTTTGGTATCAAAGCTATATCATATTTGGATTTAAGATTCAAACACATCATAATTGAAGAATTGGTTAAATTCATTGGAACTTGACGGCATTGTTCATGTGATTGAGACTAGTTTGATTGACATTGTTGGATTGTCTTTCAAATTGGTTTTTATATGTGCTTAATCTTGGATTTGAGCACGTCATCTTTTTGGTATTAGATCTCTTGTTGAGAGAAGGGAATTGGTTTCATTTGATTTCGTGGAGTTAATCATCCATTAGGGTTGATTTAGTGGAAACCGCAATTGTATTGATTGTTGTGGTTTTGAGCTTGTGAAATTACCTTGTCTTGGAGTTTATTTTGTTTTTTGTTGGAGTTAGTTTGGGAAGGTTGTTGCATCATTTTGTGGTCACTAATTTACATGGAAGGGCAGAAGTACAAGTGTTGTTTAAAACTTACTAAAATCCTTGCCGTGACTTGTTGTGGCGTGGAGGAGGAAGTGTAGTTTATTGTTTTGATTTCCATTGTGTAATTCTGAATTGGTGGAGTACAATTTGCAGATTACATTGAGTTTTTGATTAGTAAGGAATTATTTGAATTTAAACATATGCAATTAAGTTGTGGGAGTTAATGATTGCTATTTGAATTTGAATTCATTGTTACCAATTGAGGAAGGCTTGCAATAAGTGAAGTTGTTTGAATTTCAAATTGAAAGTTGCTGCCTATTGTGGAATTTGGAATTCATTTGTGGAAAGTCACATATTAGTCCTTGTTATCATTATTTGCCGTGGAAGTAGAGTATATTTGTTGTTGTTTCCATTTCTTATTGTTGTCGTAGAGGTGGAGTGCAATTTGTTGTTGTTGCCGTGGGAGTTATTGGTGAAGTGAGTGCACCGTGATTGAGGTGTATGAGGTGGTGTAAATTTGTGGAGTTGTGTGGAGTAAGGTGCTGCACATTAAGATAAAGTGTGAGTGTGAACCGTGGCTAATTAAGGAAGTTAAGTAGTGAAGTTTGAAATTCAAATATAAGCATTTAAGTGTGAAAGTTATTTAGTATTGTTACTTAAACACTTGCTTAGTTGAATTCAATATCTTAACTACTTAGAAGTATTTGTTTGTGCTTCACTTATTCTAATATACTTGAAATGATAAGAAGTATTTATTGCATTGGTGACTTGTTGCACCGTGGGTGTACAAGTGTGTTTGTTGTTATCCAAACTTGTTATTGTGACGTGGTGAAGTGAAGGGAGTGTGCTACAAATTATTTGAGATTACATTTGTACTTTAGATAAATCGCATCCACAAACATGTCATATGATAGTGTGAATGGGGACATTGGCAATGAGGCCAATAGCCAAGTGGGTAGCAGACCAAGTTGTTGAAATACAAATGGAAGAACTCTAGATGAACAACTTCGGGACCTTACCACAATTGTTGCTACATTAGCAACAAGGATTGATAGGATGACATTGCCACCACCACCTGTGGTAAACCTTCAGGCACCACCTAGAGTAGACGGAGATTATCATGCTCTTAGGGAAGATAGAGATGATAATTTTGGGCTTAATCCATACCCGGACAAGGAATTTGGACCACCTCAAGGACCAGAGTGTATGAAGCTACAAATGCCTTCATTTGATGGTAGGGGTTCAGCAAATGATTACCTAGACTGGGAAGACCAAGTTGAGGGTCTTTTTGAGTGTTATGAGATTGATGATGACTCCAGGGTACGTATTGCAGCTATAGAATTCACAGGGCATGCCGCTTTGTGGTGGGAAAATATGGTGATTAGTAGGCGAAGGGATGGAGAGACCGAAATACACACTTGGAGAGACATGAAACAAGTTTTGAGGAGTAGGTTTGTACCGAAACACTATAGGCATGAGCTATTTATGTGTCTCTAGACACTAAGACAGGGGGGTAAAACAGTGGATGACTACACACAGGAGTTTGAGACACTAGTGATCAGATATGGATCAGTTGAACCTCATGAACAAACCCTAGCACGTTTTGTATCTAGGTTAAAGTATGAGATAGCTTGTGTAGTTGAGCTTCAGAGATATAGTACACTTGATGAGGTTATACAGTTAGCCTTGAAAGTGGAAAGACAGAGACAATCCTATTCATTCTAGGATACTAGGAGCAGACTACCAGGGAACCAAATTGTTCAGGGTCAGTTATGTTCTCTTTCAGAGATACTAGTGGTTCACGAATAGTTGAGTAAACCATTGGAGTATTTAGAGGATCTTGATGATCATAGTCAGACGAGCAGACTACTAGAGAGCCAAACTGTTTAGAGACAGTTATGTTCACCTTCAGAGGTTTCAGAGGGTAATGAGCAGTTGGGCCAACCATTAGAAGACCATGAAGATCAGCATCATATAGATGAGTTAGAAAAAGAGGAAACAAAATCAATGGAATGGGTTGAGACAGGGGAGACATCAGTAGATAATGAGTCCTTGTTTGTGTTGCAGATGAGATACATCCTAGAAATGGAGGAGAGAAAACAATCACTTACTATGGTATTTCAGATATTGGGATTCTGTAGAGATACTTCTCCAGATGGATTGCTTTTAGAAAATACAGTCTCTACTGCATTTGATCTGCCAGATTTGAGGACAAATCTTTTTGAGTTTCGAGGAGATGATAGGAATCAAAATCCGACAAGACTTATCATTAGGGTAAGAACTAAAGGATTTCGAATCTTGGCGATGAGGACCCATTTTGAGCAAATCGACCTTGGAATTATTCGTTTACTAACCTCTTTTATCTTATTCATGTATTTTATATTCCAACAGGAATACTTATCATGCTTTACAGGGCAATGGACAAACTCATTTTAACATGCAAGATTATAGCCAATTTCTAACCTTCCCTTCCCCATTAATGCAAGTTATCCTCTAATATGAGTCTTAGCAATGAATAAGAGAGGATTGAGATGTTTTGAGTACCATATACATTACTACAGGGTAGTTTCATGCTCGCTATGATTTGTATAAGACCAGACATTGCACATGTAGTGGGAGTAGTAAGTCGGTACATGGTGAATCTTGGTAAAGAGCATTGGAAAGTTACAAAAAGGATTCTATGATATATAAAGGGGACCTCAGATGTTGCATTATGTTATGGAGGATCAAACTTTATTGTTAGAGAATATTTTGACTCAGATTATGTATGTCATTTTAATAAAAGCAAATCCACCATTGGATATGTGTTTACACTTGTTGGTAGAATTGTAAGTGAGGTTTCAAAATTGCTATTAGTTATGGCTACATCAACAATAGAAGCAAAATATATAGTAGTTATACAAGTTAGCAAAGAAGCTATATGGTTGAATGTAGTATTGAAGGAACTTAAGCATGAGTAAAAGCAAATTGCTTTGTTTTGTGATAGTAAATGTACCTTGCATCTTGCAAGGAATTTAGCCTTTCATTCAAAGACAAAACAAGTCACGCCTTAAAGGGGGCTCTAGAAGTTTCCACTAAAAGCTATCACGTCATGTGTGCACTCATTATATGATAACTGCCTTGTGAGTTAAAGGTTGCAAGACTCTAATTAAATATTTAATCAATTACAACTAATCATATTACATATAATCAAATAATAAGAGTATAATTATGGATTTCCATGTTCCACAATTGACCAAGATCATAGAGAATTGGAATTCCCTACCAAAACAATAAAATGGAAAAAAAACACATCTAAGTTTTACAAATTCCATTCCTACATTGAGTTATTGAAAATAAAATTTCATCTAAATAATCTATTAATACATATTTTACTATATCACTCTTGATTTCGGTAGCTCTTGTCACATCATCTCTTATCCTATCCTAAGATTTTAAAAATTTCCTACAAAGTAATCTATGGAGGGGTGAGTATACTACGACTCAGTGAAATGGGAGTGCAATACTCTCAATACTACACACGTATAAGAAATTTCAAATAAGTTTTCAATCATATGCTGTACATGAACAACCATATGTAATGCAACATCACATATGGTCTTCTGATAACTAATGTGAAGTCTAAGGTTTATACCCCCTTTGACCTTGGATTAGGGATTTGCATCACTACCATCAATATCTAGGTCTTACAAACCCATTTATTTTCATCTTGTCTCTTTATTAGAAATTGTTTTTAAGTTTAATCCTTTAAGCTTTAGGTGTAATTTAGCATATCGAGCACAGATACCCTCAAAGATAGACCAGACTCAAAATCGTTAAAGGCATGACAATCCCTTAGTCACTTAGTTTTCCAATGGAAGAACAGTAATCCTACTTGATTATTTCTGGTGTGCCTTATAGCATTGATGGCCTTCAATACCATGTAATGTCTCATGTAATACATGTCAGACTTTTTTATTAATTGAGTATCATTATGTTAATTTAGATTTAGGTGACCACTTTAATAAAACAAATTAGATAAGGTAAACAAACCACAAGAAAATAAAATTTCACAATAAATCAACATGCAAGGCCAGATAAAAAATAATATATTACAACCTAATTTCATCAACCATTTCGTTACTCAAGCTATTAGATATCAAGTATCTACTTCCGTATTAAAATGAAAACAATTAAATATTATATTACTTTGAGACATTCTCGATTCATCATAATCTAATTAACTAAAATTGATCTACAACTCTTATTCGAGTCATTCCATTACTTAAGTGTTTGATCATCTCTAGTTAAGAACCAAACAAGGCAACCAAATGTGCACCCTTTCAATATCCTCAATTTATCTCACCACACCAACTACTCATATCATTCCTCAATCATCAATACCCAAAATTTGTAAATATATGACCACAAGTCTTTTTTATATGGACCAACATATATAATATAAATAAATAAATATAATTATACATTATCTAACCCTATTTATATATATAAAGACATACATTTTTAATTTAGCTAGAAGGATAAGCTTGCAAAATATTCTCTTAGTTTCCTTGTCATTTTCTTTTTTTTTTCTTTTATATTGGTGAACAATATAAAAATAATGAGCTTCATAATATAAGTATATATATATATATACATACACGTACACACACATATACATATATATTCATGCAGTTTATAATTAATATATTTATACATCTATATTTATATTTTGGATACACATATATATACTTTACACTGTACTTAAATTTCCCTTTTGTAAACTGTTGTTAAGTGTATTTACATTGTACTTATATGCATACCTTTGTTAGATAAGGAAAAGGAAAAGGGAAATGAAAAGAAAAGAAAAAGAAAAGGGAAGGGATGCAAACGTATAGAAGAAACAAAAAGAAGAAAAGAAATAAAATATATCATATCATCACACACAACACTTAGCGCACACCGCACACAACCACACATAACAGCACCAGCACAAATAACATGCCCATAGCAGTAGCACACCACGACCATGCTTCCATTGTGAACCTACACACATGCATAACTCTTAACACAGCTATAGCATGCCGGATTTACACTCACAGTACGCCCAATACCTATGCATACTCAACACATTAACAGCACACTCTGTACATACACTTCCAGCATGACACACTATAGTACACACCATACACCGCTTCTAGCACACATATGCTCACACTTCCCCTGTTTGCATGGCCACACTCATTGCAATAGTACACTATACATTTCACACATTTCTACCTCCAAAATAATAACAACCACAACAACTACAACGACAACCCAACAATAAAATACACATATACACAACATATCATGATTAAACACAACATTATAGCATGTCATTGAGTTTCCTACTCACCTATCCATGAGACTTAATTGAAATAATCCTTTAGGAAATAATCTATATAAGAACACATGATAGGTGTGTCACCAGTATTGGAGACATACATTGTCAAATCATGCTTCATTGGAAAAGAGTGCGATGACAAGAATTTATGTTTTTTCAAACTATTCTATGTTAATTACACTTGCACCATCTCAAACTCCTCAGTTGACATAACCATTAGAAGGGAAGGAAATAGGGCATAATAGACCCTAAAACTTGATAACAAGCATTCGCAATTACTAAATCCTATATAATTAAGTTATAATTAATTAAATAATTCAAACTAATTTGAAGTTAAAGGGCATAACTTATCAGATTTGCATCTTAACAAGATCCACGCTCTTTACTTCTTCGATGAATGGATACTAGAGCACATGAGCTTGTTAAAAAGGAATCATCGTAGAGTCATTGATTGATAGCTCACCTAAATCTCTTTTTCTTCTCAAGAAATAATAACTATGGCTCCAATAACCACGACTGTCACCTTCGATTTCCTTTGTGACTCAGCCCGTTGTGGCTGTAACTTTAAGAAGTGAGAATTTTCCCTACCAATCCCAACACTTGGCACAACTTAGGAATTTGTCTATGGTGAGCAACATTCTCTACATAATCTAAAAGCTCGTTTGCATAAAAAACATTAGCCAATCCATAAGCACTAACAAGCTCTAGAAATGCTATAACCTCTATCGAATGCTCCAAATTAGCACTCATTTTGGTTATCCAATCAAAAGACAATTTCGTGGCCTTACCTTTACATGAGGCTTGATTTTAGGACCAATTTCCATCAATTCCTCCAATAACAAAAGACAACTATTCCTTACAACACTTGCTTCAATCTCAAAATCTCTATGCTTCAAATGTGGAAGATAAAACCCCACAATTACATCCAAAACAAGCTTTGTAGGATCTCAACAAAGTCTAAGCAAGGTAGAAACTATATCTCATATTTCATCATACTCCTCCTAGTGCTCATTTAATGGAATTTGCAATGCCCTTCCATCCATAACCCATCCATAACCACACAATTTTGCACAACTACACCTGTAGTAGTATGCACCCCATGATTACATGGTACCTCCCTTTTTAACATTGTAAGCATAGCCATTAATAATCTATTCTTTGCTACATCAATTTCCTGATTCCGTTCTTACAATTGCTCGTCTCTAACTTCAAGCTCTTTGATCCGTTCTAACATTCTCCTCTTTAGCAAGATGCCTTCTTTAAACCTTTCTTCAAATTCCCTTTTCTCAAGGGCAAACTTATCTAACCTTTCCTCCAAGCTTTGCCCCTTTAAATTAGCTTCTTTAACTTTCTCCTTAAGTTCTCTTTTACTAGATTCAAGCTTTTCAACTAACTCTTCTAACCTTTTCTCCTTCAAATCAACTTCCTCAACTCTCTCATCCAATTTTCTCTCTGATGATTCAATCTCACCATACCATTCCTTCAACTTCTCATCTTCTAAGATTACATTCCCAATTTTCTCCTCAATTTCCCTTTTCCTAACTTCAAGCAATTCAAACTACTCCTTATATAAAATTTCACTTCCCATCTCTCTCCTTTCTACATCTCGTAATCTCTCCTCTAATTTTACCACATTCTCTTTGCATTCCTGACATCTCACTCCAAATTCCCTATCCTTGAACTCCATTTCCTTCTCTTTCAACTGGATTTTCTTCCTCAACTCTTTTAATTCCTTCTTCTTATTCTCTAATTCCCCACTTTTACACTCATTTTCCATCTCTCTCAACTTTATTCTCCTCATCAACTCCTCCAATTCCTTTTATTTCTTCTCTAGTTTCGTATCTCTACACTCAATTTCTATATTTTCCATCTTAGCTTTGCTCCACAACTCCTCCAATTCCTTCCTTTTCTTCTCCACTTCCCTATCTCTCTCCCCCCAAAACTATCTCCACTTGCCTCTCTCTCTCCTCAATCTCCACTAACCTCACTACAATTTCTCTTCTCACACTCTCCAAAACTTCCACTTTCTCCTCAATCTCTCTCCCTTTCACTTCAAACGCTAACCTTGCTTTCTCATTGAACTCACACTCTCTCACCTCGATCTTCTTCCTCAAAACCTTCATTAACTCATCTAAAATATCTAACTTGCTTTGTTTCACTTCAAAATCATGACACCACTCTTTTAAATATCGCAAGCGACACTCTTCACTCTCCTTCAATGCGTGAGAGAACATAGATGATGGTTGTATATAAATTGAGGTCATGGAAGCAGAGGGTGATGGGAATCTACCTTGCGATCTTGATGGTCAGGGAACATAATCCAAATCACTTGCATGCATACATATTTTTCTTTATCTAATAAAGTTTGAATGGTAATCTAGCAGGTACAATGATCATTCTTCACGAGATGGCACATAAACTACACTATTGGTCAAATTAGGGACATCATCGGATTTACATCCAATGGCCCGCCGTAATGAACATTGACTCAACGAACCGGCTCTTTGAAGACTATTATCTTTTGTAATTGTAATTTATTTTGAACCATTTATTTTGTGAGATTTTGGGACATTTTATTTTAGTTGTAATTGTGGGTTTAGGACTAGCAACCCCTTTAGTGGCATAGATGTAATTGTTTAGTCATTTTAACCTTAAGTAGAGCAAGTATAAATACTTGCAAAAGTAGGGTTTGTGAAGATAGTTGAGAGGAAACAAAATTGCCACCTATTTTCATGAGAATTAAGGTTCATACTCCAATTTTCATATGACTCTTATCAATTCTTCAAGGATTGTGGCGAGTAGCAACTTAAGGATTTGTGAGTCATATCAATTCCTTTACTTAAGTCCATTTCATGCTAGTGAGTCATATCTAGTTTTGATTTGGATTGTGTCCTATTTGTTCTTGATTTCACATCATATTTAGGGTCAATTTTATCATTGGATTGTTTGCAATTTAGTGAAATTAGATCCTAAATTGTATTGTCATTGTGAAGTATTCAATTCTAATGGAATTTTGCTATTTTTGCATGGAAGCTTTTGCACGCCATTTTTAGAATTTCTTGATCATTAGATTTCCATTTGAGTGCTTAATCTAATTGAGTACATCATCATTTGGTGTTAAGATTATTTGATTTACAATTTAGATTAAAAAAGGCTTAGGGTTTATGCCACTTGAAGTGATTGTTTTCGGATTTTCTCGCATTTTGTTAATTAATTGTGCTTAACCAATTAGGCACATCATCTTTTTGGTATCAGAGCTCAAGTTAAGAGAAGGGAACTAGTGTTGGTTGATTTCAGAATTTTAATTTTAGGGTTCCTCACTTTTGATCCGAAATTGTGTGTTTGAAGATTGAGTTGCTTGATTGTATTGTTGAAGAGTTGTACTTGTTGTTTGTTGAAGTAGAAGTGGAGGTCTTGTTGTAGCTCCTTTGTTGTTGAATTCACTATGAAGGGAAGGGAAGAAAGAGTGCATTTCTTGATTTAAATTCAGAATTGGGAAGTACCTCAATTTGTGAAGAAACTGGAAGTGTATTCCCTGCTTGTGTGTGTTCGGAAATAGGGAGTATACTTGTGCATTTTCATAATTGAATTGTGTAGAGTATATGGAAATTATTTGATTTTCAAAACAAACATTAAGTGGTAGAAGTTATTGTGTGGTCATTTAAATTTAAAAGTTGCTTTTTACCAATTGTGGAAAGGTTGCAATAAGTGAAACCATTTGAATTTGAATTGAGCTGCCTTTTGTATAGTTGTGGTTTGAAATTATGTTTGAAGTGGAGGAGTGCAACGTGTAGAAGTGTGTGTATGTGTGCTGCATCGTGAGTAAAAAAGGAGTGTGTGTGTGTCGTTGTGTTTATGTGTTAAGTGAAGGGTGTATGTGCGTGGCGTTGTGTTTTGTGTGTTGCGTGAAGGGGATTGCAAGTGGTGTATACAGTGGTACCGTGAGTGAGAGGAGTTAGTGGCGGTGAGAATTGTGCAATTGTGTGTGGTGTAAGCTGCTGCACATTGTGATTTATTATAGTTTGAAACCGTGGAAAGAAAGGAAGGTTGGAGTAGTGAAGTTTGAATTCAAAAACCAATATTAAAGTGTGAAAAGTAATTGAAGGTCATTACTTAAACACTTGTTAGTTGAATTTAATAACTTAACTACTTGGAAGTGATTGTTTGTGCTTCATTTATTTGATTTTACTTGAAGTATTAAGAATTATTTCATTGTGTTTTTAAACTCTTGAAATGTGGATCTCATTGTATATTAGTGTGGTTGTTAAATGTATTATTGTGACTTGGTGTTGTTGAAGGAGTGTACTGTAAATTGTGGGGTTATACTTCATCAAATCACAATCATGTCGAATGACAATGTTAATGGGGGAATTGGCAATGAGGCCAATAGCCAGGTTGGTAGAGGACAAGGTCATTAAAGTGCAAGTAGAAGAACCTTAGAGGGTAACTTTAGGAACTTACTACTAATGTTGCTACATTAGCAACAAGGATTCATAGGATGACAATGCCACAACCATTAGTGGTAAATCCTTAGGCACCACCTCGAGTAGCTCTACAAAACATCTAGAGAGAAGGAGCAGTAGGAAGAGGAAACTTGGCAAAAGAATGGAGGGAGAGCATCATCCCTATAGGGAGGAGAGGGATGATAATTTTGAGGTTAATCCTTACCTAAATAGGGATTTCAGGCTACCTAGGGGTTTAGAATATGTGAAGCTGTAGATGCTTTCCTTTGATGGCAGGGGTTTAGCAGATGATTATCTAGACTGGGAGGATAAGGTTGAAGGCCTTTTTGAGTACTATGAAATTGATGACAATACCCAAGTTCGACTTGCTACTTGAGTTCATAGGGTATGCCGCCTTATGGTGGATGCATTTAGTGATTAGAAAGCGTAGGGATGGTGAGGCTAAAATTAAAAAATGGAGGGATATGAAGAGGGCCTTAAGGAAGAGGTTCATTCCTGAACACTACAAGTAGGAACTGTTTATGTGTCTTTAGACTTGGAGGTAGGGAGGTAAAACGGTTGTTGATTATGTATAGGAATTTGAAACCCTGATGATTAGATGTGGGTCAGTAGAGCCTCCAGAGCAAACTTTAGCATACTTTTGTATCAGGGCTGAAATATGAGATCGCATGTCTAGTTGAGCTACAAAAATATAATACACTTGATGAGGCTATACAACTAACATTGAAAGTGGAGAGACAGATGCAATCCAACCCATTCAGGGTTACTAGTAGTAGGCTTAGTGCTACTACCAGGCCCATAGGAGCTGATGGTCGGTCAAGAGGACCAAAGGTAGTAGATGAGTCAGTCAAGGCAGTGGACAGAGCTACCCCCAACATAGATAGGGAGAACATGACCTCTAGAAAGGGTAAAGAGGTAATAGTTGATAAAGGCAAATTTTACTCATATTTTATAGTATGATTTATGATGAAATTCAATGGATTCTATGGAATTCACGGGAAGATGGTACTTAATATATGTATTTTGATTATTCAGGTCTTTGAGGACTTATATTCAAGATATGAGTGGAGTACATAGAAAGATGGCAAGGAAAGCATTGGAAGTTGGACTATTTTTTGATCCAAGGCCGCTAGCCTTGAAGGCCGGCTTATGTTGAATCAAAGGCAGCCGGCTTTAATAGCCGACTTTCATCAAAGCTACCACTGGAGATCTAAGGCCGCTACCCTTCATATCCGACCTACATTGAATGCCGCCGGCCTTCTTTTCTGACGAATTGTCTCGTCCATCCTTTGAAATAAATAGCCCTTGTTGCAACAAAGGGAGGACTTTTTGGCCAATTTTTCGACCTAGAAAGAGTTCTTCTAAGAGAATTTTGTATTCGAGCCTGAATTGATTCAATTGAGTGGAGAGGAATCATTCGTGGGGATTGAGTTATTGGTTCTTAAAGCTTTGAGGAAGTTTTGCAATTGAGGATCTTCAAACAATTGTGTTACCAGATTGGTGATCTTTGAATTATTGATTATTTATGCAATTGAGTGATATATTATCAGTTACAATGAATCGTATTGCATGTGCTTCTATCAATTGTTATTCTGTTATCATCTCCATGATGTTCTAAATTCTTTTGGTAGGAAGGGGATGAAACCCTAGATTGGTAGAATGATAATTGTAGTTATGCTATAGAATTATTAGGCATGTGGAATATTCATATTGTAATCTCTTTGCTATAATTCTTTGTTTCTTAATTGAATCATAGGAACGTTGATGACTCGGAAGGGGAATTAGGGTTCACAAGGAATTCTTGATAATGAGTAATTAACATATGCGGAAGCTGAGTTATTCACTTTTGTTAGAAATTATCTTAATATTAATGCAATGCTTCTAATTGATTTTTCTCTAAGGGATTAGGAGAGATTGATTTGGGGTATTAGTCATTCATATAACTGGAAAGTTTATGATTGTAAATTTGAGTCCTCTATTAATTTGTATAGTGGAAGCTAATAGATTAATTTGGGGTTTTGTTAATTTCGTATGAATATCCACATGATTAAGGATTATTATAGCATGATGGCAATTTGACTAGCTTGTCTAGGGTGAATTCTTAATTCCCACCTTCTTAATTGAAAAGTTTATTTGTTCAAGATTCTAAAAATCATCAATTTGCATTTTATTTTAGTCTTCAATCAAATAGTGAAATCATCCTTCTTTCCATTGCCTAAATATCAATTTGAGCTAGTACAAGTCTAGTACTTTGTAGTCCTCGTGGAATCGACACTTTTTTTTTCACTACTTTATTCCTTAATACGACCAGTGCACTTGCTGCAATTTACGCTCCCATTTTATATATACGTTCTGAGCGTATCAATAGTAATTGATTTTAGGCAAATTGTATTAGGAACCACCAGTGGGAAATTGCGCCAAATTAAATATTTTAAATGCATGGGATTTAGGCATATGGCAACACAATGTCCTAATAAGAGAGTCATGATAGTTATGGAGGGTGCTGGAGAAGAGGATGAGGATGAGAAGGAACCAGTTGAGCTTACAGACCTATCTATAACATTGTAGGAATATTATGATGATCAGACTACTGAAGCACATGAGGAGGGAACAGGTAAACGGTATTTACCAATTAATGTGTTGCGTAGGGTTCTGACTTTATCTCCTGATGCTAGGGACAAACAGAGGGAGAACATATTCCACACTTCTTGTAGGATTAGAGGTAACCTTTGGTAGATAAATTACAACTATCTACTAGTCCACATCCTGGCCTTTATAACTTGCATTGGTTGGACAATTGGGGTAGTATGCATGTTACATAAAGGGCAAAGGTGCCAGTGAGTGTTAGAAAGAAATATCTTGATGAGATCCTGTGTGATGTGATCCCCATGCGTGCCTTTCATTTACTATTAGGTAGACCTTTGATGTTTGATAGAAAAGTGTTACATGATGGCTTCAGAAACACCTACATGTTTCGAAAGGGAGGGTCTCAAATAGTATAGATACCTATGTCTCCATTAGAGGTGCACAATTTGCAAGAGCAGGCCAAAACTACTTTTGTTTCTTCTAATAATTGGGAAAACAGGGCGACAAAGGCATCTGGGTTTAGTATAAGAAGTGACCCTCTAGATTTGAGGACAAATCTTTCAGAGGTCTAAGGAGATAATGGGAATCTATCTATGATCTTAATGGTCAGGGAACTTATTTGGATGATGATCCAAATCACTTGCATGCATACATATTTTTCTTTATCTAATAAAGTTTGAATGGTAATCTAGCAGGTACAATGATCATTCTTCACAGGATGGCACATGAACTACACTGTTGGTCAAATTAGAGACATCATCGAATTTACATCCAATGGCCCGCCTAATCAACATTAACTCAATGAACCGGCTCTTTGAAGACTATTATCTTTTGTACTTGTAATTTATTTTGAACCATTTATTTTGTAAGATTTTGGGACATTTTATTTTAGTTGTAATTGTGGGTTTAGGACTAGCCACCCCTTTAGTGGCATAGATGTAATTGTTTAGTCATTTTAACCCTAAGTGGAGCAAGTATAAATACTTGCTAAAGTAGGGTTTGTGAAGATAGTTGAGAGGAAACAAAATTGCCACCTGTTTTCATGAGAATTAAGGTTCATACTCCAATTTTCATAAGACTTATCAATTCTTCAAGGATTGTGGCGAGTAGCAACTTAAGGATTTGTGAGTCATATCAATTCCTTTACTTAAGTCCATTTCATGCTAGTGTGTCATATGTAGTTTTGATTTGGATTGTGTCCTATTTGTTCTTGATTTCACATCATATTTAGGGTCAATTTTATCATTAGATTGTTTGCAATTTAGTGAAATTAGATCCTAAATTGTATTGTCATTGTGAAGTATTCAATTCTAATGGAATTTTGCTATTTTTGCATGGAAGCTTTTACATGCCATTTTTAGAATTTCTTGATCATTGGATTTCCATTTGAGTGCTTAATCTAATTGAGTACATCATCATTTGGTGTTAAGATTATTTGATTTACAATTTGGATTCAAAATGGCTTAGGGTTCACGCCACTTGAAGTGATTGTTGTCCGGTTTTGCTCCCATTTTGTTAATTGATTGTGCTTAACCAATTAGGCACATCAGAGGGAGTTGTGGCAAGTGAAAGAGAAGAAGTGAAGGGCTAACTTGGGATTTTTTTTGAGGTAGAGGGCAATTTGGAGAAAACTGGGTTGGGTTAATTTCTTTTGGGAAGAGTGCATGGAGGTGAACCCATCATGATTTGGAGGGTTTGAGTGTCGATGGAGAGAGGGCTAGAGAATGGAGATGAAAGAGAGAGAAGAGTGAAGGCATGGATTGTGAATGATGGAAAGTCGAAGTAGAATGAAAAGTGAGATGTGGGAGGTCAGTGTGTTTGTGGAGTCTGTAGGAATGCAAGTTAATTGGCGCCATTAGAAAAAATGGAGGGACTATTTAGGGTTAGTGTTAGTGGAGATGGTGAGGAAAAAAAAAAAAGGAAAGGGAAATTTGGAGAAGAGATAGAGAGAGGAAAAGAAAATGTAGAGAGAAAAAAAGAAAGAGAGACTTAAGAGAAGGGAAAATACCGATTTACTGGTTTGATTAATACACATACTAACTATCTTGTTAAATTATTTAAATTATAATATTTCATACAAAACTTATGAGTATGCTGAATATAATATTTTGAGTATAAACATATACTCGAAAATTCTATTTAACTAACTTAAACCTAAAATTTCAATTCTTATTTCCTATTTATTATAATTAGCTAACGGATCTACTTTCTTTCTTACTCTTATGTTTTAAGGTTAATTGTTATTTGTTATATGTAAATATTAAAATAGTATTAATATATTAAAGTGATTTTATTTTCATTTTTAACCTTCTCATATTTTTGAAATTAAGAAAATTCTATCCTTGCTACCTTATCCTAAATGTACTTGTCGCTCTACTTATTTCCTTTAGTTTTAGAATAATAAGTTTTTTTTTTTTTAATAAATTTTGTAGGGCATTTCAAAACATATCCAAGTGCAGTATAACTTTGCTTGTGAGAAAGTGGAAGAAGGAATCATAGGTATGCAAAAGATCTGATGTGCTTAAAAAGACCAAGCACATGTACACAATAGTAATTGTAGAATCAATTAAACAAATCCACAAAATGGACTCATAAATGGCATGATGCCTAGTGTAATATAAACCCAAATTGCATGAATCAATTGGAAAATAACACAAAGGACTTTAATAACAACCAAGTTACATATAACATGCAATTCTAATCTTATAAAATTGAAGCAATATGAATCCTAATTGGCGTGAACAACAAATGAATGGAAAACAACCTATTATCACTAGATATTACACACTAGTAATAACAAGGAAGCAACTTAGAAGATCTTGATACTACTCACAAGATATTCAAGCCTCACTCACCACAATTTCTTAGAAATTGATGAGTGGATGTTTTAGTAAGAGGAACTCACTCTCTTACAGCAACAAAGTGTATTCTTTTCAAAATGACAAAAGCTTCCTAAAAACCCTAGTTAGTAAGTATTTATACTTGCTCCAATTAGGGTAAGAATGTTCAAAAAATTACACATAAGCCATTAAGTGGCTGGTTCTAAAGATAAATTACAAGTTCAAAACATGAACAAAAATGGACGGTTCAATAATGACAATTACAAGTGCAAAAGATGGTCTTCAAGTGGTTAGTTCTTCAAGTCAATTGAGCAATTTGTGGGCCGTTAGATGTGACTAAAAAAAAAAATGTCCCACAAGTTGATCCTTAGTGCATGTTATTTGGCCATCCTATAAAACCGATTAATGTACTTGCTAAATTGCAAAAATCAAACATTATTAAACAAAAGTGGCCATATGTGGATGTCTAGGCTTATACATCCAAGTTAAGTTCCCCTATTGCTGGATCCGTAGGGTAGATTCCCATCAAGATCTATATTAAGGACAACATAGCAGACTTTATGACAAAGGTGGTCAAAATTGGCAAGTTTATTTAGTGTTGATCCTCTTATGGCTTGATGGAAATGTAAGTAACGTGGAATGGCAAGTGATGAGGATCAGTTAGCATCTAAGAGGAAGGAACTAAAATCCCAAGATCCATTGTAAGGTATTGGAGGCCCAATGACCCAAGTTAGAGTTAGAAAGATGAATGACGCTTTACAAGGATTGGTCATAGACCTACAAGCTAAGGAGTCAAATTACACTAAAGGAGAACCAACGCCTATCAGTTTGATTCATGTTTCCATGGAGGGATGCATGGATTTGGAAGTCTTAGAATAGATACATTTTTTAATGAACAGAAAAGGGAACAAGTATTTTCGGTTTTGGTTATTTGTTATGTTTTATTATATTTGTTTGGTTTCTACTTTAGTATAATTAGTTTGAAGTTGCGGTCAATAAGAAGATAAGGCCGAATGCTATGTTAGGAAACTTAGGTTTTTATTTTTGGTTGTATGATACCCTTATATCATCGAGGAGAGGGGACGGCAAATATACATGATTCATTATTCAATATTGAAAAAAAAAATACATCTTTTCTTTGAAAAGAAAAACCCTCTCTTGTTCTTTGAGAAAGAACTCCATGGATTTTCTTCAACTAAATTGCTTGGGGAAAATTCTTCGATAACTTAGGTTTCAGTCAACAGGTGTAATTGGGGTCTAGTTCCATTCTACTTGTTCAAGACAATCCTTGGGGTTTGATTTCAATTGCGATCGCCGAGTTCTAGGTTTAACATACCTAGGGTTTGTGCATCATTTGGTATCAAAGCTACGGCTTCTTGAATCAAGTAATCTCTATCTTTGTTTAATTGTTTGTTGTTTCAATTTCATACTTCTTATTCATACCCTATAATTCGTATAAAAAAAAAAATTTGATTCGGTCATAAGAAAACTATTAGTGATCGACAACAACCAATGCTATCTTAGTTCATTGAAATTCAATTGTGATTCATTCTTGTTCTTACTTTGAAGAATTCGTATAAAAAAAAAAGTTCGTATTCGGTCGTGAAGAAGATCCAATTGCTGAAAATCACAAAAGAAATCTTTGTTTTGGCAAGTCACAAATCAATCATCACAATATGCTTTCCAATTCCATTCGTAACGCATATCTTTGTCTTTCCAATTTTGTATTTGAATTGCATTCATACTCATTAACATATGCGGTGAAAATTGTGATTCCTTTAAATTCCGTGATAGGGATTGCTTTGACTTGTATTTCCAAATTGGTAGTGAGTACTTGTTCATATCCATTAGAATTGTATTATCTCCATTGTATCGTGACTTGGAACCGACAAGTAAGCAATAGGTTTTGCTTAGTGATTGTGTTGAGGAGTTTTCCAATCTGAGTTCATATCAAAGAATTGTAAGAGCTGCGGACATTCTTGTTGAGAGATAAACATGAGTGGATTGTGAGTGTATTAGCACTTGAAAGCAACACACGAGTGAATTGTGAGAAACATATTTTTAATAGTGATACTAAATTATTTTCTTGACTGTAGAGATATGTCGGGACAAAACACAACTGGAGGTGAGAATAAGGTGATGTTTGAAGAGTTGATGGGGGAGATGATGAGGATTTTGAGTGGTAAGCTTGAAAAAATCCATGAAAGGATGAATAAAATGGAAAGGAGTAAAGAACCCTCTAGCAGTAACATTGTTAAGCAAAGCGTAAGTAGACCAATGAGGGGAGGGATTAGAATAGAAGAAGGTGAGGAATCTGATTCTAGTGAATACAATTATGTGAAGGAGAGAGGGAACACCTAGAGGCAAGTATTAAGATGAAGATACCCTCATTTCAGGGGAAGAATGATCTAAAGTTGTACTTGGAGTGGGAGAGGAAGATAGATCATGTCTTTGAATGCCATAATTATTGATGCGCAAACCCTAGGTATGTTAAACTTAGAACCCAACAATTGTAATTGAAATCAAATCCCAAGGAATGTATCGAACAAGTAGAACAAAACTAGACCCCAATCAAACATGTTGACCGAAACCTAAGTTATCAAAAGAATTTTCCCCAAGCAATTCGGTTGAAGAAAATCCGTGGAGTTCTTTCTCAAAGAACAAGAGAGGGTTTTTCTTTTCAAAAGAAAAGATGTGTTTTTAATATTTCAATAATGATAATTGTAATGTTATCATCCCCTCTCCTTGGTGATATAAGGGTATCACACAACCAAAAATAATAACCTAAGTTTCCTAACATAGGATTCAACTTTATCTTCCTATTGACTGCAACTTCTAACTAATTATACTAAAGTACAAACCAAACAAATACAATAAAACATGACAAATAACCAAAACTGAAAATACTTGTTCCCTTTTTGGTTCAATAAAAAAGCATCTATTCTAAGACTTCCAAATCCTTGCATCCTTCCATAGAAACGCGAATCAAATTGATAGGTGTTGGTACTCCTTTAGCATAAGTTGATTCCTTAGCTTGTAGGTCTATGACCAATCCTTGTAAAGCGTCATTCATCCTCCTAGCTCTAGCTCGGGTCATTGGGCCTCCAATACCTTGCAATGGATCTTGGGATTTTGGTTCTGTCCTCTTAGATGCTATTTGATCCTCATCATTCCCTCCTTCCTCGAAAAGATTCGTCATCAAATCACCTGCATCATAAAGAGTAAGATTAGCAACATTAAAAGTAGTGCTTACATTACTATAGTGACTTGGCAAATCAATCTTGTAAGCATAGTCATTGATGCGCTCTATGACTTGGAAAGGTCTATCTCCCCTAGATAGCAATTTAGACCTCCACTGCTCTACGAATCGCTCCTTTCTCAAATGTACCCATGCCCAGTCTCCCAAATGGAACACGATCTTTACATAGACTTTACCCATACCCAGTCTCCTCAAATCAATTTGATGTTCGATACCTCGTAATGGAAGCAGACCCTTCGGTACCTCGTCTGGAAATAAATGTCCATTTTCCTACAAAAGAGAAACCACCATACTGGGCAATGAAGAGTTGATATAAGTATTAGTAAAATAAACATCCTTGTACATAAGTACAAGTAGTTGTTTCTTCGCCAACATTACACTCTTTACCTCACTTTTTCTAGCAATTTTCTCTCCTCTCAGTGTTTTAGACTCTTTTCCCTCATGACTCACCAGTGTTTGTTTCTCTTTCTTTTCTCTCTTCTTGCCCTTCTCTTGTACACTCATGTGTTTCTCTCTCAATTCTTTTGCTATCCTCACCTGATCCTTGTAAGCTTCCCATTATTTCTATGGAGTTAGAACCACTTTCCTTTTGTTTAGAACAAAAAAATATTGGTTCTTGTGCCCGTCATACATCAACTTCCGATTGAATTTCTAAGGTCGCCCTAATAATAGGTGACTAGCTTGCATAGGAACCACATCACACATCACCTCATCATGATAACTCTCTATAGAGAAAGCTATAAGAACCTACCTGGTCACCTTCACTTCCCTACACTCATTCAACCACTATAATCGATATGGCCTTGGATGTTTTACAGCTTTCAACTACATCTTATCAACCAATAAAGTGCTAGCAACGTTAGTGCAATTGCTACTATCGATGATCAAACTACATACCTTGTTTTGTACATGACACCGTGTATGAAATATATGTTCACGTTCGATCCCCTCACCGTCCTCCTACAGTTGTACATTGAGTACTTGCCTAGTGACATACAACTCCTCACTCACAGGTCCCTCTAAATCAACGTCCTCATACTCCTCTGATAGTGACACATCATCCTCCTTAGTGCTGATGCTCTCCACATCTCCATTGTCACTAATAATCATAGCCCTTTAATTTGGACATTGAGATTCAATATTTCTAAATCCCTAACACCTGAAACATTTAATATCTTTAGTTCTGGAGAGGGTTTAGTGTCAGTTTTACCTTTAACTGCAGCAATTGGACTCTTAGCCTTCACGTCCTCTTTAGGCTTCAAATCCGTGGAATTCTTCTTCCAATTGGACTTCCATGAAGAGTTGGAAGTCGCCTCAGACCTTGGATTAGTCTTATACTTCAATTGTCACTCCACTTTTATCGTCCTATGTAACAACTCCTCCATATCCAAGTAGTAATGTAAATCCACCACGTCAGCAATCTCCCTATTCATCCCATTAGTAAACCTAATCATTGTAGCCTCATCATCCTCTTTCACTCTAGCTCTAAACATGGCTATCTCCATCTCCTTATAGTAGTCCTCTACACTTTTGGACCCTTGTGTCAATCCCTAAAATTTCTTGAGTAAGTCCCTATCGTAGTGACTAGGGACAAATCGATTCTACATAATAGTTTTCATCTCATCCCATATACTAATAGGTCACTCTCTATATCTGTGCCTATTACACACTAACTAATCCCACCATACACTAGCATAGTCTGAGAACTCAACTGCAACCAGATTGATTTCTTCCCCTTAGTATAGCTATGGCATTCAAATACATGATTCATCTTCCTCTCCCACTCCAAGTACAACTCTAAATCATTCTTCCCTTAAAATGATGGTATCTTCATCTTAATACTTCCCAAGTTACTATCTCGCCTCTAGGTATTCCCTCTCTCCCTCACGTAATTATACTCACCAGAATCAGTTTCCTCACCTTCTTCTATCCTAATCCCTTCCCTAATTGGTTTACTACTAGAGGGTTCTTTACTCCTTTCCATTTTATCCATCCTTTCATGGATTTGTTCAAGCTCACCACTCAAAATCCTCTTCATCTCCCCCATCAATGCCTCAAACATCATCCTATTCTCACCTCCAGTTGCGTTTTGTCCCAACATATCTCTACAATTAAGAAAATAATTAGTAACACAATTTATATTATGTTTCTCACAACTCACTCGTGTATTGCTCTCAAATACTAATGCTCTCACAATCTACTCGTGTTTATCTCTTAATAAGAGTGTCCTCACAACCCACTTTTACAATTTTTTGATATGAACTCGGATTGGAAACCTGCTTAACACAATCACTAAGGCAAAACCTATTGATTACTTGTCGATTCCAACTCACGGTACAATGGAGAATAATTACAATTCTAATGGATATGAACAAGTACTCACTACCAATTTGGAAACACAAGTCAAAGCAATCCCTATGACATAATTTGAAGGAATCACAATTTGCACCAAATATGTTAATGAGTATGAATGCAATTCGAATACAAAATTGGAAAGATAAAGATATGTGTTATAGGTCGAATTGGAAAGTATATTGTGACAATTGATTTGTGACTTGCCAAAACAAATATTTCTTTTATGATTTTCGGCAATTGGATCTTCTTCATGGCTGAATATGAACTTTTTTTTTTTATACGAATTGTTCAAAGAAAGAACAAGAATGAATCACAATTGAATTTCAATGAACTAAGATAGCATTGGTTGTTGCCGGTCACTAATAGTTTTCTTATGACCGAATCAAATTTTTTTTTTTTTTCATACGAATTTTAAGGTATGAATAAGAAGTATGGAATTGAAACAACAAACAATTAAACAAAGATAGAGGTTACTTGATTCAAGAAACCAAAGCTCTGATACCAAATGATGCGCAAATCTTAGGTATGTTAAACCTAGAACCCGACGATCGTAATTGAAATCAAATCCCAAGAAACGTCTTGAACAAGTAGAACAGAACTAGACCCCAATCATACCTATTGACTGAAACCTAAGTTATCAAAAGAATTTTCCCCAAGCAATTCGATTAAAGAAAATCCGTAGAGTTCTTTCTTAAAGAACAAGAGAGGGCTTTTCTTTTCAAAAGAAAAGATGAGTTTTTAATATTTCAATAATGATTAGTGTTGCCATCCCTTCTCCTCGGTGATATAAAGGTATCACACAACCAAAATAATAACCTAAGTTTCCTAACATAGCATTCAACCTTATCTTCCTATTGATCACAACTTCTAACTAATTATACTAAAGTACAAACCAAACAAATACAATAAAACATAACAAATAACCAAAACCGAAATAACTTATTCCCTTTTTGGTTCAATAAAAATGTATCTATTTTAAGAATTCCAAATCCTTGCATCCTTCCATGGAAACGTGAATCAAATTGATAGGCATTGGTTCTCCTTTAATGTAATTTAATCCCTTAGCTTGTAGGTCCATGACCAATCCCTGTAAAGTGTTGTTCATCCTCTTAGCTCTAACTTGGGTCATTAGGCCTCCAATACCTTGCAATGGATCTTGGGATTTTGGTTCTGTCCTCTTAGATGCTATTTGATCCTCATCAACTATACTGAGGAGAAAAAAATCAAATTAGTTGTAGTTGAGTTCACAAACTATGCCAGTGTATGGTAGGATCAGCTAGTACGTAATAGGCACAAATATAGAGAGCGACCTGTTAGTACTTGGGATGAGATGAAAACTATTATGTAGAAGCGGTTTATCTCTAGTAATTACCATAGGGATTTACTTAGGAAGTTCTAGGGTTTGACACAAGAGTCTAAGAGTGTAGAGGACTACTATAAGGAAATGGAGATAGCCATGATTAGAGCCAGAGTGAAGGAGGATGATGAGGCAACTATGGCTAGATTTGTTAATGGGCTGAACCAGGAGATTGCTGATGTGGTAGAATTACATCATTATTTAGGTATAGAAGAATTGTTGCATAGGGCGATCAAAGTGGAGCAACATTTGAAGTATATGAGCAATCCAAATTTAGGGCGACTTCCAACTCTTCATGGAAGTCCAATTGGAAGAAGAATTCCATGGATTCGAAGCCTAAAGAGGACGTGAAGGCTAAGAGTCTAGTTGCTACATGTAAAGGTAAAATTGACACTAAACCATCTTCTAGAACTAGAGATATTAAATGTTTCAGGTGTCAGGAATTTCGACATATTACATCTCAGTGTCAAAATCAAAGGGCTATGATTATTTGTGATAATGGAGATATGGAGAGCATCAGCTCTGAGGAGGGTGATGTGTTACCATCGGAGGAGTATGAGGATGTTGATTTGGAGGGACCTGTGAGTGGAGAGTTATATGTCACTAGGCGAGTACTTAGTGTTCATCCGTAGGAGTACGGTGAGGGGATCTAACGTAAACATATATTTCATACACGGTGTCATGTACAAAACAAGGTGTGTAGTTTGATCATCGATAGTGGCAGTTGCACTAACGTTGCTAGCACTTTAATGGTTAGTAAGATGCAGCTGAAAGCTGTAAAACATCCAAGGCCTTATCGATTACAGTGTTTGAATGAGTGTAGGGAAGTGAAGGTGACCGGGCAGGTTCTTATAACCTTCTCCATAGGGAGTTATAAAGATGAAGTGATGTGTGATGTGGTTCCTATGCAGGCTAGTCACCTATTACTGAGGCGACCATGGCAATTTGATGGGAAGGTGATGTACGATGGGTAAAAGAACCAGTATTATTTTGTGCTAAACAAAAGGAAAGTGGTTCTAACTCCACAAAAATCATGGGAAGCTTGTGAGGATCAAGTGAGGATTGCAAAGGAATTCCGAGAGAAGCACTTGAGTGTATGAGAGAAGAGTGAGAAGAAAGGGAAAAGTGAGAAGCAAACACTAGTGAGCAAAGAGGGAAGAGAATCTAAAACACATAGAGTAAAGAACATGGCAAGAAAAAGTGAGGTCAAGAGTGAAATGCTAGCAAAGAAACAATTACTTATACTTATGTACAAAGATTTATATTTTACTAGTATTGACCTTAACCCTTTATTGCCTAGTATGGTTGTGTCTTTATTGCAGGAATATGAAGACTTGTTTCTTGAAGAGGTATTATGAGGTCTACCTCCACTATGAGGGATTGAGCACTAAATTGATTTCATGCCAGGTGCATCTATTCCCAATCGACTAGCATATCAAACTAATCCTAAAGAGGCCAAGGAAATTCAGAGGCAAGTTTACGAATTGATGGAGAAGGGATTTGTTTGAGAAAGCCTCAGCCCATGTTCAGTTCCTATCATCTTAGCCCCAAAGAAGGATAGAACGTAACGCATGTGTGTTGATTGTCAGGCAATCAACAAAATAACAGTTAAGTACAAGCATCCTATCCTTAGACTAGATGACGTGCTTGATGAATTGCATGGTGCAAGTGTATTTTTTAAAATTGACTTAAAGAATGGTTACTATCAAATTCGTATGAAATAAGGGGATGAATGGAAAACAACATTTAAAACTAAACATGGATTATATGAATGGATGGTAATGCCTTTCAGGTTAACAAACACACCTAGTACTTTCATGAGATTAATGAATCATGTTTTGCGTTATTTGATTGGAAAGTTTGTTGTCGTCTATTTTGATGATATTTTAATTTATAGCAGAACATTAGATGATCATGTACAACATCTGCAGTGTGTGTTTAATGTTTTAAAGGAAAACCAATTATATGCCAATTTAAAGAAGTGCACTTTTTGTATGGAAACTGTGGTTTTTCTTGGATTTGTTGTAGGTGCGGATGGGATAGCTGTGGACGAGGGGAAGGTGAAGGTGATTCGGGAGTAGCTAACACCAAAGAATGCAAATGAAGTCAGGAGCTTCCATGGATTAGCCAGCTTTTACAGGCAGTTCGTGAAGGATTTCAGCTTCATTGCTACTCCTCTAAATGATCTTTTCAAGAAGAATGCCAAATTCAAATGGACTAAAGTACATGAGCACGCATTCTAAACTCTGAAAGGTAAGTTAACTAACACACCTTTGCTAATATTACCTAATTTTGTGAAAGTCTTTGAGATTGAATGTGATGCTTTCGGGAAAGGTATTGGTGGTGTGTTAATGCAGGATTCTAAACCAATAGCCTACTTTAGTGAGAAACTCAATGGTGCTGCCTTAAATTACCTTGTGTATGACAAGGAGTTGTATGCCCTATTGAGAACATTGCAAACGTGGCGGCATTATTTATGGCCTAAAGAGTTCATCATTCATTCCGATCACGAGAGTCTAAAGTATTTGAAGACAAAAGGGAAGTTGAACAAGAGGCATGCTAAATGGTTGGAGTTCATCGAGACATTTCCATACATCATCAAATACAAGTAGGGTAAGGAAAACATGGTGGCCAATGCCCTATCTAGAGGGTACTATCTTTTGACTTCTTTACAGACTAAACTACTTAGTTTTGAATGCATGAAAGAGTTGTATGAATATGATGCTGACTTCAGTCAGATTTAGGCTGCCTGTTCTGAATCTGGGTATGCGGATTTTTATAGGCATGATGGGTATTTATTTAAGAAGGATAGAATATGTGTACCTAAAAGTTGCATACGTGAATTGTTAGTGAGGGAGACGCATGGGGGTGGATTAATGGGACACTTTGGTGTTAGGAAAACTTTGGACATTTTGCATGAACATTTTTATTGGCTTAAGATGAAACATAATGTGCAAACTATGTGTGATAAGTGCATTGCATGTAAAAAGGCTAAGTCCAAAGTGATGCCCCATAGGGAATATCTTCCATTGCCTGTGCTTAATTAGCCTTGGACTGACATCTCTATAGATTTCATATTAAGTTTACCACGATCTCAAAGTGGCAAAGATAGCATATTCGTTGTTGTCGATAGCTTTAGTAAGAGGGCTCATTTTATTGCCTGTTCTAAAACTAATGATGCACGACATATCGTTGATTTGTTCTTTAAGGAGATTGTATGATTACATGGATTTCCTAAATCCATTATGAATAATAGAGATGTGAAATTTTTGAGCCACTTTTAGCATACTCTCTGGAATAGGCTAGGCACAAAATTATTGTTTTCCACTGTAACACATCCTCAAACTAATGGCCAGATGGAATTAGTCAATAGGATGCTTTCAACATTACTGCGTGCTATGCTTAATAAAATCTTGAAACAATGGGAAATATGTTTACCTCATGTAGAATCTGCATACAATAGGATTGTACATTCCATTACATTATATTCTCCATTTGAGGTTGTGTATAGTTTTAATCCCTTAACCCCATTGGATATATTGCCTTTACCTATTAACGAGTTTGTTGATCTTAATGGAACAAAAAAGGAAGAATTAGTTAGGGAATTACATACTTAGGTTCGGGCTAATATTGAGAAGAAAAATGAGCACTACATTCGACAAGCCAATAAGGGACGTGTCAAAACCGTATTCCATCCAGGAGATTAGGTTTGGCTACATTTGCGAAAGGAATGATTTGCAAAACAACGGAAGTCTAAATTGCATCTATGGGGAGATGGACCTTTCCAAGTCATGGAGCGCATCAATGACAACACTTACAAGATTGATTTTCCAAGTCACTATGGTAATGTAAGCACAACTTTTAATGTTTCTGATCTTACTCTTTATGATGCAGGTGATTCAAGGACGAATCTTTTTGAGGAAGGAAGGAATGATGAGGATCAACTAGCATCTAAGAGGACAAAACCAAAATCCCAAGATCCATTGCAAGGTATTGAAGGCTAAATGACCCGAGCTAGAGCTAGGAGGATAGATGATGCTTTACAAGGATTGGTCATGGACCTACAAGCTAAGGAATCAAATTACATGAAAGGAGAACCAACACCTATCAATTTGTTTTACGTTTCCATGGAGGGATGTAAGGATTTGGAAGTCTTAAAATAGATACATTTTTTATTTAACCGAAAAGGGAACAAATATTTTCGGTTTTGGTTATTTGTTATGTTTTATTGTATTTGTTTGGTTTGTACTTTATTATAATTAGTTAGAAGTTGTGGTCAATAGGAAGATAAGGCCGAATGCTATGTTAGGAAACTTAGGTTTTTATTTTTAGTTGTGTGATACCCTTATATCACTAAGGAGAGAGGATGGAAAATATACATGATTCATTATTCAATATTGAAAAAACAATACATCTTTTCTTTGAAAAGAAAAACCCTCTCTTGTTCTTTGAGAAAGAACTCTATGGATTTTCTTCAATTGAATTGCTTGGGGAAAATTCTTTTGATAACTTAGGTTTCAGTCAATAGGTGTGATTAGGGTCTAGTTCCATTCTAGTTGTTCAAGACGATCCTCGGGGTTTGATTTCAATTGCGATCACTGGGTTCTAGGTTTAACATACCTAGGGTTTGTGCATCAACAAGATAGAAAGAATATTGTGAAGATATGTTTGATCCTCAATCAAATGTTCAAGTGGGAGATTGTTATCAAATTTGAGCTACCATTAGTGCTCTTTGATAGAGAGATAACGGGAAAGGAAGGTAATTTTTTACTAAGCCAAAAAGTTTGAAAATTTATTTTTACCATGCACAAAACATTTTCGTGCATGCATAAATGTTGTGTTCACAACATAGACAACATCTATAAATAGGCTTAAATTCTTGCATTTGTAAATCATCCCAACAAATCTTGTCTTCTTTAGTTACTAGAGAATTATAAGAAGAAAGATGTTAAAGAGAGAAAGTAGTGAGTCTTCTCTTATTATATTAGAAAGAAAATTGAGTGTTTTCTCCTTATATAATAAAGAGATGTTGTAATACTAAATTTCTCATAGTGATTCTTTTGTCCTTACTCGTGGTTTTTACCTTAAATCATTTAGGAGTTTTCCCTGTTAAATTTGTATGTCCATTTTCTAAAGTTATTATTATCTCAAATTTATAAGTTCCAATCTTGCTCTATCTTGTCCATATTCATAACAATATGTCACGCCAAAATAGAACATGTTTTCACCAATTGTCTCAATGATAGTTTAGAAATTTATCTACAAGGCCCAATTAAGAGGACAATTGCATCTTAGTGAACTATGTAATGACCAAGGAAACTTAAATTGCACTCAAAATGGAAGTATAGGAAGGAGGTGTTAAAATGTCTACGATCCTTCAAGCATCAATAGAACCTTTCTCTTTAATATGTTACTGATGCCTATTGTAGTGAATATTATCAACAAAAAATAGACGAGATAGCTTTAATAGCGGAGAAAAGGTTTTTTGTTCCTATTATAATTTATTATTACTTGGAGAAATGAGTGTTGATACTTGATGTTAGTATGTGAAATGTTGTTTGGAATTACTTTTCTAGGTGGGTTATTGTCATGCCCTAAAGGGGGCTTGGAAGTTTCCACCAAAACTATCACATCATGTGCTCACCCATTATGTGATAATTATCTTGTGAGTCAGAGATCACAAGACTATAAATAATAATTTAATCAATTACAACTAATCATGTTACATATAGTCATATAATAAGAATATAACTATGGATTTTCATATTCCATGGTCGACTAAGATCGTAGAGAATCATAATCCCCTAGCCAAAAAGTAAAATGGAGAAATACATTAGAGTTCTATAGCTTTTATTTCTACATTTAATTTTCTAAAATAAAATCATATACATTTTACAATTAGGAAATATACTATAATACCTCTTGTACTTTTGACATTGATACAAATAACTTTGGGTTACACCATATCTTATCCCTTCCTAAGCTTTTGAAATTCTTCCTACAAAATAGTTTATTAAGGGGTGAGCACACCATAACTCAGTGAGATGGAAGTGCAATACTCTCAATACTATACATGCAAAAGCAACCCTAAACAAGTTTTCAACCATATGCTATGCATGAATAACCATATAAAATGTAGTTATTGTATGCGGTCTTCTAGTAACCAGCGTGAAGTTTAGGGTTTAATGTCTCCATTGGTCTTAAGTTGGGGATTCTCATTTACCATCAGTGCTCGGGTACCACATCTTATTTAATTCTTGTCTTCTCATTCAGTTAGTTATCATACATCTTGTAATTCTTAAGCTCTAAGTGTCTTAATTGCACATAGAGCACACAAATCATGCTTACACTCCAGGTGCCTTAATTGTACACTAAGCATACACACCCTTAAGGATGGGTAAGACTCTCCTACATGGTTCTATCAAAGGCACGACAATCGCCAATGGTGGAATAGTAATCCCTAAATGATTACTTCTTGCGCATCTTATAGTAGTGGTGGCCTTCAACACAATGCAATGTATCGTGTAATGCATGTCCAATTTTAATTAGGTAAAATCTATTAATTAGTTAGTTTAGGGTGATCAAACAATATATAGTCACAAACCAATCCACAATCATGACAATAAACAATTAAAGCATTTAAGGAATGCAAGTCCAAGGGTAATAAAAAAGAAACCAAGTCAATTCCAAAAGGAAAACAATTTACACCTTATATTTACATTTACCACAATAAGAAGAATCAAGTATTACACATCATGGATAAAGCAAGGAAGACTAGACCAACCAAATAAATTCAAGCAAACGAGATAAACAAAATCATAAAGAAATAGATTTTAAAAATGAATCAGCATATAAGGTCAGATCAATAATAGTACAATGCAACTCAATCCCATCAACTATCAAATCAACCAACTAGGATTAATCTATAGTTCTTATTCCTTAGCAACAACCAAGTCATTCCATTACTCAAGTATTCAATCATCTACATTCAAGAACCAAATAAGGCAACCAAATGTGCACCCCTCTAATATCCTCAACTTATCTCACCACACCAACCACTCATTCCATTTTTCAATCATCAAAACCCCAAAATTTGTAGATATAAGACCACAAGCCTTTTTCATATCAACAAACATATATATATATATGTATATATATTATCTAACCCTATTTATACATATATTTATATTTTTAATTTATCTAAAGGGATAAGTTTGCAAAGCATATTCTCTTAGTTTCTTTATCATTTCATTTTTTTTCATTCATTTTTTATTGTGGTCAACAATATAGAAATAATAAATTTCATAATAATAAATGTATACATATATAAATATATATATATATATTCATGTGGCCTATGGTTGATATCTCCATATATATGTATTTATATTTTAGATACATCCATATATCATAGAGTTTCCTACTTACGTCAATATCTTAGCTTTAAAACACCAAATAACCCTCGAAGAGTAGCATACATTCATGTTTTTTACTTAGTAATAAATGAATAACAAACTTAAATTTAGTTCTAATAGTTAAACTCACTAAAACTTAAAATAAAATTTAAATCTACAAATATATATATATTTTTAAATTTTTCTAAATTTTAGCCCAAATTTTGAGTTCAAAATTTACCTAGTAAGTGGTATCTTGATGCAATGTACTACTTTCAAGGATTGTAATGGTGTGTATGGTTTTTGATTTGAAGTTAGTATGAAAAAGTTATTGATTTTCAAAATTTTTGGAGAAAGTGGAGTTCGTAATCTAGGAGAAGAAAGAGAAGAGGAGAAAGAAAGAAAGAAAGAAAAGAAAGAAAAGAAAAGGGATCGTTTGACTGAGAGAACAGAAAAAAATGAGGAGAGATAAACTAAGGTAAAAAAGATAAGAATATATGAGTAGGAAAAATATCCAATTATGGATTTCGTTAGCATGCATATTAATTTTTATTAAATTATGATATTTTTATATGAAATTTACCTATATATTAAAGAAAATATTCTGAGTATAAATACATACTTAGAAATTCTATTTAACTATCATAAATCTAAAATTTTAATTCTTATTTCTTATTTGTTATAATTACCCAACGGATTTCATTTCTTTCTTACTTTTCCATTTTTAAGTTCATTATTATTGTTATAAGATTTTTGTTATACATAAATTATTAAAGTATTAATATATTATAAATATGTATCATTAATCTTTCCAAAACTTTTCTCCATTACTAAATTTACCCATAAAGCTTTAGTAGTTTGAAGTGTGTCGGAATTAAAGTTTTATATTAGTGATCATATTATTATATCATAATTTTACATATATTTATTTTATTATAATATTACTTTTGATTATCATTAAGATTCTTGTGGTATCTCTTTAATTTTATGATTCTATTAGTCATATTTGAAATATATAATTAGGCTAAGTATTGGATTATTATTTGTGTACTTGTTTAACTTATATTTGTAGGTTCTAAAATTTATTAAACTAAGCATTGAATTTATTGATTTATTTATTTTCATGCGTTTCTTTCTTAGTATTAATATATTAAAGTGACTTAATTTTCATTATTAATTTTCTCAAAATCTTAGAATCGCAAAAATGTTATCCTTACTACCCTAGCCTAGAAGTATTTATTATTCCACTTTTTTTTTTTAATTTTAGTATAATTTTTTCAAAATTTATGGAGCGTTTCATTCTCCTACCCTTCAAGAAGTTTCGTTCCTGAAATTTCACTGTAGTTGTCTCTTTGCTTTTGTTCTTTTCATTGGATTTTCAAATTTCATGTTTTAGAACTTAAGGTCATCATTTCATACACAACCACATATATGTAAACAAGGTTACTAAATTTTAGAGTTTGCATATTGATTTATCAAATGATAAACTTTAGTGATTATATTTTTAACGATATAATTCTTTTATTTTCTATTTTCACCATTCCACCTACTTCTATGAGCATTGCTTCTCCTAGTTAAGTTGGTTTTATTTGCCTACAATCACAATTTGATTAAAGCACGAAGTCATCTCTTGGGTCTTAGATAAATTTTAAGGCTTTGAATTTGAAATTTAAGGTGTTGGGAATATTATTTAATAGTGATGGAGTTATGAAAATTGCACAACTCCTTAAAATACTGGTAAAAAAAATTACGGGGTTCCACCTTCTTCTACCCTTATTTAAGTTTCATCATTGAATCTTAATGGTTGTGAATTCTTCATCTTTATCTTTTGTAATATCTTTTAACTTTTTTTTTTTTTTTTGGAATCTCCATTTGTGGTTTTGAATGGGGATAACAAGTTTTAGGAGTTACCACACTTTGAGTAGTTTGTGGTTAGAAGGAAATCCTATAGTGATATATATATATGTATGTATAGATTATTTCTTAAGTCTTTTATCTTTTTATTCCCATGAATTTACCTAAGTTCTATCTTATCTCATAGTTTAGTAGGTTAGTCCTATCTTTGATAACCTAGAGCTCTCATACCACTCCCATCATGCCCTAAAGGGGAAGTTTCCACTAAAACTATCACATTACCTTTGCACTCATTATGTGATAATCATATTATGAGTTTGAGGTCATAAGATTCTAAATAATTATTTAATCAATTACAACTATTCATATTACATATAATCATATGATAAGAATATAACTACGGATTCTCATGATCTATAGTTGACCAAGATTGCATAGAATTGGAATCCCCTACAAAAGTAGTAAAATGGAAAAATACATTAGCATTTTGTAGCTTCTATTTCTACATTAAATTTCATAGAATAAAATAAAATCATATACATTTTAGAATTGGGAAATCTACTATAATACCTCTTACACTTTTAACATTTATACAAATAACTTTAGGTCACACCATGTTTTATCTTTTCCCAAACTTTTGAAATTCTTCCTACAAAGCAGTCTATTGAGGGGTGAGCACACCATAACTCAGTGAGATAGGAGTGCAATACTCTCAATACTACACATGCACAAGTAATTTCAAACAAGTTTTCAACCATAAGCTATGCATGAACAACTATATGAAATGCAGTCATTGCACGCAGTTTTCCGATAACTAGTGTAAAGTCTAAGGTTTAATGCCCCACTTGACTTTGGGTTAAAGATTCTCATTTACCATTACTGTTTGAGTACCACATCTTATTTAATTCTTGTCTTCTCACTTAGTTGATTATCATATAACTTTTAATTTTTAAGCTCTAGGTGCCTTAACTGCACACTTAGCACACAAATCATTCTTACACTTCAGGTGCCTTAATTGCACACGAAGCACATATACCCTCAAGGATAGGAAAGACTCACCCACTTGGTTTTGTCAAAGGCACGTCAACCCCTAAGTCACCTAGTTCACCAATGGTAGAATAGTACTCCTTAAATGATTATTTCTTGAACATCTTGTAATAGTGATGACCTTTAACATAATGTAATGTATCTTATAATGCATGTCTAATTTTAGTTAGGTCCAATCCTTTAATTAGTTGGTTTGGGGTGGTTAAATAATATATAGTCACAAACCAATCCACATTTAAGACAATAAACCATTAAAGCATTTAAGGAACGTAACTTTAAGGGTAAGAAAAAAGAAACCAAGTTAATCTTATAAGCAAAACAATTTACACTTTATATTTACATTTACCACAATAAGAAGAATCAAACATTACATGTCATGGATAATGCAAGGATAACCAAATCAACCAGATAGAATCAAGAAAATGAGACGGACAAAATCATAAAAAAAATAAAAAATAAAAAGAATCAGCATACAAGGCTAAATCAATAATAGTATAATATAGCCTAATCCTATCAACCGTCAAATAAACCAACCACAATTGATATACAGTTCTTACTCCTTGGCAACAATTGAGTCATTCCATTACTCAAGCATTCAATCATCTACATTAAAGAACCAAACAAGGCAACCACATGTACACCTTTCCAATATCATCAACTTATCTCACCACACCAACCACTCATTCCATTCCTCAATCATTAAAGCTTGAAAATTTGTAAATATAAGACCACAAGCCTTTTTCATATCGACAAACATATATATATATATATATATATATATATATATTATCTAACCCTATTTATATATATAAATTTATTTTTAGTTTAGCTAAAGGGATAAGTTTGCAAAACATATTCTCTTAGATTCCTTATCATTTTATTTTATCAATTTTTTTTAATAGTGGTCAACAATATAGAAATAATAAATTTTATAATCATAAATGTATACATATATATATATTCATGTGGCCTATGGTTAATATATATATATGTGTGTGTGTGTGTGTATGTATGTATGTACTTATATTTTAGATACCTCCATATGTTTTACGTTACATTTAAATTTCCCTTCTATAAGCAATTATTAAAAATATATATATTGCACATATATACATGCATTTGTTAGAAAAGGAAAATGAAAAGAAATGGAAAAGAAAGGAGAAGAAAAGTACATGTAAGAAGATAGGAGAAAGAAAGAAGAAAGAGAAGAAAAGAAAAGAAAGGAAATTACAAGGAAAAAAAAGGAAATGGAAGAAGGAAAAGAAAATATTGACTATCACAACATCATAGCAACTAAACACACTAGATTATACACATATGTAACTATATTATAAGTAATATACAAACATTGTAATACATCATAGAGTTTTCCACTCACCTCAATTTTTTAACTTTAAAACTCAAAATAACCCTTGAAGAGTTGCGTAAATTCATTTCTTTTACTTGGTAATAAATGAATAACAAACTTAAAGCTAGTTTTAATAGTCAAACTCACTAAAAATTGAAATTAAAATTAAATCTACAAATATATATATTTTTGAATTCATCTAAATTTTAGCCTAAATTTTGAGTTTGAAATTTATCTAACAAGTGGGGTCTTGATGCAAAGTATTGCTTCCAAGGATCATAATGATGCTTACGGTTTTTGATTTAGGGTTAGTATGAAAAAGTAATGGATTTTTGAATTTTTTTTAGAGAAATTGGAGTTTGTAATTTGGAAGAAGAAAAAGAAGAGGAGACAGGAAGAAAGAAAGAAAAGAAAGAAGAGGAAAAGGGATGTCAAAAAAGGAAAAAAAAAGATGAGGAGAGAGAAATTGAGGTAGAAAGATAAGAATATATGAGTAGAAAAAAAAATCCAATTATGGGTTTTGTTAGCATGCCTATTAATTTTTATTAAATTATTTAAATTTTGATATTTTTATACAAAATTTATGTATATATTAAAGAGAATATTTTGAGTATAAATATATACTTAGAAATTCTATTGAATTATCATAAATTTAAAATTTTAATTCTTATTTGTTATTTGTTATAATTACCTAACGAATTTTGTTTCTTTCTTACTTTTCCATTTTAAAGTCTATTATTATTTGTTATAAAATTTCTATTATACATAAATTATTAAAGTAGTATAAATATTTTATAAATATGTATCATTAATCTTTCCAAAACTTTTCTTCATTAGTAAATTTACCTATGAAGCTTTAGTAGTCCAAAATGCATTGGAGTTAAATTTTTATATTAGTGATCATATTGTTATATTATAATTTTACATATATTTATTTTATTCTATATTTACTTTTGATTATCAATAAGATTCTTATGGTATCTCTTTAATTTTACAATCCTATTTATCATACTTATATTTCATGTATATAATTAACCTAAGTATTGAATTATTATTTGTATGCTTGTTTAACTTATATTTGTAGGTTTTGAAATTTATTAAACTATGTATTAAACTTGTTGATTTATTTATTTCTGTGTGTTTCTTTCTTAGTATTAATATATTAAAGTGACTTAATTTTCATTATTAATTTTCTCAAAATTTTAGAATCGTGAAAATATTATCCTTGCTACCCTAACTTAGAAGTACTTATTATTCCACTTATTTTCTTTAATTTTTGTATAGTTTTTTCAAAATTTATGGGGCATTTCAATTAGGTCTATCCCCTACCTTTCTGCGGTTTTGTGCTAATGTGTGGCATTGAAAGGATGTCTCTATAATACATGAAATTTTTAATTTTTATTTATTTATATGATATAGGTATTATCATAAAGAGCTAAGGATGAGGATGGAATTTTATAAAAAATCGAGGGGTAATTTGGTCATTTCACATGGAGCATATAAATACTACAAGTTGACTTAGAGAGCCTCCTTTTTGTCATTCTGAGTAATGAATAAAGCCGTAGAGAATAGACACTCCATACAAAAACCTAGGATGACAATAGGAAAAAGGAGCGAACCAATTCCAAGAACTCGAGGTAAGGATCGTTATACGAATTTCAAATTAGGATTATGGAATTTGCAATTATGAGAATCATTTGTTCATATAGAACATGAGGTATGTGAAGGGACACAAGAGAACAGATAATCGAAGATCTGAGATTTGTGACTTGTTGAAATTGAAGTATGTATGAAATTCTTTATAAGTTAGATGCAATTACATATTTAGAGATATAGTTAAGCTTAAGAATAAAGGGAATCAAGTGTAGGAGAAATTGGAGTAAAAGAAACAGGGTTTGTGGAGAATGCTAAGGGTGACATGGCCTACCAACAAGGTTATGTTTTGACTGTGTTGAAATGGAAAAGCGCACCGAGAGATAGACGACCTCCCAACATGGTCGTGTTTTGACCGTGTTATTTTAAGGGTAACATGGCCTCCCAACACCATTATGTTTCGACTGTGTTGAAATGGAAATGTGCATCAAGAGATACGTAACCCTTAACACGGTCCGTGTTAAGCCAAGAGTAACACGACCTCCTAACACGGTTGTGTTTAATCCGTGTTAAATGAAGAAGAACACAACCACCCAATACGGTCGTGTTCCAACCGTGTTGAAGCCAAGTTATACACCGAAAGATACACGACCTTTAATACGGTCATGCTTTAGCCTATGTTGAGCAACACGGTCCCCAACATGATCGTGTTGAATAAAGTATAACATAATTGTATATTCATTTAACTTCAAATTAAACAAATTTCTACGTAACTTAGATAGCTAGTAAAACCCTAGAGAAATTAAGAAATAGGATTAAGAAAATTAAGAAGGATATTGATCTTAGATTAAATACTAAGAAGAGCATGTTACTGTGTACAAATTTCTAATTTGATTAAGGTCTAAGACTGGGAAGTGCTTAAGGCTAGGATTCAAGGTATGTGTAACTTGTGTGCTGTTCTGTGTTTGCTTAAGTTAGAACAAATGTTGAAATGGATTAAGTGAACAATTCGGTTAAGTGTTTAAGTGATATACTGTATGTGCTTGGCTCGACTTAGAGGCCTGTAGTGGTAGACCCCTAGGAAACACTCCAATGATCCTTGTGTGACGTTGTCCCTAGTGGAGTTGTGCTTGGAAATGACCTGGGTTAGATGTGGATTAAGTGATTAAGTGTACATGGGTGTGGGGCCCATAGTGGCAATTCCCATCACAAGGTTTAAGTGGACATAGGTGTAGGGCCCATAGTGGTGGTTCCCTTCACCAAAGTTTAAGTGGATATGGGTGTAGGGCTTGTAGTGGCAATTCCCATCACCAGACTTAAGTGTACATAGGTGTGGGGCCAATAATGGCAGTTCCCATCACCAAGTTTAAGGATTAAGGGATCATGTGTGTGGGGCCCGTGGTGGTAGTTCCCATCACCAAATCATGTTCTAATGTGTTAAGTATGTTAAATGGGTCATGAGTACCCTATTGTATGCTTGTGGACAAAAATATGAAATGGTTGTTTGTGTTTAAGTTCTGCAAGATGTGTGTGATACTTGTTTATGTTTGTTCATGCATATGTGTTTGTGTTATACATACTGGGTATTAGTTCACCCTTCGGGGAACCATTTTTAGATGCAGGTGTTGAGGGATATGAGAATCCGGAAGATAACTTGGGTTTGGGTGAACTACAGAGAGAGGAAGATGAAGACTACCATTACTATTATGGTGATTAGTTTTTGAGGGAATCATGTATAGGACTATGTTAGATAGTATCTTTTGTAAATGTTATTTTTAGTGTTTAAAGACTTCCGCTATGTTAGATGTTTGATAGGGTTTAAGTTATTATTTGAATTTTGAGGATGTATAAAATGTTTTTATATAGGAGTTATAGGCTAAAATGTATCTGAGTTGTTTCAGAGCCTCAATGTGTTATTGTTAGATAAAGACACGTGGCAAGTAGTAGTGTGGCCTAAGGTTTCGGGGCATTATAGCTTAGGTGGTATCAGAGCCTTAATTTTATGATCTTTAGATACTTAAGTTTGAATCTATAGAGAATAAGTTCATGATCCTTATGAATTAAGTTTTGATCTATAGAGCATAGATTGTTGGTCCTAAAGAGCTTAGGTAATGATCCTTAGCACTAAGCGATGATCAATAGACATGAGTTTAAACAATAGAGTCTAAGATATGATTATTAGTAGGATTAAGCACTGGATCTATAAGATAGTGGGACATGAAGAGAGTGGGTAAAATATGGGGCTTGTACTTAATTATGTAATTATTTTCTTGCATTCTTTTAACTGTTAAGCTTTATATATGGAGAGACCCATGTGTAGTGGTACATGTGAATATACTTATACACTATGAAATTACTAATATAAGTAGATCTAGTTGTCTCTTCTTAAACAGAATGCCTCAAGAAGAATTACCGGATTAGGAGCTGGAGGGGGTCCTAAATGTGATAACCCTAATGAGGAGGAACATTAGTACCCACAACCATAAGGAGAAAGAGGTCAAATGGCTGAAGAAATAGTGCATATTGTGAACCACCTGGTGGGACTACTGGTACAAAAACACCAAGCACCTAATGTCCCATAGCATAGGAATGCCAATGAACCCATCAACTTCGATAGGTTCATAAGAGTAGCTAAGGAGTTTAACCCTAAAGTGGATGACCTAATCGAGACTGAGGATTGAGTACAGGAAATTGAGAAGACTTTTGTTGCCTTCCAGATACTAGAAGATAGGCTATATTCATGCTGAAGGGAATTGCAGCAAAATGGTGGGCTTCAGTCCCTAAACTTGCAAAGGAGTACATGAACTAGGCGGTGTTTAAGGAGTTGTTTTATTATAGATACTCCCTTAGAAACTCCAAAGATAGAATGGGGAACGAGTACTATAACTGTAAATAGGGGAACCGAACTATTGAAGATTATGAGGCAAAGTTGAATCGCTTCATTCAATTCCTTCTTGAAAATGTACACAATGATGACAAGTCCTAAGGCAAAAGGTTCTTGAGAGGATTGGAATTGGACCTACAACTTTCAGTAGGGGCCTTTTAGTTAAATACATACACTGAAATGGTAGACAAAGAAAATTACCTTGAACAAGATAAGAAAATTATAGAAGAATAGAGGAGTCGCAAAGCAACAATAGCTTTAGGAAAAAGACCAGCCTCTAGTGGAATAGAGCAAGACAGGGGTAAAAGACATCACTTGTTGCAAAATAGAACACCTAGAGCCATAGCCCCTCATCTTTAGATCAAGTAAGTGCCTTTGCCACTTACTGCAACAGACACAAACACTAAATGTTCCAGGTGTTATGGACCTCATGAGATAAGAGAGTGTAGATGGCTAGATGGGGCATGCTTCTCTTGTGGGAAGACAAGGCACATTAGCAAACATTGCATAGAAAGGTCAGTTCTCCTAATCTTTTATAATGTGTGCAACTAGAGGGGACACAAGGCAGTCAACTGTCCTCAAGGAATGATCAGAAACCAAACAAGGTCAGTTCAATAGGAAGCTAAACCTCCAGTGAGAAGATAAGGAGGTAGACCACAAGCAGGAGGTCCTAGACAAAGAGTTCCTACCACGGTGTTTGCCATTCATCAGCAATAGCACTAGGATATCCCAAATGTGGATAACATTACAGGTATGCTTCCAGTACACTCTTGTAATGCACATGTACTATTTCATATCAATGCATCTATGTCCTATGTGTGTGAGAATTTTGTTTGTGCATGTGCTTTCGATGTTGAAAATATGAATGACTGCTTGGCTATTAGTACTCCTTTGGGAATAGGAGGAAGAATAAGTAGAATATGCAGATGAGTGAGTATAGAAATACATGGTAGGGTGATGCTAGAAAATCTCTTGATATTAGAGATGATAGAGTTCGACATTATTTGGGTGTCAACTGGCTATCAAAATATCATGCCGCAATTGACTACCACAACATGGTGGTACAGTTTAATATACTCGAAGATGGATATTTTAAATACAAACTAGAGGTATAGAGACCTACTAGATTGCTTACTTATGAGATTTGGGGAAGAAGTAGACTGGCAACCATATCTGCTGAAGCTAATGAAGAAGTCAAGATGGAAGAAGTATAGATATTGAGGGAATTTCTTGATGTGTTCCCAGAAAATCTTCCTAGTTTACCCCTAGCTAGGGAAATAGAATTCAACATCGACTTGGTATAGGGTACTATACCCATATCAAAATCGGTCTACGGGATGGCACTAGTAGAATTAGAAGAACTAAGGAAGCAATTACAGGAGCTATAAGATAATGGTTTCATAAGACCTAGTGTTTCTCCTTGGGCTACACCGATCCTGTTTGTGAAGAAGAAAGATGGAAGCATGAGGCTCTGTATAGACTATAGGGAATTAAATAAGGTCACCATAAAGAATAAATATCCTTTTCCCAGGATAAATGACTTATTTGATCAGTTGCAAGGAGCTCAGGTGTTCTCCAAAGTAGATCTGAGATCAGGCTATCATTAACTCAGAATCAAAGAAGAAGACATCTAGAAAACAACATTTAAGACTGGATATGGGCACTATGAGTTTCTGGTGATGCCCTTTGGACTAACGAATGCACCAGCTATATTCATGGATTTAATGAATAGAGTATTTACAGATTTCTTGGATAAGTTTATAATCATCTTTATAGATGAAATCTTGATATACTCTAAAAGTGCTAAGGAAAATGAAGAGCACTTGAGACTAGTATTGAGCAAGCTACAAGATGAGAAGTTGTACGATAAATTTAGTAAATGTAAATTTTGGCTAGAACAAGTAGTTTTCTTAGGTCATGTAGTTAATAGGGATGGTATATCTATAGACCTAAAAAATGTGAGAGCAATAGTAGACTGGAACAGATCGAAGACAGATATAGAGGTAAGAAGTTTTCTAGGTTTAGCAGGCTACTATAAGAGATGATAGGAATCAGACTCTTCCAGGACCTATCACCAGGGCCCGAGCTAAGGGTCTCCAAAATCTAGCTTTGAGGGTTTTGCTAGAGAAACCTAACCTTGAGAAATCTAACCTACTTCCTACATCTTTACACTATAATTTTGATGCATTTTAGCAGGTTCATTTGTCAGTCCTATAAGATGTAAAAACACCCATACTACTGAGCGAATCAGGGTTGTCAACGGAACCTGATTCAAAAGCTTCTTGAAGACTGACGTCATGAAGGGGCATTTCTTTTATATATTTATTCTTTTATGAACTATTTTGGTTGTATTTTGGTTTTGGGACACTTTTATTTCCTTGTAATTTTCATTTAGGGCTAGCCACCTTAAAAGTGGCTAACTTGTAATTTTGACTACTTTTTAACCCTAGGAGTAGCAAGTATAAATACTTGCTTAAGAGAGGGTTTGAGGATACCATATTTTTCAGAATTGAGAGACACATTTCAAGTGTGAATTAGGGTTCTTTCCTTAGTTCAAAACTCTTATCAATTTCAACCTAAGAGTTGGAATTGTGGCGAGTGCGACAAAGGCGAATTGTGAGTCATATCAATTCAACTTTGTTGTATGTTCATTTCTTCTCTAGTGAGTCATATCTAGGGTAGATTTGGATCTTTCTTGGACATATTTGTGGTTATATTTCGTGGACAACAATCTTGTAAGATTGATTGTTTCTTTGAGTACTTCAATTACATATATCATTTTTAGTGCATTGGCGTGAATTTGTGATTGAAAGGGAAAGTGGATTTCATGGTTTTTATTGCTTTCTTTGATCTAATTTCCATGTGATTTTCAATCTTTATTGTGGTTACTTGGTGAATGTTACAAATAGAGATTATAATTACATCATTTGATTAACATTTTCCATCAAAATTTACAAGGTATTCACGTGAATTGTTTCCTTGGTGGACCGATTTTGTATGAGACTTGAGACTTGTTTTCTTGAGTCATTTGCTTGTGCTTGAAAGTGGATTTAGGCACATCAGGAGATTTGTAGAGAAGTTTTCCAAAATAGCAACTCTTCTCACCAGACTAACCAAGAAGAGTGCGAAATTTGAATGGGATGACAAATGTGAAGTCAGCTTTCAGTCGCTTAAAGAGAAACAGGTGCGGGCTCTAGTTTTGACTTTGCCTAAGAGTGGAGAAGAGTTTACAATGTATAGTGATGCCTTAGTTCAGGGGTTGGGGTATGTGTTAATTTAAGGTAGCCAAGTAATAGCATATACATCTCGATAATTAAAGCCGTATGAAAAGAACTACCTAACTCACGACCTGGAATTGGTAGTTGCAATACTAGCTTTAAAGCTATGAAGGCATTACTTATATAGAGAAAGGTGCAAAATCTTCATTGACCATAGAAGCCTGGAATACCTATTTATGTAGAAAGAGTTGAGCAAGAGACAGAGGAGATGGTTGGATTTAATTAAAGATTACAACTTGGAAATACAATACCATATAAGAAAAGCTAATGTGGTGGCAAATGCCCTTAGTAGAAAGAAACAGGGCAATGTAAGAACTCTCATCACTTCACAAAAAGATTTATTGGAAGACATGCAAAAAATAGAGCTAAAAGTTTTGACACAAGAAGTGGGAGCAAAAATTGCTACTTTGAGGATTCAGCCAACCATAGTGGACATAGTTAAATTGGGTCAGATGGAAGATAAGGATATTTAAGAGCTCAAGAGCAGAATGGGATAAGGCAAGGCACCAAACTTCAACTTAGATGCTGAAGGGACCTTAAGGTACAAAATGAGACTGTGTGCCGAGGGATGCAGAATTGAAGAGAGAGATAATGAAAGAGGCGCATCACTCCGCCTACACAATCTATCCTGGAAATACCAAAATGTACAAGGACGTGAAGAGCTATTATTGGTGGACAAACATGAAAAGAGAAATAGCAGAATATGTAGTCAAATACCTCACATGCCAGCAAATCAGAATAGAACACCAGAGACCAATTGGAGAATTATAGCCTCTTCTAGTATCTGAGTGGAAATGGGAGCATGTGACAATGGATTTTGTTACAGCCCTCCCGAATACCAAGGAGAAGCAAGATGCAATTTAGGTCATAGTGGATAGATTGACTAAGTCTGCTTATTTCATACCTATCAGGGTAGGATATAAATTAGAGAAACTGGCTTAGATATACATATAGGAGATAGTTAGACTACATGGAGTGCCAGTGAAAATCACTTTTGATAGATACATAAGGTTTGTGAGTAGATTCTGGAGCAGCCTACATAAGACATTGGGTATTAAACTGCAGTTCAGTACAACATTCCACCCACAAATAGATGGTCAGTGTGAAAGGACTATATAAATACTGGTAATTATTGGAATGGGTACATACCTCTAGTGGAGTTTGCCTATAATAACAGTTACCAGGCAACCATCTAGATAGCACCATATGAAGCTCTTTATATAAGAAGGTGCAGATCCCCACTACATTAGAATGAAGTGGGAGAAAGACAGATGATGGGGCTGAAGTTAGTACAAGAAGCAGTTGATAAAGTGAAACTAATCAGGCAGAGAATACAAACGACCCTGTTTCGACAAAAGAGATATGTAGATAAAAGAAGATGTCCTTTGGAGTTCTAAGTTGGAGATAAGGTATTATTGAGGATTTCTCTAACAAAGTGATAAGAATCAAAATCTGACAAGACCTATCATTAGGGCAAGAACTAAAGGATTTCGAATCTTGGTGATGAGGGCCCATTTTGAGCAAATTGACCCAGGAATTATTTGTTATCCAACCCCTTTTCTCTTATTTATGTATTATATATTCCAACAGGTACACTTAATAGGTCTTATAGGGCGATGGACAAACTTACTCATACTCAGCTTGTGGGTTATTCATGGACTGACTTGAACCGTCGAAGAGTTGGGCCAAAGAATCATATGGAAGAGTTAGCATGATGAAGACTATTTTCTTTTATTTTTGTAATTGTTCTTTAGACTATTTTATGTTGTATTTTCTTTTGGGATACTTTCATTTTGATTGTAATTTCCATTTAGGACCGGCCACCCTAAAAGTGGCATAGTTGTAATTTTGTGCATTTTCTAACCTTAAAGGGAGAAAGTATAAATACTTGCTTAAAGTATTGTTTTGGAGGCCATTTTTTTCAGATTAGAACATCACATTTTTGTGAGAGAGCTTAGGGTTTCCCTAGTTCAATTTCCTCTTATCAATTTCAATCCCAAGAGTTAAGATTGTGGCGAGTGCAACAAATTGAAATTGTGTGTCATATCAATTTCTACTTGTTGTGTTTTCTTTTTCTTCTCTAGTGTGTAATATTTAGGGTTGGATTAGAACATTTCTTGGTCAGATTTGAATTGGTATCAATTCGAATTAGTGTGTTTATTTTGAGTAATTATTATACTTGTGATTCTCCATCAATAATTGTTTATCATTTTGATCCGTGAATTGGATATTGTGGGAAAGGGAGATTTACGGAATTGGATCTTATTGTTATTATGTGTAATTTCGTGGAATTCTTGTGGTTGTTGTTTTATTGGAGAAGATTATCATTGTTGGATTGTTAATTGCATCTTTGAACCTTCGGATTTCATTAAATCTCCATTAGGCTTCACACAATTCATGATCCTATTGAACCGGTTTTTATTTGTGAATTGAAGTATTTTCTTTGATTCATTTGCATGTGCTTAATTTTGGTTTTGAGCACATCATCTTCTAGTATCAGAGCAATCTAATTTGGATAGTTAAGATTGATCACATCTTTGTTGGAAGAATGGCTTATAAACATTGAGATTTGACACCATTGTTCATGTGATTGAGACTAGTTTGATTGACATTGCTTGTTTGTCTTTCAAATTGGTTTTGTATGTGCTTAATCTTGGTTTTAGGCACATCATCTTTTGGTATCAGAGCTTGAGGTTTGTGAGAAGGGATTGCTTGCAATTTGAATTCGGAAATTAAGGGTTGTTGTAATATCATCTTGAATCGAATTGTATAAGTGAAAATTGAAGTATTTGATTATGTTGTAAGGTGTTACGATTGTTGCTTGTTGTTGTACACTTGGAAGCTTGAACACTCTTGGCTTCCTTTGATTATTGGCCGTGATTGTGTAGTAAATTTTGAAGCAAACCATGACGGATTGAGAGTAGTGTTCAATTGGTGAAGTGGATTTGTGTTGTGTACATTTATTTTCGGAAAAGTGGAGGAGTAAAACTTGTATTTCCAGATTTGAATTCAGATTTGAAGTGTGAATTAAGAAGCCAGTTTGAAATTTCAAAACACACATTAAGTCATTGTTTAATTGTGTGTCATTTGAATTTGAAATAACTTCTTACCATTTGTGGAATTGTGTACTTATTGAACTCCTTTTTTGAATTTGAAAGTGGGTTACCTTATCTTGTGTAGAAGTTGTGGTTTTGGTTATAGTTTGTGGAAGTAAAAGTGTGCTGTGGCTTGAAGAGTGCATTTGGTGTCATATCCTTATTAATTTAGTAAAGGTTGTATACATTTGGTGTTGGTTATTGTATGTGTTGTCAAGAACATTGTGGTAGTGGCGTGAAGCATTGTGAACCATGAGCTCCTTGTATGTGGGAGAAAGGAAAGCTAATTGAATTTGAATTCCATCATTGGAATTCCATAATTTGAAGAAGCTTGTGTAGTGTGCCATGTGATTTCTTGTGCAAATTGGAAGTAGAAGTGTACAATTTTCAGATTTGCATTGTGTGGGATAATAGGGAATTTATTTGAATTCAAACACATCCATTAAGTTAAGGAAGTTATTAAGTGGTATTGATTGTGTTCCATTTGAATTTGAAATTTGATTATTACCATTTGTGGAAAGTAGCATTAAGGAGTGTTATTTAAATTATTGCCGTGTTGCATGTGTATAAGTTGCAGTTTGGGAAAATTGTGTTAGAAGTGGAGAGTGCACTATATATAAAAAGGTGTGTATATGGCATTGTATTTTTGAATTTAGTGAAGGGTGTGTGTGTGTGGCGTTGCATTTGTGTGCTAAGTAAAGGGTGTATGTGTGTTGATTGAAAAGGGGATTGCAAGTGGTGCATGTGGTGGTGAAGAGTGTTTGCACCATGAGCAAAGGAAGTATGTGGCGGTGTGGAATTATACCTTTGTGTGTAGTATAAGGTGCTGCACATTAAGATCAAGTGTGAGTGTGAACAGTGGCTAAGAAATGAAGTTAAGTAGTGAAGTTTGAAATTCAAAACTAAGCATTTAAGTGTGAAAGTTATTGAGTATTATTACTTAAACACTTGCTTAGTTGAATTTAATATCTTAAGTACTTAGAAGTGTTTAACTGTTGCTTCATTTATTTTATCATAATTGAAGTAAGGAGTAGTGTTGTGTATAAGTGAACCGTAGGAGTATTTGTTGCATTAATTGTTGTTGATCCATGGGAGTGTAAGTGTGTGTTTGTTGCCATGGTGTGGTGAAGTGTATTGTGGTTGTTGAAGTTAGTAAGCAAAATGTCAAGTGAGTTGTATTTGTCTACTAACGTACTGTGTCGGGATATGACTTCTTTTCCAACCATTGATGAGGGACAAAGAGAAAACTTGTTCCATACTTTTTGTAGGGTACAAGGAAACTTGTGCGTAATCATTATTGATGGTGGTAGTTATACTAATGTTGTAGCTGCATCATTAGTATCGAAGTTGAAACTTGAAACTATCCCACATCCCGAACCCTATACATTACATTGGTTGAATGATCAGGATGGTCTTTGTGTGACCCAAAGGGCTAGGGTACCCTTCAGTATAGGGGATAAGTACTGTGATGAGTTTGAATGCGATATTCTTCTTATGTGTACATCTCATATATTGCTTGGTAGGCCATAGTTGTATGATAGGAAGATATTACATGATGAATATAGAAATACTTATATGTTCAAAAAAGATGGTAAACGTATAGTATTGAATCCTATGTTGCCATCAGAGGTCAAGAAGATGCAAAGACAGATAAAACAACCATCACAGATTCCTAAGGATCATAGTCACATGATTAAACCTTCAGAAGACCAAATTGTGCAGATGCAGATACGCTAACCTTTAAAGGTTCTTGAGGGCTTTAGTGACATGAGCCAACCTTTAGAGCACAAAATTTGTCAGACACCAATGTGCCAACCTTCAGAGGATCCCGATGATCATAGTCAGACGAGCAAACCACTAGAGAGCTAGACTATTAAGAGAAAGTTATGTTCAGCTTCAGAGGTTTCAAAGGATAGTGAGCAGTTGGGCCAACCATTAAAGGGCTATGAGGATCAATACCATACAGATGAGTTAGAAAAAGAGGAAACAAAATCAATGGAATGGGTTGAGACGGGGGAGACGTCAATAGATAATGAGTCCTTGTTTATGTTGCAGATGAGATACATCCTAGAAATAGAGGAGAGAAAATAATCACTTACTGTGGTATTTCAGATATTAGGATTCTGCAGAGATACTTCTTCAGATGGATTGCTTTTAGAAAACAGAGTCTCTACTGCATTTTATCTGCCAGATTTGAGGACAAATCTTTTTGAGGCTCGAGGAGATGATAAGAATTAAAATCCGACAAGACCTATCATTAGCACAAGAACTAAAGGATTTCGAATCTTGGCGATGAGGGCCCATTTTGAGCAAATCGACCCAAGAATTATTTGTTATCTAACCCCTTTTCTCTTATTCATGTATTAGATATTCCAACAGACACACTTAATAGGTCTTATAGGGCGATGGACAAACTCACTTATGTTCAGCTTGTGAGTTATCTATGGATCGAATTGAACCATCGAAGAGTTAGGCCGAAGAATCATATGGAAGAGTTAGCATGATGAAGACTATTTTCTTTTATTTTTTTAATTGTTCTTTAGACTATTTTATGTTATATTTTCTTTTGGGACACTTTCATTTTGATTGTAATTTCCATTTAGGACCGGCTACCCTAAAAGTGGCATAGTTGTAATTTTGTGCATTTTCTAACCCTAAAGGGAGCAAGTATAAATACTTGATTAAAGTAGGGTTTTAGAGGCCATTTTTTTTTTTCAGATTAGAATGTCACATTTTCGTGAGAGAGCTTAGGGTTTCCTTAGTTCAATTTCCTCTTATCAATTTCAATCCCAAGAGTTGAGATTGTGGCGAATGCAACGAATTGAAATTGTGATTCATATCAATCTCTACTTGTTGTGTTTTCTTTTTCTTCTCTAGTGTGTAATATCTAGGGTTGGATTAGAACATTTCTTAGTCAGATTTGAATTGGTATCAATTCGAATTAGTGTGTTTATTTTGAGTAATTATTATACTTGTGATTCTCCATCAATAATTGTTTATCATTTTGATCCGTGAATTAGATATTGTGGGAAAGGGAGATTTACGGAATTGGATCTTATTGTTATTGTGTGTAATTCATGTGGAATTCTTGTGGTTGTTGTTTTATTGGAGAAGATTATCGTTGTTGGATTGTTAATTGCATCTTTGAACCTTCGGATTTCATTAAATCTCCATTAGGGTTCACGTAATTCATGATCCTATTGAACCGGTTTTTATTTGTGAATTGAAGTTGTTTCTTTGATTCATTTGCATGTGCTTAATCTTGGTTTTGAGCACATCATTTTTTGGTATCAGAGCAATCTAATTTGGATACTTAAGATTGATCACATCCTCGTTGGAAGAATTGGTTATAAACATTGAGATTTGACACCATTGTTCTTGTGATTGAGACTGGTTTGATTGACATTGCTTGTTTGTCTTTCAAATTGGTTTTGTATGTGCTTAATCTTGGTTTTAGGCACATCACAAAGGGAGTAATCAGATTCGGGTTGAGGGGAAAGTTAGACTTGAGGTATATATGCTCGTTTGAGATCTTAGAGAGAATAGGTATGGTGGCTTACAGGTTAACTCTTCTAACGAATTTGGCCAGGGTATATGATGTATTCCATATATCTATATTGAGGAAGTATGTACCTAACCTGGATCAGATAGTGGCTTTGGAACCACTGAATGTGTAGCCAAATCTGACATCTTTGGAAAGGCCAATAAGGATTTTGGACACTAAGGAACGGGTATTAAGACAGAAAACAATCCCTTATGTTAAAGTGCAGTGGACAAACCAAATGGAAAGGGAAGCGACATGGGAATTAGAGGAAGAAATGAAGAGAAAGCATCAAGAACTCTTCTAAAATTAGGTACTTTCGAGGACAAAAGTTTTTTTTTTTTTCTTTTTTTTTTTTTTGGGGGGGGGGGGGTGGTTGCTGGGGGGAGAATGTAATACACAAAATTTTTAATTTTTATTTATTTATATGATATAGGTATTATCATAAAGAGCTAAGGACAAGGATGGAATTTTATAAAAATTTGAGGGGCAATTTGATCATTTCACATAGAGCATATAAATACTACAAGTTGACATAGAGAGCCTCTTTTTTGTCATTCTAATTGGTGAACAGAGCCATAGAGAACAAACGCTCCATACGAAAACCTAGGATGACTATAGGAAAAAGGAGTAAACCAATTCCAAGAATCGAGGTAAGGATCGTTATGCGAATTTCAAATTAAGATTATGCAATTTGTAATTATGAGAATCATTTGTTCATATAGAACACGAGATGCGTGAAGGGACACAAGAGAACAAAGAATCGACGATCCAGGATTTGTGACTTGTTGAAATTGAAGTAAGTATGAAATTCTTTATAAGTTAGATGCAATTACATATTTAGAGATTTAGTTAAGCTTAAGAATAAAGGGAATCAAGTGTAAGAGAAATTGGAGTAGAAGAAATAGGGTTCATAGAGAATGCTGATGGTAACAAGACCTATTAACACGGTTGTGTTTCGACCATGTTGAAATGGAAAGTGCATCGAGAGATACACGACCTCCCAACACAGTCGTATTTCGACCATGTTAAAATGGAAAGGTGCATTAAGAGATACACGACCCCCAATACGGTTGTGTTTCGATAGTGTTAAGTCAAGAGTAATATGGCCTCCTAATATGGTCATGTTTAATCTGTGTCAAATGAAGAACACGACCGCCCAACACGATCGTGTTCCAATTGTATTGAAGCTAAGTTATACACCAAAGGATACACGACCCTTAACACAGTCATGCTTTGACTAATGTTGAGCAACACGGTTCCCAACATGACCGTGTTGAATAAAGTATAACATAATTGTATATTCATTTAACTTCAAATTAAACTAATTTCTACATAACCTAGATAGCTAGTAAGACCCTAAAGGAATCAAGAAATAGGATTAAGAAAATCAAGAATGATATTGATCTTAGATTGAATACTAAGAAGAGCATGTTGATGTGTATAGATTTTCAATTAGTTTAAAGTCCAAGACCAAGAAGTGCTTAAGGCTAGGATTCAAGGTACATGTAACTTATGTGCTGTTCTCCGTTTGCTTAAGTTAGTACATGTGTTGAAATGGGTTAAGTGAACAATCCGGTTAAGTTTTAAAGTGATATACTATATGTGCTTAGCTCAGCTTAGAGGCTCGTAGTGGCAGATCCTTAAGGAATACCTTGATCTTTGTGTGATGTTGTCCCTAGTGGAGTCGTGCTTGGAAATGATCTGGGTTGAATGTGGATTAAGTGATTAAGTGTACATGGGTATGAGGCCTGTAGTGGCAATTCCCATCACCAGGTTTAAGCGAACATAGGTGTAGAGCTCATAGTGGTAGTTCTCATCACCAAGGTTTAAGCGGACATGGGTTTGGGGCCTGTAGTGGCAGTTCCCATCACCAAGTTTAAGGATTAAGGGATCATGGGTGTAGGGCTTGTAGTGGCAATTCCCATCACCAAATCATGCTCCAATGTGTTAAGCGTGTTAAAAGGGTCATGAGTACCCTATTGTATGCTTGTGGACATAAATCATATTATGAAATGGTTGTCTGTGTTTCAGTTCTACATGATGTATGTGATACTTGTTTATGTTTATTCATGCGTATGTGTTTGTGTTATACGTACTGGGCATTAGCTCATTCTTCGAGTAATCATTTTTAGATGCAAGTGTTGAGGGAGAAGAGAATCCAAAAGATAACATGGGTTTAGCTTAACGAAAGAGAGAGGAAGATGGAAACTACCATTACTATTATGGTGATCAATTTTTGGGAGAATTATGTCATAGGACTATGTTAGATAGTATCTTTTGAAAATGTTATTTTTGGTGTTTAAAGATTTCCGCTACGTTAGATGTTTGATAAGGTTTAAGTTATTATTTGAATTTTGAGGATGTATGAAATGTTTTTATATAGGAGTTATAGGCTAAAATGTATCTGAGTTGTTTCAAAGCCTTAACGTATTCTTGTCAAATAACGACATGTAGCGAGCAGTAGCGCAATTCGAGGTTTCGGAACATTACAATCTCTCTTCTTTTATTTTATCATTAGCATATTTAGAGCAACTTAAGATTGTTTTTCATGCAAGAATAGGTATCCTTTAATTTCTCATAATCATAGGTTTATTTATAAAAAAATGGTGGTTTTTTATTGCTCCTTGTGCCTTTAACTAGTCTTAGGCCATGAAGACTATTCAATCAAGCTAAATAAGCTTGCAAGACAAAAAAAAAAAAAAATGAGCTATTGGGAGCAAGAAGTGTTTTCATGCAAGGATGGGTGTCCTTTAATTTCTCATAATCATAGGTTTATTAATAAAAATTGGTGTTTGTTAATTGCTCCTTATGCCTTTAACTAGTCTTGGGCTATGAAGAGTATTCAATTAAGCTAATTAAGCCTACAAGACAAACAAACGAGAACTATTGGGAGTTAGAAGTGTTTCTAGCACGTGCATTTGGTGATGAAGTGGTGATAAGGGAAATCAAGTAGTGCAAGAGTTTCGAATTCCCCACCTTGTTGGAGTAATCCCCTATTTATAGTGCGAGAGAGGAGTAATATTTATGGCAATTGAATTTGTCATCAAGACACCTACTTCACTTTAGGAAAAATTCAATAGAATGTGTTATGGAAAAGTTAAATTTACTTTCCATATTTATCCTCTTTCCTTAGAGATGCATCTGGCTTGTGAATAGGCCTAATGTCGAAATATCATATAGCAGTGTTAAAGATTGTTAGATTGTGATTGTATGAGATTAAGCAGAAAAGATCTACTACCTACTTATATTGGATGTTTAGTCGAAATAAAAAACGTAAATTTGATGCTCCATGTGTTCAATATGCACTTGCACATTCTAGTAGATTTGATATTTCTAGTGTATCTATAAAGTGAAAATGTTTTAAAGGATTTACCAAAAAACAAAAAAGAAAAAATGTTTTAAATGGGCAGAACTTAAAGGCAGTCTACTAAACCTGGACTAGGGAAGGAAAATATGCTATATGGTAGAAGTTGATTTCACACCATGTGAGTTTAATTTTGTTACTGATTCTGAATGTTCCATTTAGCTGGCTCTTCTGTTTCTAATGCTCTTTCATTTAGCAGGTTTTGGGGATGGAAAAAAGACAAGTGTCTATAGGTTCTGGCTCTAAATCTAGGGACAGGGTTGTTATTGTAGTGGATGTAAATATACAGTGTGTTGTTGATGTTCTTTCGAAAACTTTAAGTGATTATAGGTAGTTGATACAATCACTTTCCAAAAAATAATAATCAAGGTTGTTCATGATGTACCCCAGAGTTTTGAAGGAAGAGCTTTGATATATTAATGGGTTAAGTTACTTGCTTCTTCATATTTTACTGGAACAAGGCAATCCCCAAATATTTTTCTTGGAAAAGGGAATATTGGTACTTGTTGCATTTTGTTGAAAGTAATTGCTCTCAACAATAATGGTGCCTGAAGATATCTGGTGGCATTTTCAGAAGAACTTCATGTGCTACTATCATCCGTACCGACATTGAAGCAGCTTCTTCAAGGATGACAACAGGGATATGCCGATTTTGTTGTTGGGCGATTACAAGTTAAAACAGTGAATTTTCTTCCGCAAAGTAGGCCTTTGTTGACTCCTAGAATTGCACTTTCTGAGTTTATGGTCTTTTAAACACCAGGATGCTTGTGATAGGTTGTCCGTTCATATATTTTTACCATTTATGAATGTTTTTGATAGGAAAAAACCTCTTACATTATCTGCTTTTCTTGAATAGTGCAATCAGATGAAATTTTTTCAGAACTTTTTCTTTGTCTTTTTCTTTTTTATGTTTAAATAGTACTAAATTCTGTTGAGATGCTTGTAGTGAGTGTTATAAATACTAATCTTTTATGTTTAAATGATACTAAATTATGCTAAAATGCTTGTATAAAGTTCACTAAAAAAAATAATATTAGACTCCTAAAAATAATTTTTTGACACCACCAAACCCACCCCCCCTCCCTTTTTTTTCGGTGATATTGTAGTTAATAACAAATATTTCCTGATGATTATAACTTATATGTTTACTGAATTATCGTATATGACGTCTTTGGATCTTTTAAAGATTATATTGATATTTCCACTTTTTCTTGCTTCATTTCATGTATTAAAATTTTAAAATTACATACATAGTCAAGATAAGTTTTCATAAATACATAGATGGTCTAAGCAATTTTTAAATTTTCATAAGTCCAATACATGGTAGAGAGCTATGAATGTACAACTGAAATTAAGTATATTAGTATAATTTTAAAAATTCACAAGAATTATCTGTACGGGATTTGATACCACAATCACCGGTTCGTGGTTTTCTGTAAACTTTTTTGTTGATTTTATTGCAACATAAGAAATATTACCAACCTTGTATACCTTCATTTTACCTAAGACTTCATTCTTGGAAGAGTCCAATCTTTCTCTCTGTAATAATCATAATACTATAACGTTAACACATAAGTTCAATGTTATTTTAAAATAAATTATAAATCAACTTTCAACAACTATAAAATTGAGAACACTCACAAGAAAACATATTATGGTAGCATCTGGTTGTCATGGTATTGAACTAAATATAATTTGGTTTGCATGATGAACTAAGTCATTGGACAAAATAGATATCAAGGTATTCAAGAAGATGTAAAAAATTTGTACTTTATATTTGATTAAACAAAAATTTATTCAATTAAAAAAAATAAACATATTCTCAAAACTAAAAAAATAATCTTATATTATCATTATTCCTTTTGCCATCATGTTTATGTCAACTTTTTTAGTAAGATTTTAGGTTGATGCTAAAAATAACTCTGTATTACTATAAAAATATGTATTCTCTATTCTATAAATCAAATATTGTACAAAAGGATTATATTGTATTACTATTTTTGTATGGTTCTAACTAGTTTTTTTTTTTTTTATATTATTTAGTTTTGCAAATCAAAGGTACCCTAAATGTAATAAAGAGCTATGCTTGGTAGAGGTGATAAGGAAAGAAAAGTAGTTGCGCGAAGATTTTATAGTTCGAATGCTGTTTTCTCATAAGAATGGTATAGATCTGAATCTTCCTTCTAATTATAATTTGAATAGATATATATATATATATATATATATGATACTTTATTTCTTATAGAGTGAAATTAGTCATATGAATTATAATGAGAGTAAAATTCAAAGTCTGCAGTCAAAGTGAGACCGACAACTCTACATAAACTAGAGAGCGACTTAACTGACGCGTCCCCTAAATATCAGTAATCAAAGTCAGTCTAAGCCACATACAATGCACATTGCCGTGAACCCTCTGGATTGCTCTCTGACTTGACTTGGACTCTAAACCCTTTTTTTTTGGACTTCTCTCTAATTTTCCACTGAGATAATGTTAGCATGTTTTCTATTATTTGAACATGGAGATAATGGTTGAAAAGGAAAGAGCAAGTTACATTTCATGCGATACCATTTGCTAAGACGACGACAGTAAAAGGAACATGTACATGCCAATTTACACTGGTAATCTATACCTTTCAATTAGAAAAAGAATTGAGGCATCGCGAAAATGAAGAAATATCCCAAGTTCTGCATTTGCTGCTGATTTTGCTTATTTAAATTTGGAGCCTGGACGTTGAAATTCAGCAGAATCAAAAGAATCAAGACTTAGTAGCTTTCAAAGACAAATCAGAACAAACACCTAGAATGAATGCTTATGTAGTTTTGTAACAATATTTTAAACAAATTACAGTTTAACTTCTTCCAGAATGACTTGATAATCAGCCTAAATAATGATTTATGAGTTCATTCTATATCTTTACCATTGTCAATTGGTAATAATAATAATATGTTTTGTACAGAGGTATCGCAGAACTTCATCAGAATCATAGAACATCATGCTAGTGAGCTACTTAGTATAGAAGCAATTTCATTATGGTGCGAGAAGCAGGTTAGCACAATCGTCGCAATAGTGAAATTCATCATTCTGATGCCTAAAGACAACCAAATCCAGTTATGTCTAAACAAAACATTTACAGTGAAGCAACAAGATGGATTCAGTTTCTTGTATACCTTTTGATGCTCCCTTCATTATAACACACCCGTGCAGTCATATAACAAAGGAATGTCTGTCTTCTCCTTTCATAGCAAAACAAATCTGCTTTCGTACTTTCATGGTGAAGCCCATAACCACAGCTTTAGGATCTATTAGGGAGATAAAAACAACAGCCTTGGCGTTTGAAGCAGAAAAGTGGAATGTGCATATTGAGAAAACATGCGTTTTCATGGATATCATTAGCTAATTTAATATGAAGTTAACGAAAAGAAACAATAGTTTTTCTTTCTTCTACTTAATTGACTCTAAATAAGTTTAGTTGAGTCATATTTGAGCTTGTCAAGTAGACTTTCCATCGAGCTTTAAGCCCCATAATTAAGTTTGATCAAGTTTTGAATTTTCGAGTAGAGTTTAAGCTTGAGCTCAACACTATTCAACTCAATTAATAGTTTAACAGCTAATCATATATGAAACAATAATGTAAGCAAGAGAACCGATATGTTTATTTCGTATTATGTCACAAACTAGAGTTTATTCAACTATTATAATCTCCACTATGATATGATGTGATAATTATAACTCTACACTAATAACAGGAAATAAAAAACTCAGAAATTGAAATCACTTAGGATCACCCTTGCAATGATACATCATATATGCGATGGCAAAACAGAACATGTTTTCACCAATTGACTCAATGATAGATTAGAAATTTATCCAAAGACCCTAACTAAAAGGACGAATGAATCTCAGCAAGCTATGCAGTTTCCAAGGAAACTTATATTGCACTTAGAAAGGAGGTAGGAGAAGGAGGTATCGGAATGTCTACAGTCCCTTCAAGCATCAACAAAACCTTTCTCATTGAAGGGCGCAGTGATGGATCTTCAGGAGTGCACCAAAGTCCTACCTTCACCATCCTTTCTAATTGCCTTGTGTTGACAAGATCACGTTCATAATTCACTAATTTATTCAACTCGCCTGCTTCAAAACACTTGTACACCCATTCCTCAAGAACACTTTCTTCTTCAGGAAGCTCCCAGTTTACACATCGCCGAGAACATATGATCTCCATCAATACAATTCCAAAACTGTAGACATCTGCTTTTACTGTAATAGGCATTTTCTTATACCATTCCGGAGCTACATACCCTTTTGTTCCCCTTATTGCAGTAATAGTGTTGGTTTGATTTGCCTTCAACAGCTTTGATAATCCAAAATCGGATATCTTTGCACATCCATATTCATCGATAAGTATGTTTTGAGGCTTGATATCACAATGGATGATTTGTGTCTCACACTCTTCATGTAGATAGAGGAGTCCTCTAGCTATATTGCGAGCAATTCCCATCTTTTCTTCCCAATGAAGATGTTTTTCTGGTGTGAAAAGAACATCAGCAAGAGAACCATTGCTCATAAACTCATAAACCAAAAGCCTATCAGACCCTTCAAGACAGTACCCAATTAAGCGCACGAGATTTCTATGGTGGGTTCTTCCTATAATTTTCACTTCATTTTGGAATTCTTTTTCACCATCAGATGAAAATCCCTCCAGTTTCTTGACGGCTATTGTTCCTAAACAATCTGGAAGCGTCCCCTTATAAACTCTTCCAAATGCTCCTCTGCCAATCTCTTCCGCAAAGTCATTGGTCATTTGCTTAAGCTCATCAAAAGTAAATGATCTCAATGCAACATCCTTTACGGTTTTGACGTTTTCGTTTTTCGGAATGGCTTTATATGCCCAAACCCGATTCACATAGATAAGTACTGCAGACACCAGGATCATCACGAGTCCGCAAGCACCAATTGCAACGCTTATGGCCAAAATATCCATCCGAATTTCTTTCCTTCCCTCTCTTGTATGAAGAATGCCATCTGTGCCGCTACCACTGCTGTAATCACCAACTTTAATAAAAACCATATTCTGATCACCAAGTTCTCTCCGACCATGTCTAAGAGGAAGCCTCTGCTTTTTGCAAGTTCCATCTTTATATGACACAGCTTCACAATTACAATCCTGAATGCATGCTGTCTGGCATTGGTCAATCGTAGGTAATGACAAACTAGAATAATCGTTTTCTTCCCATTTGGTGTTGGGAACTGATCGCATAGTGTAGCTAATATTTCCTTCTGAACTCTCGCAACTTTGTGTTGCGAAATTCCTTTCACACCCTGAAGTCCAATTGCCTTGGCTTACGGGTTCGAATTCTGGAAGGCACTTGCACGTAATATTCTGATCTATATTAGTGCAATATCCATTAATTCCACATATGCCAAGAGGGTCACACTTATCGCCGGAAGAAAACCATTGGATTGACCAGCCCTTATTTGATGTTAAGTTGTATGAATACAATCTAAAAATACCATCAGCATCTAGTCTCATAAGCACAATATTTGTTTCCTTTGGGATTCCTCCTCCTGTAATGTTTTTCACGTACTCCCCCGTGGTGTTTTGCAGGAACAAAGCCCCGCCATTGTCAAGGCAGAGAGTAATATTATCTCCTAATCCATTTGTGCCCGATGCCCAATAAGCATAATTGGCTATATCTGGCATGTTAATTGGATACTGCACAAGATTGCCATCTTGTTGCATCTTGAGGCGAAAGATGCCCGTAGATGGATCGGTTTCAGAAACACTAGAAAATAACTCTTTCCCTGCTGGAAGACGTTGTCCTGCTAAAAGGGTGTTTGTTGGTGTGTTGAAACTCTGCCATACTATATCTCGACCAGAATTGTAGAGTACAAAATTTCCTGAATCAAGCATCGAGGCAAAAGCAGCAGAATCCAGGGGAGTAGCGATGGTTGTGTCTTGCGCTTGAGTTGACTGGAGAATGAGTCCTCCATCTCTATTGAAACGTAATGTTGCATCAGATGAAACCGGAGGACTGTCACGGTTCGCCAACCAAACAACAGTTTTGTCGGGAATTCCTGGGATGAAAACTCCAACCATGTAGCCATTTCCTTGAGGAAAGAACCCAAAGGCATAGAGACCAGAAGGTGATAGCCAGTTGGAGTTGTTGAGAGGTGTTAAAGTTGAGGTAAAAGAGATGTTTGATCGCTTTTGAGAAGCTGCTACAGATGCAAATATTGCTAAATGAAAGAAGAACGAAACAGCATCCATGACAACACAACACCAATCTTTCCCTCTCAAAATACAAATACTTGGTTGGATGTTTTTGAAGAACCGACTACGCCAATTTATATGCAAACTGTGTTTATACTTTCTTCCGTGTTGGAAGTAGAAAATGACTTCAAAGACTTCAACGGCAATAATCAAAGTCATAGTCAGTCTATGTAAGCTTCATGTACATGGAATGTCCTTGGAATCAACCCCTATATCGGTCTTCCCTCTAATTTCCAACTGAAATAATTTTAACAAGTTGTCTATGCTTTTTTGGGTTTTGATATTATTATATTTATATCTATGGTATGAAAATAGAGATAATAAGAGGAAGTTACATTCCATCTGTAGAACTTACGAATTTTCAGTGCAAAATGAACTAGGGAAACAGCATACCCCCTAAAAAAAAAAGGAAAAGAATTTTCAAGAGAAATGCAAATAACCACTAAACTTTGAGTTCAATGAAAAAAAAAATCTCTATACTTATAAAACTTATTAAATATCCTTAAACTCTTATGAATTGGTAAGCAACTCCAAATAACTCCTAAATTTTGGTCTCATACTCCTCAAACTTATCAAGGTATATTTTAATGACTCTTAAACTTTGACTTCCATGTATTATTATTTTGAAAGGAAAAAGCAAAGATCATTAATATTGTCAATTTGTAAGAATTTAGGAATATTAAAGTACATTTTTTTTTTGATGTTTCATTCCAATCTCAAATCTTAATTTTGAAACATAGGAAGCTTCCCCAGGGTGCCAAATGAAAAACCCACCTTTGTGTCACGCTTTAGAGGGGGGCCTAAAAGTTTATTTCCACTAAAAGATATCACGTCATGTGTGCATCCGTTACATAATAACTGCCTTATGAGTCAAAAGTCATAGGATTCTAAATAATTATTTAATTAATTTCAACTATTCATATTACATATAATCATATAATAAGAATATAACTACGAATTCCCATGTTTCACAGTCGATCAAGATCATAGAGAATTGAAATCCCCTACTAAAACAATAAAATGGAAAAATGTATGTAAGTTTTACAAATTTCATTCCTACATTGAGTTTCTAAGAATAAAATTTCATCATTTAACCTGTTAAAATACAATAATTGACAAAATAGAATGCCTTTAGCATTCTACCATTTCATTCCAACTATTTCGTATTCATTGGAATAGATCACAACAGTATCTCAATGGTGGGCTTTGTCTAAGTTCTACCATAATATAGACCACAAGTCTCACATAACTAGATTTAAAATAATTACAAACATTCAACTATCGAAACTTCCATGAATCTATAGAAGAAGGTTATTTAAACTCTCACCCTTACATCTTATCCTATCTTAAAATTTTGAAATTTTCCTGCAAAACAATCTATGGAGAGGTGAGCATACTGCGACTTAGTGAGATGGGAGTCCAATACTCTCAATACTACACATGCACAAACAATTCACGTAAGTTTTTAATCATATGCTATGCATGAGCAACTGTATGCAATGTAACATCATCCGTGGTCTTTCGGTAACCAACATGAAGTCTAGGGTTTACACACCCCTTGACCTTGTGTTGGGGATTCACATCACTACCATCAGTACTTAGGTCTCACAACCCAATTTGTAACGCTCCAAAATGTGGGCCATGCTACTACACACCATGTGTCTTTATCTCACAAGAACACGTTAAGGCTCTTAATCAACTCTAATACATTTTAACATGTAACTCCTATATAAAAGCATTTCATAAATCCCCAAAATTCAAATAATTTTATAAGTCATATCAAATATCTAACGCAGCGGAAGTCCTTAAACACTAAAATAACATTCTCAAGAGATATTGTTTATTATAGTTAAATAACATAAATCTCCTAAATCCTAATTATCTTAATAATAATGGTAATCTTTGTCTTCCTCTCTCTATGGCTCACCTAAACCCAAGTTATCTTTTGGGTTCTCATCTTCCTTAACACTTGCATCTAAAAATATTCCCTGAAGGGTGAGTGAATGCCTAATATATATAACACAAACACATATGCATTAACAAACATGAACAAGTATCACACACATCATGTAGTACTTAAACACAAACAACCATTTCTTAATATATTTTATGTCCATAAGCATCAATAGGGTACTCATGACCCCCTTAATACACTTAACACATTGGAGCATGATTTGGTGATGGGAATTGCCACTATGGGCCCCACGCCCATGATTCCTTAATCCTTAAACTTGATAATGGCAATTGCCACTACGGGCTCCACACCCATGGTACACTTAATCTGGGTGATGGGAACTACCACTACGAGCCCTACACCCATGTTCACTTAGACCACTTAATCCTAGTGATGGGAACTACCACTATGGGCTCCACACCCATGGTACACTTAATCTTGGTGATGGGAACTACCATTACGAGCCCTACACCCATGTTTACTCAAACCACTTAATCCTAGTGATGGGAACTACCACTACGAGCTCTAAACCCATGTACACTTAAACCTATTAACAACATCCAACCCAAATCATTTCTAAGCACGACTTCACTAGGGACAATGTCACACAAAGATCAATGGGGTACCCATTACGGATCTGCCACTATAGGTGATACGATCCCAAGAGCCCAGATATGAGCACTAAAGAAAACAAAGTCAATCTGAGCTCTAGGTGGCAGTATGGGAACCAACAAAGGAGGACATAGACGGCGGGGGGACTTAAGGCGAATATTGGCTAGCCTTAAGCCGGCCTTGAATAAAGGCCGGCCGTGTTAGCTTCAAGGCCGCAGGCCTAAAATAAAGGCCACCGGCCTTAGGTGCCGGCCTATATGTTTAGGCCGCCGGCCAATGTTTTCGCACAAATTTTTTAGATGGTATAAATAGGTGTCCTTAGGGCTTTTCGAGGGAAGATATAATTTTGGTTTTGTAAACACAAAGACACTTGAGTGTGTGAGTCTTCTTTTGGAGATTTGAGAATATTGCGAATCGAATTTCAATATATTCGTATTGTTCTTATCAAATTCTTGGTTCATATAGAATTTGTGGCGAGCATTGTTATTGAATTTGTGGAATTCTTTAACCATAGTGATTGATTTGTAGGACGTAGGCTCTATCGTTCTATGTTTTGATTGCGAAACAGTTTAAATTTATCAATCTTGGCATCTATAGATTGATAATTTTATCCATATCTTTGATTTTATTCATTAGTTCTAAAATCTAGAAAAACCTAAAAAATTGAGTTATTTGATTGTTGTTGACGATTTGGTTGTGTGAAGGAATTCGTATCAGAATCCATGTCATTTGGTATCAGAGCATATCCGAGTCCGTATCATTTGGTATCAGAGCGAAGGTTGGATTCGTAAGGGTTCAGAGTGAAGGATTAGATCAGATCATAGGTTAAATTGGTAAGGTTGTTGCTTCTCAATTCAATTGTAGTTTTAATTCAATACTGCTGTTGGTTGGGAAATTTGGAAATTTATGTTGTGAATTGTATGCTATAAATTGGTGATTAGGCTGTAGTTGAGAATTGGGGTTTTTGCTGAATTCAGTTGTTGAGAGTTGAATTGCTGTGAAATTGGTGTTTGGGGTTGTTGTTGAGAATTAGGTTGTTGGTGAATTTATATTGTTGATTATTGAGGGGTAGAGATGTCGTCGCATGGAAGTGTTCATAACAACAACAATAGGAATGATGCTGATAATGGGGGTGAGGTTGTGACTAGGGCTGAGTTCAATCAAATCCAAGAAAATCTTAGATTGATTATGGAGAGATTGGAGGTTAGGGATAGAAGAAGCCATAGTGGTGCAGGAAGTAGGAGGAAACATTCTAGTAGTGAATTTGATATTAGTAGTGGAAGGAGTAGGAGAGGAAACAATGATGACAGGCGTAAGGGGATTGAAAACATCAAGCTGAAAATTCCACCTTTCACTGGTAGTAGTAAACCAGAGGAATTCCTAGACTGGGTGCCACGGGTTGAGAAGGTGTTTGACTATTATGAGTGTGATGAGCGCATGAAGGTGAAGATGGCGTCTTTAGCATTTTTTGAATATGCTAGTTTGTGGTGGGACAAATTACAAGCTGAGAGACGTAGGGCTGATGAGGAGAAAGTGCGTTTGATGGATGATCTGATCGTTCTAACAAGTTAAATCCTATACTCAATCCTAGCTTACGATCAGTTCTCAAGAAAGTGTACCTATCAATTAGCAGTATAGCATAGGAGTACAGGTATCGATCTCATGAAGACTTATAAGTACTAGTAGTAACGATTATCCTACTATTCAACTTCTCACTATTGATGATCTCAATTATCCTAATTATTGCTTAAATCTGAAAGGAACGAATAAAATGATCAAAGTAAATATATTCAAACACTCCCTTAATTAATTCAATTATCTAAACATACCCTACCCAAGATCCACCCCTAATTCTCATGCAACTTTTATTCAATTACAAACTTTCCAATGATTAATACACAACATCTCTGATCTGCGAAGTTTCTTACACTAGATTAAGGTCTTTCTCAAGATCAATAATCCCTAATCCTAATTAAGTCAATTAAGATCTCTCTTTAATTAACATGATTAAGGTTGCAATAAAATCCTAGGACTCTCAATTGAACCAGACCACAATGACCTCATTCAATACAGAAAACCTCGTATAACTTATCTCTAGGATTACAAGTGGTCTTTTTATTCATGCTAGATCTACTCTATTAAACGATTTCTCAATCTTAATAACAAAGATCTAATTCGATCCTAATACTGCGCACATATCAAGATGAACAAACCATGATTGCAACATGAATAAACTCAAAGATCAGGATTAATTATTGAAACATCAACAAATCCGTTACATGACAATTAGGGGTTTCTCGAGGGATCAGGTATAAAACAATTAGCTACTCATGAATTTAATAAAAAGAATAAAACAGAAAATAATTGAATCCATAAAGAAATCCAAACACAAAGATCTTGGCTTCAATTCCGAAAACTCTTCTAACTTCTCGTCTCTAGGGTTTCTCTAGTGCCGCCTCCTTTCGGCCTCCTCTCTTCGGCCTCTCGGCCTCTCTCTCCCCCCCTTCATTTCTCTAGGGTTGTTCTATTTATACTCTTAAGGAAATGGCAGAGGATCTTCAACTAGAAAGATATGAATATATCTTTCCTTTTCCAAGTGAATCTCGAAAAGTGAATAACATATGCTTGACACGCCCACCAACACGGCCAGATTTCGAACTGTGTCTCCCTCTGGTCAATAATCCGCAATTCCTCATCCTTGTTCAGTGTGTGGCATGGCTAGATTACAGACCGTGCTAGGCTCGGGACTCTTCCATTTCTCCTCAGTGTTTGCCACGGCTTCAAGTACACCCATATCACAAGCCGTGCCTCCTTTCCTAGTGACAAATTTCATCCTCAGGTGTGCACACGGTTCATGACACGGGCGTGGCTTTCCCTATGTTGTCCATAAGTAGTTTTAACTTGATCTTTTGAGCTTCAATCATGCTCCTTTTGTTATCTTTCCACTTCTCTTTGGTATTATACCTTGAAACTGATATATTTATCTATTAAGTATCGAATCCGCACTGATTTTATTCAAAATACTACACAAATTTATCATTAACGCCCATGATTTATAAGGGTTAATTTACTCTTATCAACGTTCATGGGCCTTGATGAAAAAGGTTGATGAGACGCAGATTTGTGCCAGACTACTATAAACAGGAGATGCTGATGGAGTTGAAATCCTTGAGGCAGGGTAAGAAGAGCATAGAAGAGTATGTGAAGGAGTTTGAGACATTAGTGGCAAGATGTGATATCAGGGAAACATCAGATGAATCCATAGCTTGTTTCATCAATGGGTTGAAGATGGACATTGCCAGTGTAGTGGAACTCCAGCATTATCAGACTCTTGTGGATGTGACTAAATTAGCCAGTCAAGTTGAGCGGCATCAGTGCAGGCAGGATTAGAGATGGTGGGATCAGAAATCATATCAACTCCATAAATCAGATGATGGTGAGAAGGAGAAGGAAAGGAAGGAAAAGGGAAAAGTAGTTGTTAGTGAGGTTGTTGACCAAACACAACAAAAGAGGAGCAGGGATATCAAATGTTTCAAGTGTTTAGGACTTGGCTATATTGCTTCTCAATGTCCTAATAAAAGGGTTATGGTCATCAAAGGGGACAAAGTTGAGAGTGAGGAAGAAGAACAGAAGAGTACTGAGGTAGAAGAAGAAGATGAAGACATAATAGTGAGTCCAGTACAGGGAGATATGCTAATGGTTCAGCAGGACGAAACTGTTCTTAATCAGAGGGCCATTTATTTCATATCCAAGGCATGGTGTAGGGAAAGACTTGTTTGATTATGGTTGATACAGGCAGTTGCACTAATGTTGCTTCAGCAAACTGGGTTACTAAATTGGGTTTGCAGGTGGAGCAGCATCCAAGACCTTATGCACTTCATTAGTTGAGTCCACAGGGAGCTGTTCATGTATACAAACAGGTTCGTGTTCCATTGCTTATTGGTGATTATACTGACGAAATTGTTTGTGATGTAGCCCCCATGGAAGCTACACATTTAATCCTTGGAAGACCTTAACAGTATGACCTCAGAGCCAAGTATGATGGATACACCAATGAGTATATCATTCAGCAACATAACAAAACATACAAGCTTCTTCCTATGAGTCCAACTGAAGTACAACACACAAGAGTGATTTTCCTTAATAAGCCCAAGGGAAAGAGGAGTCTGTTTATGTGGCCTAGTAGGATGGATGATACAGATTCGAGGTCGAATCATTTTCAACATGGAGGGAATGATACGATCCCAAGAGCCCAGATACGAGCACCAAAGAAAACAAAGTCAATCCGAGCTCTAGGTAGCAGTACGAGAACCAACAAGGGAGGACATAGACGGTGGGGGGACTTAAGGCGAATATCAGCTAGCCTTAAGCCGGCCTTAGAGCCGACCTAAAATAAAGGCCGTCGGCCTTTAATGTTTTTGCACAAATTTTTTAGATGGTATAAATAGGTGTCCTTAGGGTTTTTCGAGGGAAGATATAATTTTGGCTTTGTAAACATAGAGACATTTGAGTGTGTGAGTCTTCTTTTGGAGATTTGAGAATATTGCGAATCGAATTTCAATATATTCGTATTGTTCTTATCAAATTCTTGGTTCATATAGAATTTGTGGCGAGCATCGTTATTGAATTCGTGGAATTCTTTAACCATAGTGATTGATTTGTAGGACGTGGGCTCTATCGTTCTATATTTTGATTGCAAAATAGTTTAAATTTATCAATCTTAGCATCTATAGATTAATAATTTTATCCATATCTTTGATTTTATTCATTAGTTCCAAAATCTAGAAAAACCTAAAAAATTGAGTTATTTGATTGTTGTTGACGATTTGGTTGTGTGTGAAGGAATTCGTATCAGAATCCGCGTCATTTGGTATCATAGCATATCCGAGTCCATATCTATAGGCTCCTAAGTCAAGCTAAGCACATACAGTTACAATTTAAACACTTAAGCCAATTCATCCAATTAAATCATTTTCAATGCATAAACTAACTTAAATAAGCACAAATTAACATGCAAGTTAGGCATACCTTAAATCCTAGCCTTAAGCACTTCCTGGTCTTGGACTTAAACTAAATTGAAATCTATACAAATTAACAAGCTCTTCTTAGCACTTAATTTAAGATCAATATCATTCTCTTACTTATCTTAATCTTATTTATTTAATTTCTCTAAGGCCTTACTAGCTATCTAGGTTGCATGGAAATTAGTTAAATGTGAAGTTAAATGAATATTCAATTACATTATACTTTATTCAACATGGCTATGTTGGGGACCGTGTTGCTCAAGATGAGCTAGAGAATGACTGTGTTAAGGGTTGTGTATCTTTCGGTGTAAAGTTTAGCTTCAACATGGTTAGAACACGACCATGTTGGGAGGCCGTGTTCTTAATTCAATACGGTTGAAACATGGCCATGTTACCCTTGACTCAACATGGTTGAAATATGACCGTGTATCTCTCGGTGTAACCTTTACACTTAACACAGTCGAAACACAACTGTGTTAAGAGGTCGTGTTACCTTTGACTCAACACAATTGAAACACGACCACATTAAGAGGTCATATATCTCTTAGTATAACTTTTGAATTCAATATGATCGAAACACGACCATGTTGGTAAGTCGTGTTACCCTTAGAAAACTCCACGAACTCCTAATCCTTTGATGGGTGTCGAGTCCAACAAAAATAAAACCTACTCCTAGACAATTATATGATTTGCATATAGTGGTGAGTAGGGTCGAATCCACAGAGATTGGTTAAATTTATTTCTATTCAAGGAGAATAAAAAGGAAAAGGAAATGGGGGTTTTGTTTGTGAATCAAATTAAAGTCGAAACAAGGTAATAGAATCGTATATTGACAAAAAGCCTAGCCAAAGGAATCAAGATAGTTTAATTCTAGGAATTGATCATCGATGCAAATATTTTCTATTCTTATTTCTAGATAAACTGGTTATGGTTATTAACAAGCTCTAACAACTTATCTCTCCGTACTTCCTCGATAACCAAGAAAAGCTATTTGATTATTTCTCTTATCGATTAGACAACCCCAGACAAGCGCTTAGGATTTAATCTACCAATAGCATTAAAAACTAGAGAGACTACCAATTCATGCCAGTAGATTATAAGATAACCTATTTAAACATGATCATACACCTTCATAACATGAATTCGATCATCTCTTTTATAACCAAACATGTTATTGTGTCACTAAGACTAGAACAATCAAACAATTACAGATTTGACGTGCTAGTTGACAATATATTAACTTGCTAATTAAGTAGAAGAGCTCTAATTCATACTAATCAACAAAGATAATAATGAAAAAACGATCAGAAGATATATGAATACCCAAAAACAAAGAATAGAATAAATACAAGTCAATTAGACCTCATAATTCGTGGAGAATTAAACATCTATGACCCTTTGGCTAGAAAAGTAGCTTAACTACTCATGTTCATCAACGAAACGAAAATAAAAAGTAGAAACATGATGAACCCGGTTGCTTGCTCTGCCTCCAAGGTTCTTCAAGATCCAAAGATTAAAGATTAAAGATTAAAAGTTGCCCTCACCCTTTAGGGTTGGTTCTATTTATATTGTTAGAGGGATGGCATGTGATCTTTTGCTAGCAAGATACGAAAATATCTTTCCTTTTCCAAGCAGATTTCGAGAAGTGAATATTCGTCCGCCTGGCACGGCTTACACTACAGCTAGATTTCCAACCGTGCCTTCCTCTGTGCATAATCTACAAGTCTTCATCCGTATACAGTGTGTACCACGGCTCCAGGCATGGCTAGATCTTAGGCCGTGTCTTCCTCTATCAATGTTCCACAATTTCTTCTCCTTGGCACGTCTAGCTTCCACCACGGCTTCAAGCACGGTTTCTCCTACGGCCAGATCATGAGCCGTGTCTCTCTCTGTTTGAAAGTCCACATTTCCGCCTTCTTGTCTAGTGTGTAACACGGTTGGCACTATGGCCGTACCTCAAACCGTGCTTCCTCCTAGGCAGATACACGGCCGTGTACTTCCCTCCGGCGGTGTAAATCCTTGTCTTTGAACCAAATTGTAGATGACTTCTCTAATTTACTTGAATTGGCACCCTTGACTCCATTTAACCTGATTTATCACCATAATAGAATTAAGTACCATTTTCTTATGAATTCTATAAAATCAATAGTAAATTAACACCATTTATGCTATAAAGATTGAGTATAAAATGGCTCTATCAAATTCCCCCACACTTAAACTCTTGCTTGTCTTCAAGCAATTGAATCAAATCAATTGAGAAATCCGTCATAGATTATACAAACTTTCTTTTCATCATTCCAAGCATCTATTCATTTGTAATTCATGACTTGTAATTTTAATGTCTACTACTTCAACCAAACTGGTTTCCTCTGATCAAATTACCATGGACAAAATTTAATAGCTAATCTAAACAAAACAAACTTTAATCCTCATGTTTAGAAAAATAATTTTTATTCCAAAAGTAAATACTTAATCCACTAAGGAAAAACACCTAATTAAACTCCATTGGATATTAGCAAACATATAATCCTTGCAGCATAAAGTAAAAGCATATGGTATAAGCTCTTTGCTAGATATTCTCCCTTTTATACGTCTTGTTTTATTCAATGAATGTTTACATTCATGTTCTTTTGATCTATTCAAGCATCTATTTTGACGGGTTTTTGCCCGCTTCTTTTCATGAACTTTCGCCTTTTCTTCCTTATCGTTATAGTGAGTTCATTGAGTTGGCATATCACGAGCTTGTCACTCAAGTGACCGGGTTTTGAGATACCCCTATGGACTCTTCCTCACTCTAACATTCAAGTTTGAATACTCTTAACTCAATTAGTTGAATCATTGGAGTAATGGCTATGCTTGATTCTTTTCTTTTCTTTTCTTTTTTTTTTTTAAAGTTTTATGATTGCTTTACAAACAACTTCAAAGAGTATATAGTGACTAATATAACCTAGAAGTAAACTTGTTTATTTTTCACTTAAGGACTCGACTTACTCTTAGAATTCCAATTTCAAAGCTAAATACAAGGTAAATTTGTTTCTTAAAGATTTCACTACTTAATTTTAACCAAGTATTCTAATCACAGCAGTGGGTGAGTAAAGCATTTGAACAAAGTCAATTTCACATTTTGTAGATGCTTATTACAACATTTAGTACAATCTCCAGATTTCATGATAATTTTGAAAAAATTTAGCTTAAAATTGCTTAAGGACAAACATTCAAAGTATGGGTCAATTCTCTATTCTCTATATTTTATTATCCTCTCCCCCACACTTAACTTGAACAGTGTCCTCACTATTCCGAATTCAGCACAATTAAAGAGGAATTAACAACTCAAGGAACATTAGAGAATGAGAGAAAGGAAATACTGGTACTTCCATGGTATTGGAGTTCTCCCTTTAAGCTCTGGAAAGTGTCATCTGATTATGTGTATCCTTACTGTAACTAATCCAAAGAGATCAAGACAACACTAAAATCAAACAAAACTAAAACAAAACAAAACTAAAGCAAAACAAAACTAAAATTGATTTTTTTTTTGACATGGGTTGCCTCCCATGAAGCGCCTTTCTTTAACGTCTTTGGCTAGACATTCTTGGCTAGATGTTCGGATAAGGATTTTGATTCCAACTTTGGTGCTTGTGGTGATGGGCTAATAACATCCGCAACAAAAACAGTGGAGATATAGCTAGGATGTTTCATGGCATCATAAATGTTAAATTTAATCACTTCACCATCAAATTCCATAGTGAGGGTGCCATCATTTACATCAATTTTTGTTTTAGAAGTCTTAAGGAATGGTCGCCTTAATAATATCAGTGATGAAGTATGAGAATCACTATCGTCCATGTCAAGCACATAAAAATCAGTAGGAAAAACCAACCCATTGACTTGAACTAAAACATCCTCTAGAACTCCTTTAGGATAAACATTGGACCTATCAGCAAGTTGAACAATAACACCCGTTTCCTTTAAAGGACCAACATTTAAACGTTGATAAACAGACAAAGGCATGACATTGATAGAAGCTCCTAGATCACACATGGCTTTAGCGATTCCAAGATTACCTATTTTGCAAGGAATGGTAAACATACCTGGATCCTTACATTTAGGAGGAAGCTTCTTCTGAATAATAGCTGAAACATTTTCACTCACACTAATCTTTTCATTGCCTTTTAGCTTCCTTTTGTTAGTGCATAAGTCTTTGAGAAATCTAGCATAGGGCGGTATTTGCTTAATTGCATCAAGCAAAGGAATATTTACCTCGACTTTGCGAAAAGTTTCCAGAATCTCTTTTTCTTCCGCTTCATTCTTAGATTTCGCCAATCTAGAGGGGAAAGGAGGTGGCATCAATGTGGCCTTTGATGGCTTAACTAGAGACTTGCTAATCTGGTTGCCTTACTGGCTCGGAGTTAAAATCTCTTTCTTGGTTTCTTCCTCAAAATTAGACGGATGTCCTTTCTTATTTGATCCCTGCAATTCTGTTCCACTTCTCAAGGTAATTGCGTTAATGCTTTGCTTCGGGTTTGTAATAGTTTGAGAAGGTAACTTACCTTGAGTTTCTAACCTATTGACAGCAGAAGCAAGTTGGCTTACCTGATTCTCCAAGTTTTGAATGCTCTGCTTTGTTTCCTCCTGAAATTGTTTTGTATTAACAGCAAGAGACTTAACAATATCCTTAAGAGACATACCTGAGGTAGAAGGAGCTTGGGGTATTTGGTGTGATGGCTTAGGCTGAAATTGTTGGAAATGTTGAAGGTTATTGCCATATCGGAAGTTAGGATGATCCCTCCATCCAGGATTGTAAGTATTCAAGTAAGGGTCATACTTCCTCTGTGGCTGTCTTGGGAATCCTCCTACAGCATTGGCGTGTTCATGATTGTCATCTTGCAATGTGGGGTACATGTCGGTAGGATGATTAGGAGCAGCACAAATTCCACAAGCCTTCACCTGCTGGGTATTTCCAAGAGCTAGCTGCTGCACAAGGGAGCTTAGGTTAGAAATTTGATGTTCAAGGTTAGACACACTTACCTCATTTACCTTCCTTAAAGATGTATCATGCCTATACCCAAACTGTTGCGAATTGGCAGCCATAATGGAGATCAATTCCCTAGCTTGACCAAGGGTTTTGTTTACTATGGCGCCTCCACTTGTAGCATCCACCATCTTTCTTTCCATCGGAAGTAGGCCCTCGTAGAAGTATTGGATAAGAAGTTGTTCAGATATCCTATGTTGTGGACAGCTTGCACACAATTGCTTAAATCTCTCCCAATACTCATGAAGAGTCTCGGTGTCCCTCTATTTTATACCACAAATTTCTCTTCTTATACCAGCGGCTCTGGATGTGGGGAAGAATTTGTCCAAGAAGAGTCTCACCATATTTGTCCAAGTGGTGATAGAACCTGGAGGCAAATAAAACAACCAATCTTTAGCTTTAGTACTTAAAGAAAATGGAAAAGCACGTAGCTTGATCTGATCGTCGGTTATTCCTTGCGGCCTCATACTAGAACACACTATATGAAACTCTTTCAAATGCTTATGAGGATCTTCATTCTCAAGACCATGAAAGGTGGGTAGCAGATGTATCAACCCAGACTTCAACTCGAATTCCATAGCTAGTTCGGGGTAGTGAATACAAAGGGGTTGTTGATTCACATCCGGTGCGACCAATTCTCGCAATGTTCTTTCGGGATTTGCCATATCGTCTTCTTTTTCTGAATCAAGGGATGAATCAGACAAATCTGATGCTAAGTTTAGTCTAGTGGATGATCTAGCTTCTTGTCGCAGCCTCTTTAGAGTCTTCTCAATCTCCGGATTATAGGTTAGTTCACCTGTCTGAGATGAACGAGTCATACAAGAATAGAAATAAATTTGACACCAATCCCCGGCAACGGCGCCAAAATTTGATGGGTGTCGAGTCCAACAAAAATAAAACCTACTCCTAGACAATTATATGATTTGCATATAGTGGTGAGTAGGGTCGAATCCACAGAGATTGGTTAAATTTATTTCTATTCAAGGAGAATAAAAAGGAAAAGGAAATGGGGGTTTTGTTTGTGAATCAAATTAAAGTCAAAACAAGGTAATAGAATCGTATATTGACAAAAAGCCTAGCTAAAGGAATCAAGATAGTTTAATTCTAGGAATTGATCATCGATGCAAATATTTTCTATTCTTATTTCTAGATAAACTGGTTATGGTTATTAACAAGCTCTAACAACCTATCTCTCCGTACTTCCTCGATAACCAAGAGAAGCTCTTTGATTATTTCTCTTATCGATTAGACAACCCCAGACAAGCGCTTAGGATTTAATCTACCAATAGCATTAAAAACTAGAGAGACCACAAATTCATGCTAGTAGATTATAAGATAACCTATTTAAACATGATCATACACCTTCATAACATGAATTCGATCATCTCTTTTATAACCAAACATGTTATTGTGTCACTAAGACTAGAACAATCAAACAATTACGGATTTGACGTGCTAGTTGATAATATATTAACTTGCTAATTGAGTAGAAGAGCTCTAATTCATACCAATCAACAAAGATAATAATGAAAAAACGATCAGAAGATATATGAATACCCAAAAACAAAGAATAGAATAAATACAAGTCAATTAGACCTCACAATTCGTGGAGAATTAAATATCTATAACCCTTTGGCTAGAAAAGTAGCTTAGCTACTCATGTTCATCGACAAAACGAAAATAAAAAGTAGAAACATGATGAACCCGGTTGCCTGCTCTGCCTCCAAGGTTCTTCAAGATCCAAAGATTCAAGATTAAAGATTAAAAGTTGCCCTCACCCTCTAAGGTTGGTTCTATTTATATTGTTAGAGGGATGGCATGTGATCTTTTGCTAGCAAGATACGAAAATATCTTTCATTTTCCAAGCAGATTTCGAGAAGTGAATATTCGTCCGCTTGGCACGGCTTACACCACGGCTAGATTTCCAACCGTGCCTTCCTCTGTGCATAATTTACAAGTCTTCATCTGTGTACAGTGTGTACTACGGCTCCAGGCACAGCTAGATCTTAGGCCGTGTCTTCCTCTATCAATGTTCCACAATTTCTTCTCCTTGGCACGTCTAGCTTCCACCACGGTTTCCACCACGGCTTCAAGCACGGTTTCTCCTACGGCCAGATCATGAGCCGTGTCTCTCTCTATTTGAAAGTCCACATTTCCGCCTTCTTGTCTAGTGTGTAACGCGGTTGGCACCATGGCCGTGCCTCAAACCGTGCTTCCTCCTAGGCAGATACACGACTGTGTACTTCCCTTCGGCGGTGTAAATCCTTGTCTTTGAACCAAATTGTAGATGACTTCTCTAATTTACTTGAATTGGCACCCTTGACTCCATTTAACCTGATTTATCACCATAATAGAATTAAGTACCATTTCCTTATGAATTCTATAAAATCAATAGTAAATTAACACCATTTATGCTATAAAGATTGAGTATAAAATGGCTCTATCATCCTTCATTCCAATTTCTCCTAAACCTAATTCTCTCAATTGCTAAGCTTGATTAAATCTCTAAAACAAGTAATTATAAATAAATTACACAGATTAGATTACTTACTTAAAAAATTCCACAAATTGTATTCTTAAGCCGTTGGTTTCTTTTTTCGTATCGTCCCTTCTCAAATCTCTAGTCCTCATGTGCATACGATAATCATAAATTCCAATTCCAATAACCTAAATTGAAATTCGTATAAGATTCCTTACCTTTTGTATTTGAAATCAGGTCACTCCTTTTTCCTTTCGTCTTTTGGGTTCTTGTCAAAAGCGTCTCCTCCTTTTTCCCCACTTGTCACTGTGTGGTTACTTATAAGGTGAAAAGAGGAGACCTAAGGTTATTACAGAGTATTTATACTCTAATTGTGAAAAGACATATATATCCCTCAAATTTTTATGAATTCCCCATCTTAGCCTTAGTTTACTTTATAATGTTATAACATATATATATATACATCATTAAAAATATTCAGGTTTTACATTCTCTACCCTTTATAAAAACTTTCGCCTTTGAAAGTATGTGATTCTAAAAGAGTTCTGGATACTTCTTACTCATTTCTGCTTTTAGTTCCCACATCGCTTCTCTTTCTGTTTGGTTAGTCCATTGCACTTTAACATAAAGGATTGTTTTCTACCTTAATGCCCATTCTTTAGTGTCTAGAATTTTGATTGGCCTTTCCAAAGATGTTAGATTTGGCTTTACATTTACTAGTTCCAAAGCCATTGTTTAATCCAGGTCGAGTAAATATTTCCTTAGAATAGATATATAGAATATATCATGTACCCTAGCTAAATTTAGTGGAAGAGCTAACTTGTAAGCCACTGTGCTTATTCTCTCCAAAATCTCAAACATGGCTATATATCTTAGGTTTAGCTTTCCTCTCAACCCGAATCTAATCACCCATTTGTTAGAGATATCCTCAATAATACCTTATCACCCACTTGAAATTCTAAAGGGTGTCTTCTCTTATTTGTATAGCTCTTTTGTCGAGACTGGGCCATCTGTATTCTCTGATTGATTAGTTTTACCTTGTCTACCACTTTTTGTACTAACTCCAGCTCCATCATCTGTCTTTCTCCCACTTCATCCCAATGTAGTGGGGATCTGCACCCTCTTCCATAAGGAGCTTCATATGGTGCCATATGGATGGTTGCTTCCTAACTATTACTATAAGCAAACTCCATAAGAGGTATATGCTCATTCCAATTGCCTTTAAAGTTTAGTGCATATGACTTAAGAAAATCTTCTAATATTTATATAGTTCTTTCAAACTGACTATCTATTTATGGGTGGAATGCTATTTTGAATTGCATTTTGGTGCCCAATGCTTCATGTAGGCTATTTCAGAATTTGCTCACAAACCTTGTGTCTCTATTAGAAGTAATGTCACTAGCACTTCATGCAGTTACTTAGTCAATTTGTCCACTATAACCCAAACCGCATCTTCTCCCTATTATTCGAGAGAGTTGTAACAAAGTCCATTGTCACATGCTCCCATTTCCACTTCGATATTGGAAGAGGTTGTATTTCTCTAACTGGTCTTTGATGTTCTATTCTAATCTATTGGCATGTGAGGCATCTGGTTACATATTTTGCTATTTCTCTCTTCTTGTTTCTCCACTAATAACAGCTCTTCATGTCCTTGTACATTTTGGTACTTCTAAGATGTATTGTGTAGGCAAAGTGATGCATCTCTTTCATTATCTCTCTCTTCAATTCTGCATCCTTGGCACACATAGTCTCGTTTTGAACCTTAAGTTCCCTTCTACATCTGAGTTGAATTCTGGTGCCTTGTCTTGTTCCATTATGCTCTTAATCTCTTGTATGTCCTTATCTTCCTTCTAACTAGCTTTAATTTTGTCCATTATGGTTAGCTGAATCCTTAAGGTAGCCATTTTTGCTCCCACTTCTTATGTTAAAACTTCTAGCTCCAATTTTCACATGTCTTCTAATAACTCCTTATATGAGGTGATGAGAGTGGCTACAATGCCTTGTTTCTTTCTGCTAAGGGCATTTGCCACCACGTTGGTTTTTCCTGGATGGTATTATATCTTCATGTTGTAATCTTTGATTAACTCCAACTATCTCCTCTATCTCATATTCAGCTTTTTCTATGTAAATATGTACTTCAAGCTTCTATGGTCAGTGAATATTTTGCACTTTTCTCCATATAAGTAATGCCTCCATAGCTTTAGAGCTAGTACTCCAGCTGCCAATTCTAAGTCATGAGTTGGGTAGTTCTTTTCATACAGCTTTAATTGTTAAGAAGCATAAGCTGTTACTTAACCACCTTGCATTAATACATACCCTAACCCTTAGACTAAGGCATCACTATACACTATAAAACTCTTCTCCACTCTTGAGCAAAGTCAAAATTGGCACTGGCACCAGTTTCTCTTTGAGTATATGAAAACTGGCTTCACATCTATCATCCCATTTGAATTTCACATTTTTCTTTTTAATTTGGTGAGAGGAGTTGATATTTTAGAAAACCCTTCTACTAATCTTCTGTAGTAGCCTACTAAACTTAGGAAGCTTCTTACCTCTATAACTATTTTTGGTTTGTGTTAGTCTACTATCACTCTCACCTTTTCTAGGTCCATAGATATCCTATCCTTATTAACCACATGACCCAAGAAAACTACTTATTCTAGCCAAAATTCACATTTACTAAATTTAGCATACAACTTCTCATCTTGTAACCTACCCAATACTAGTCTCAAGTGTTCTTCATGCTCTTTAGTGCTTTTAGAGTATATGAGGATATCGTTTATAAAGACGATTACAAATTTATCCAGAAAATCCTTGAATACTCTATTCATTAAATCCATGAATGCAGATGTTGCATTCGTTAATCCAAAGGGAATTATTAGAAACTTGTAGTGCCCATACCTAGTCTGAAATGTTGTTTTCTAGATGTCCTCTTATTTAATTCTTAGTTGATGGTAGCCTGATCTCAAGTCTACTTTAGAGAACACTTGAGCTCCTTACAACTAGTCAAATGGGTCATCTATCCTAGGAAGAGGATACTTGTTCTTTATTATGACCATGTTTAACTTTTTGTAGCCTATACAGAGTCTTATGCTTCCATCCTTCTTCTTCACAAATAGAACTGGTATACCTTAAGGAGAGATACTGGGTCTTATAAAACTATTATCTTGTAACTCTTGTAATTGTTTCCTTAATTCTTCCAATTCTACTAGTGCCATCTTATAGACTAGTTTTGATATAGTTACTATACCCTATACTAAATCGATGTTGAAATCTATTTTCTAGCTGGGGGTAAACTAGGAAGATCTCTTGGAATCACATCAGGAAATTTCCCCACTATCGATACTCCTTATATCTTAACTTCTTCATTGGCTTCAATAGATATAGTTGCTAGTACCCTTTTTGCCCACATTTTATAAGTAGACAATCTAGTAGGTCTTTGCACTTCTAACTTGTATTCAAAATATCTATCCCTTGATATATTAAACTGCACCACCATGTTGTGACAGTCAATGGTGGTATGATATCTTGACAGTCAGTTGACACCCAATAAAATGTCAAACTTTATCATTTCTAATACTAGGAGGTCTGCTTACATCACCCTACCTTGTATTTCTATTCTCACTCCTCTACATATCCTACTTATTCTTCCTCCTACTCCCAAAGGAGTATTAATAGCTAGGCAATCATTTATGTTTTCAACATTCAATGCACATGCACATACAAAATTCTTAAACACATAAGACATAGACGCATCAGTATCGAGTAGCACATATGCATTGCAGGAGTGTATTGGAAGCATACTTGCAATGTTGTCCACATTCGGGATATTCTGGTGCTGTTGCTAGTGAATGGGAAGCACTTTAGTAGGAACTCTTTGTTTTGGACCTCTTGCTTGTGGTCTACTTCCCTATCCTCTCACTAGAGGTCTAGCTGCCTGTTGAATTAGCCTTATCTGATTTTTGGTTTGTCCTTAAGGACAATTGATTGCCATATGCCTCCTCTAGTTGCACACATGATAGAAGATTAGGGGGACTAACCTCTCAGTGCAATACCTATTAATGTGCCTAGTCTTCTGACAAAAGAAACATACCTCATCTAGCCTTCTACACTCTATTAACTCATGAGGTCCGTAAAATATGAGACATTCAACATTTGGGCCTATTGTAGTGAGTGCCAAAGGCACTTGTTTGATCTAAAGAGGAAGGGCTATAGCTCTTGTTCTGCTTTGTAGCAGGTGATGTCTTTCACCCCTATCTTGCCCCATTCCACTACAGGCAAGTCTTTTTCCTAAAGCTATTGCTGCTCTGTAGCTCTTCTATTCTTCTATTATCTTCTTATTTTGCTCGAGGTTCTTCGCTTTATCAACCATTTCAGCATATGTATTTAGCTGAAAGGCCTCTATTGCAAGTTGTAGGTACAATTCCAATCCTCTTAAGAACCTTCTAGCTCAAGACCTATCATCATTACGTACATTTTTGGAAAGGAATTGAATGAGGCAATTTAGATTTGTCTCATACTCTTCAATTATTCGGTTCCCCTCTTCACAATTATAGTATTCATTCTCCATTCTATCGCTAGAGCTACTAAGGAAATATCTATGATAAAATAGCTCTTTAAATACTGCCCAATTCATGCATTCCCCTGCAAGTCTAAGAACTGAAGCCCACCATTTTGCTATAGTTCCCTTCAACATGAATGCAACATAATTTACCTTCCTATCTTTTGGTATCTAGAAGGCAGCAAATGTTTTCTCAATTTCCTGTACCCAATCCTCAGCTTTGATTTGGTCATCCACTCTAGGGTTAAACTCTTTAGCCACTCTTATGAACCTATCAAAGCTGATGGGTTCATTAGCATTCCTATGCTGTAGGACATTAGGGGCTTGGTGTTGTTGTGCTAATAGTCCCACTAGATAGTTTACAGTATGTAGTAATTAGATTATCTCTTCAACCATTTAACCTCTTTCCGCTTATGGTTGCGGGTTTTAAACTTCCTTCTCATTAGGGTTATCATGTCTAGTACCCCTTTTAGCTCCTAATCCGGTGATTCTTTTTAGAGGCATTCTATTTAAGAAAAGATAATTGAATCTACTTAAGTTAATATTAGTCATGGTTAGTTTCAGAGTATGTAAGTATATACACATATACCACAATACATGGATCTACTCATATATATAACTTAATAGTTAGAAGAATGCAAGTAAAGTAATAATACAAGAAAATAATTACATAATTAAGTAAATGTTCCATATTTTACCCACTCTCTTCATGTATCACTATCTTATGGATCTGGTACTTAACTCCTCTAAAGATCATATCTTAAGCTCTATTGTTTAAAACTTATGTTTATTGATCATCGCTTAGTTCTAAGGATTATTATCTAAGCTTTTCAGGATCAACAACTTATGCTCTAGAGATAAAAAATTGAGTCACAAAGATCATCAACCTATTTTCTATAGACTCAAATTAAGTCTCTAAAAGATCATAAACCTAAGGCTCTAATACCACCTAAGTTATAACGCTTCGAAACTCGGGCCACGCTACTGCCCACTACATGTCCTTATCTCACAAGAACACGTTAAGGCTCTGAATCAACTCTGATACATTTTAACATGTAACTTCTATATAAAAGCATTTCATACATCCCAAAAATTCTAATAATTTCATAAACCATATCAAATATCTAGAGCAATGGAAGTCTTTAAACACCAAAATAACATTCTCAAAAGATACTGTCTATTACAGTTAAATAACATAAATCTCCAAAATCCTAATCACCATAATAATAATGGTAATCTTTGTCTTCCTCTCTTTATGGCTCACCCAAACCTAAGTTATCTTCTTGATAAAGGCATATTTTACTCATAATTCATTAAGCAATTTTCTAGTATTCATTATTGATTTTAGAGAAATCACAAGGAAATGGTACTTAATCATGTTTATTTTTACATTTTAGATGTTGGAGGACTTTGAGTTTAAAGCTTAATCAATTTGGAGAGATTGCATACAAATTGAAGCATGAAAAGATTGAAGGATGGCAAAGGAAAAATCAAAGTCGCCGGCCTTTATGGCTAGCCTTCCGTGCAACACCGCCGACCTTTATGGCCGGCTTAAATGAAGGCTACCAGCCTTGGGCTGGTCTTGTTTTAATTGCATCTTCTCACCTCCCCTTACATATATATAGGTCCTAGGTCGATTTGTGAAAAAACTTTTGTCAATTTTTCTTGTTCTTAAAGTAGTCTTAACCTAGTTTTAAGGAAGAATTGTGGAGATCAAATCTTGGAGAAAACTTTGTGATCTTGGTGGAGATTATCATCCTTTGTGAAGGATTTGTGGAGTTCCTTGCAATTAAGGTCTTATTTGTATTGTTGAATTGGTGATTTCTGAACTCTATTTCTTATATGCAATTCAAGTATTTGATCCAACTATTGAATATGATTTCTTTTGCACGAATCTCCTTGAATCATAATCATGTCTTTATCTCCATGAATTGCTAAGTCTTTTCGTTGGGAAATTGGATGAAACCCTAGAATGTTAAAAGGATAATTATAGCCATGTTATATGATTAGGAATTATTAGGATTATTCATGATTGCAATTCCTTTGATTTCAATTACAATTGGTCTTTGATTATAATTGTTAGAAATCCTTTTGATACGGGAGTTGATTAGGATTTGTTAGGAATTCTTAATTAGATTGATTATCAATACGGGAGTTGCGATAATTAGTTTAATTAGAGTTTATGGAGGGCGCAATGCAATGTTTCTTGTTAATTAATCACTAAGGGATTAGGGTTAATTGATTTAGGGCATTAGTTGTTTGTAGCATTGGGAGGTGTATGAACATAATTTTGATTCCTTGTTAATTGGAGACGCGGAAGCCAACTAATTGATTTAAGGTTAACATCCCAAAAAAGGATTTTCTAAACTCACTTGAATAACCTTATAACCACTAGTTGATATAAATGGTAGCAGTTTGATTAATGAATCCAGGGTGAATTCTAATTTCCCTCGTTCATAATTGATAGATTCTTCATAAAATTCTCCTTGTTTGCTTTAAGTTAAATTTTTAGCTTAGACATTTCAACACCCCTTTTTAATCACCTAGATATTGATAAGAATTACCATAGGTCTAGTACTCTATTGGTTCCTCGAGGGATCGACAACCTTACTTTTCACCACTCTATTACTTGATACGACCAGTGCACTTGCTACAATTTACGCTCCCATTTTATATATACGTTTTGAGCGTATCAAGTTTTTGGTGCCGTTGCCGGGGAACTAATAGATATTAGATTTCGTAGTTTTGTTGGTAGTCTAGGTGCAATTTTATGTTTTTCTTGGCTTTTGGTCTCTTTGCAAGTGTTACATGCACAGGAGTAGGAGTGTTGATCTCCTACCATTCGATATTGAGATTGAGCGTACTTTACGTCAGATTAGAAGAGACAACAAGTAGAGAGAATAAGTAGAAGAGATGGCGAATGAGGATAATCGCCAGATTCAGGGTGTTCAACCAGCACTTAGAGATTTTTCTGTTATTAGGATTCAGGAACCGCCCATTGTTAGACCAGCTATACAAGCCAACAATTTTGAGCTTAAATCGACACTCATTAAGATGGTGCAATCGAGTCAGTTTGGAGGGTATTTAAATGAGAGCCCTGATGATCATCTTGCTGGGTTTCTTCAATACACCAACACTGTCAAGTAGAATGGTGTCACTGATGATGCCATAAGACTACAACTTTTCCCTTTCTCATTGAGGGATAAAGCTAGAGCTTGGTTTTATTCATTACCTTAGGGATCTATCACTACCTGGGAAGACCTATCAATCAAGTTCTTGAGGAGATTCTTCCCACCAGCTAGGACCGCCAAACTAAGAAGTGACATCACTAACTTTACAAAGTTTAGTGGTGAATCACTTTATGACGCATGGGAGAGGTTCAAGGAAGCAACTAGAAAATGCCGACATCATGGTTTACCAGACAATCTCCTTATTGAGATCTTTTACTTGAGTCTGGATGAGACATTGAGGTCTCTTGTAGATGCTGCAGCTGGGGGTGCACTAATGGGAAAAACTTACTTAGAGGCCAGTACATTGATAGAAGAGATGGCCTCTAGTGCACACAATTGGCAAAATGAGAGAAGTGGTACAAGAGTGGCTTCAGTGAATGACAATGTCAGTATGGCACAGTTGACTGCTCAAATAGCTGCCCTTACCACTCAGGTAAGTAGACTCGCCTATTCAAATTCTTTTAATGCTAATCCATCTTCTAGTTGTGAAATTTGCTTAGGACCTCACTCAGCTAGTGAGTGCATGGCTGGAAAGTTGTCAGCTCCATCTAGTGGAGAGCAGGTAAACTTTGTAGGCAACCTCCAGAGAGGTACTCAAGGACCATATTCGAATACATACAATCCTGGGTGGCGCAATCATCCAAACTTCTCATGGAGAAATGAGAATCAAGCACTTAACCCACCCCCTGCATTTCCCAAACAAACCTTTGCTCAAAATGCCTATTCTCAACAGCAACCCACTTAGATGGAAGAGCTCATAAGGAGCTACATGCAAAAGACTGACGCCCTCCTGCAAAACCAATAAGCTTTTATCAGAAACTTGGAGGGTCAGCTCGGTCAAATTGCATAGCAGCTAAGTACTAGACCCTCAGGGTTTTTGCCTAGCAAAACTGAGGAGAACACCCATCATGTCAATGCCATCATGCTAAGGAGTGGTAAGGAGGTGAAGAAAGTTGAAAGGCAGGTAAAAATTCTAGAGAAAGATCTAGAGAAAGGTAAGCAGAAGGAGGAGGAACTCACATCCAAAGCACCAATGTTGCAGCCTTATGTTCCACCTATCCCTTTCCCAGGAAGACTCAAGTAGAGGGAGTTGGAAGCCCAGTTTGACAGGTTTTGTGACATATTTAAGGGGCTTCAAATCAATATACCTCTCTTAGAGGCCATGAAGAAAATTCCATCCTATGCCAAATTCATGAAAGAGCTGCTCTCTAACAAAAGATCCATGGAGAGTGTTAAGAAAGTAATGCTTCTTGGCGAGAGTTCAACTGTTATAGAGAAGAAATCTGCTCAGCTACCTAGAAAGCTGAAAGATCAAGGAAGTTTCAGTTTTCCTTGCACCATTGGTAATATTGATTTTGAGAATGTTTTGATTGATTCTGGTGCAAGTATTAATTTAATGCCACTTTTAGTTTTTAGGAAGCTTGGAATAGAGCCACAAAAGTGCAAGAGGAGACCAATCACTGTGCAGCTAGCTGATAAGAGCTTAAGGTTTTCCAAGGGTACAGTGGAGGATGTCTTAGTCAAGGTCGATAAATTCATATTTCCAGTGGACTTTGTCATACTGGATGTTGAAGAAGATGAGGACATTCCACTCATTCTGGGTAGACCATTCCTAGCCACAGGTCAAGCTCTAATTGATGTAAGACAAGGTAAGCTCACCCTTAGAGCACTAGATGACCAGGTAACATTTGATATGTACGATCTTGTGTTTTTGTCTAATGAGAAAGCAATGTATTCTGACATATCTGCTAAGGGTGAAATTACTAACAATGATGTGGAGGAAGATGTAGGGCAAACCACTCTTGAAGCTGTCTTGAATGAGATAGATGATTAGGGCGATGAGGATGAGCAAGAAAATAAAGGCTGTGAGCAAGTACCCCAGACTGAAAATGTTGTTGCTTTTGAGAAGACAGACCACTATGAGAAGCCACCAGTGCCGACACTAATGCCCATGCAGAGATTTGAACCTAATGTCTTTTCTAATCAATTGTTTGATTATGAGTGTCTGAATTCAGGAAATCCATGGCCTTACATTAATCCAGCGCCTATGACAAGAGAATTGCAGCAGCAGATTCAAGGCCAGTTGGATGAACATAGGGAAATCCTGGGGTGGTCAAGGGTAGACATCCAACAGGTAAGTTTGTTGATATCCACCTGTAAAACATTGGTGGAAGCTGAAAAGAAGGGCACCATACCATGGAAGGAAGCTTGGAATCCTAATATGAAGACGATGGTGTTGGAGGAGTTGTTTAAACTCCTTGATTTAAGCTGAGATGATAAACCCTGATAGTCAGGCTGATGACTATAAAACAAGCGCTCTATGGGAGGCAGCCCATATTTACGTTTACTTTATTGTGTTTCGTTGGTTTTCTTTTAATTGTTTTTAGGAAAATGCAAGGTGAATGTTCACAAGGACCAATCTTTCCAAGTTCAACTTTGATGGGATTTAAATATGGCTTCTACATGTTATACTAGGGGAGTATCGGTTCCTTTTTCTTATTTCCTTCCTATTTTGTTATTTGCATTGATGTGAGACAATGTGGACACTGTCTATTCTTAAGTGTGGGGAAGGGAAGGGAATGTAGGTATTAAAGTTGAGATGAGTATTGCCTATTCTATGCTTTGATGATCATACTCTTCCATTATCTTGAACTGTATTTGTCCTTGAGTTATCTGACAATTTTTTAGGCCAATTTTTTTAAAAAATTTTGATGGAAATCTAGAGATTATACAAAAAAAAACAAAAGCCTTTTGCATCTGTTTATGATTTATTAAAAATAATAACTCATTATTATTCTCTACTCACCACTGTTGTGATTCTTGTACTTAGTTAAAATTAATGAATAAAATCTTTAGAAATCAAATTTACCTAGTTTTTAGCCTTATAATTTGAAGTTTAAGAGTCTATTGAGTCCTCTTGTGAAAGATAAACAGGTCTACTTCAGGTATCTTCTCTAGCTAGTATATCTTCTTGAAAGTTACTTTGAAAGCTTTTCAACATCTAATGAAAGAGGTAAGGGAAACTCCTCACTTAGTGATCCCTTATAAAAAAAGTCTTAATTCTGTATAGCATTTAAATGAAATAAGTTGCATTACTCCAATGACTCAGGTAATTGAGTTAAGACTATCCAAACTTAAATGTTGGAGTGAGGGAGAGTTCGATGGGGTCCCTTTAAAACCTGGTCACTTGGGTGACGAGCCCGGGATGTGCCGAATAAGTGATCTCACTATAGCGATAAGGGCGGAGAAGCAAAAGTTCAATACACGAACTTATTTTATAGTAAAAAAAGAGAGTAGAGTTTTAGTGAATGCTCATCAATAAGTTATAGGACTTCTAATAAAAAGGGAGAAAATCTAGGAAATGAATTGATACCATATGCTTTCATTTTATGTTGACCTGTTTAAAGAAGTGATGTGAAGGATCATATGCTTGCTAATTGCCAGTGAAGTTTAAATGGGTGTTTTTCCTTTAGGACTGAATATCTACTTTTGGAATAAGAATTCTTAGGTTAAACGCTTGGATTAAAGTTTTTTTTCTCTCGATTAGTTGGTTAATTTTGAGTATAGTACTCTAATCATATATTCCCAGTTTGGTTTGAGTGGTGGGCATCACAAAGTAGTGAGTCAGAAGTAGAGATGATAGATGTTCAAGTTTGTATGATAATAAAAAATTTTGTACTTTCTAGGATGGATTTCTTTCTAATTTTATTTTGCTTGAGGACAAGCAAAAGTTTAAGTGTGGGGGAGTTGATAAAGGCATATTTTACTCATAATTCATTAAGCAATTTGCAAGTATTCATTAATGATTTTAGAGAAATCACAAGGAAATGGTACTTAATCATGTTTATTTTTACATTTCAGATGTTGGAGGACTTTGAGTTCAAAGCTTAATCAATTTGGAGAGATTGCATACAAATTGAAGCATGAAAAGATTGAAAGATGGCAAAGGAAAAATCAAAGCCACCGGCCTTTATGGTTGGCTTAAATGAAAGCCGCCGGCTTTTATGGCCGGCTTAAATGAAGGCTCCCGGCCTTAGGCCGATCTTGTTTTAATTGCATCTTCTCGCCTCCCCTTGCATATATATAGGTTCTAAGTCGATTTGTGAAAAAACTTTTGTCAATTTTTCTTGTTCTTAAAGTAGTCTTAACCTAGTTTTAAGGGAGAATTGTGGAGATCAAATCTTGGAGAAAACTTTGTGATCTTAGTGGAGATTGTCATCCTTTGTGAAGGATTTGTGGAGTTCCTTGCAATTAAGGTCTTATTTGTATTGTTGAATCGGTGATTTCTGAACTTTATTTTTTATATGCAATTTAAGTATTTGATCCAACTATTGAATATGATTTCTTTTACACGAATCTCCTTGAATCATAATCATGTCTTTATCTCCATGAATTGCTAAGTCTTTTCCTTGGGAAATTGGATGAAACCCTAGAATGTTAAAAGGATAATTGTAGCCATGTTATATGATTAGGAATTATTAGGATTATTCATGATTGCAATTCCTTTGATTTCAATTATAATTGGTCTTTGATTATAATTGTTAGAAATCCTTTTGATACGGGGGTTGATTAGGATTTGTTAGGAATTCTTAATTAGATTGATTATCAATACGGGAGTTGCGATAATTAGTTTAATTAGAGTTTATGGAGCGCGCAATGCAATGTTTCTTGTTAATTAATCACTAAGGGATTAGGGTTAATTGATTTAAGGCATTAGTTGTTTATAGCATCGGGAGGTGTATGAACATAATTTTGATTCCTTGGTTAATTGGAGACGCGGAAGCTGACTAATTGATTTAAGGTTAACATCCCTAAAAAGGATTTTCTAAACTTGCTTGAATAACCTTATAACCACTAGTTGATATAACATGGTAGTAGTTTGATTAATGAATCTAGGGTGAATTCTAATTTCCCTCGTTCATAATTGATAGATTCTTCATAAAATTCTCCTTGTTTGCTTTAAGTTAAATTTTTAGCTTAGACATTTCAAAACCCCTTTTTAATCACCTAGATATTGATAAGAATTACCGTAGGTCTAGTACTCTATTGGTTCCTCGAGGGATCGACAACCTTACTTTTCACCACTCTATTACTTGATACGACCAATGCACTTGCTGCAATTTACGCTCCCATTTTATATATACAGTTCTGAGCGTATCACTTCTAGATTCTTATCTCCCTCAACATTTGCATCTAAAAATAATCCTCGAAGGGTGAGCTAATGCCTAATACGTATAACACAAACACAATCGCATGAACAAGTATCACACACATCATGTAGTACTTAAACATAGATAACCATTTCTTAATATATTTTATGTCCACAAGCAACAACAAGGTACTTATGAATCCCTTAGCACACTTAACACACTTGAGCATCATTTGGTGATGGGAACTGCCACTCGGGCCTCACACCCATGATCCCTTGATCTTTAAACTTGTGCATGGTGTTGTGATTGATTGAGATTGAATTGGGGTTGAACACTAGTTGTCGAATTGGTTATGTTTTGGCTGTGAGCGATTGAATTAGGGCTTGTTCTTGTATTGATAGTAGATTGAAATTAGGGTTTTATACTATGGTTGTTGTCGTGGGTTGTGGATTCTATTGTTTGATTGAGTAATTAAATTAGGGTAGGTTGGTTGTTGTTATTTGTGCATCGGTAGGGTTATCTTATCGCTGTACTAGGGCTTTAAATTAGAGATTGAGTGAAGGTTGTTTGTGTTAGGTTTTAAGTTAGCTAACGAGTAGAGGTTGTAATTGGGATTATGTCATTGGGGATTATTGCAGTGATTGTGACTTGTGAATTCTGTGTTGAGATTGCAATTTTTGTGAAGCATGTCAAACGACCATTTTCATGGAGGAATTGGGAATGAGGCCAACGATTATGTTGGAGGAGGAGTTTAGGGTAGCCGTGCTATAGGTGGTAGGAGAACTTTGGAAGAACAAGTGTAGGACCTAACCATTGTGGTTGGTAACCTAACCATTAGGGCCAATCATATGATGCTACCTCAACAGCCAGTGGTAAATCCATAGGCGTCCTCACCTTGGGTTGCCCTTGATGCTATGGGTAGAGAAGGAGCCTTAGGAGGAAATGGGGGCTGGAAAATTGGAAGCGAGTATCATGCTTACAAGGAGGAAAGGGATGATAACTTTAAAGATGAGGTTTATCTTAAGCGTGAGTTCAGGCCGCCTAAGGGTCTGGAATATGTAAAATTGTAGATGCCTTCATTTGCTGGAAATGGGTCTATAGAGGATTACCTAGACTAGGGGGGGATGAAGTAGAAGGACTCTTCAAGTGCTATGAGATCAATGAGCATACTCAAGTTGATCTCATAGTAGTCGAGTTTAAAAGTTATGCCGCTTTGTGGTGGAAGAATCTTGTGGCCAATAGGAGGAGAGATGGTGATGCCTGAGATTCGTACTTGGCAGGTGATGAAAAGAGTTTTGAGGAAAAGGTTTGTTCTAAAGCATTATAAGCATGAACTATTCATGCACCTCTAGGCCTTAAGATAGTGATGTAAAACTGTGAATGAATATGTCCAAGAATTTGAGGCGCTCATGCTTCATTGTGGAACCATTAAACATCCTGAGCAAACTATGGCATGATTTGTGTCCGATCTAAAATATGAGATTTCCTGTATAGTGGAACTGCAGTGGTATGACACACTTGATGAGGCCATCTAGTTGGCTTTAGAAGTTGAGAGACAAAGGCATTCTAATCCGTATAGGGCATCGAGTAACAAGTATGGATCCATTGCTCAGTTATATGGGTCAGATAATCAATAGGTTGAAAATGGGGGAATTGATAAGGTTGTGGAATTGAATGCAACTATTATTGATAGGGAGAAGGAAATTTATGGAAAAGGGAAAGTGGTTGTTGGGGTTGATATAAGACAAATAGTGTCGGGGTGATCAAGTGGGAAAACGCGTCAAATCCAATGCTTCAAATGCATGGGCTTTTGACACATGACTACTCAGTGTCCTAACAAAAGGCTAATGACTGCTATGGAGGGGGAAAGTAAGGATGGCAAGGAAGAGGCACTTGTGCTAACAAATTTATCAACAATACTAAAGGAGTATTATGATGATCCAAATGTCGAGGTACATGAAGATAAGGGAAATGATCAATATTTGGCTATTAACGTATTGCGTAAGGTAATGACTACATCTCTAGATATTGAGGACTTATAGAGGGAAAACCTATTCCATATTCCCTGTAGGGTTTAATGTAATCTTTATGCCCTTCTAATTGATGGTGGTAGTTGCACCAATGTAGTAGCTGCTATACTAGTAAATAAATTACAACTAGTCACTACCCTACATCTTAAGCCCTATGAATTACACTGGTTGAGTGAACGAGACAGTCTGCATGTCACTCAGAGGGTTAAGGTTCCAATCAGCATAGGAGAAAAGTACCGAGAGGAAGTTGATTATGATTTTCTTCCTATGTGTGCATTACACATACTACTGGGTAGACCTTGGTTATTTGGCAAGAGAGTATTGCGTTATGGGTTTAGTAACACGTATATGTTTCAGAAGGATGGTGAATGAGTTGTTTTGAATCCTATGTCGCCATCTAAGGTGCACGAAGCCCAAGAATAGACCAATGAAACTACTGGAAGGAAGTCCTTATTAGTGAGGCAAAAGAAACTGAGAGACAACTTGAATAGAGTGAAATAGTCACAAGAAATTTAGAAGTCTTCTGGGTAGTCACGACTTCAGAACAACAAAACATTTGCAGACTAAAATTTTTAGCCCAGGGATTCTAAAAAATTTTCATCTAAAATAGAGGAACCATAAGATTTGAAGACAAATCTTCTATAGGATTGAGGAGATGATGGGAATCAAATCACAACCATTACAACTTTCTTCGACGCAAGAATCAAATCACAAGAGCCAGAGTTAGATACTATTAGGTCGACCATAAAAGTTGGTGGCTTAGCTTTAGATAGGCCCTCAAGGCAAGTGGCATGGATAGCCGACCATCTAGGCTAGCAATGTACACTCCAAGGCCGACAGCATTACCTCCCTAAGCTGGCAACTTTCATTCTCCAAAAGTCGATGGCCTTCATTCCCAAAGCTGGCAGCTTATCATCTTGAACTGATTTAGTTTATGAACTTTTGAGTCTTGTTTTCCTTTTCCTATAAATAGGTTTGCAATGTAAGAATTTGAAACCTTTTGACATTTTGAGAAATACATACACTGAAGTTTGTTCTTCAAATACTCTTATCAATCCTATGGGTTGTAGCAAGTGAAAATATCGGATTGTTGTGCATCATATCAGCAAATCCTTACTAGGACTACTCTCTAGCTAGTGTGATAAGTATAAATTAAGACTTGTATTTTAGATGAATTCAAGTTGTTTGTGTAATAAGTTGATATTATCTTGAAGAATTTTGATACTTAAAAGAGAAATGTTTCAGTTTCAAGGATGAGGACCACTATTTTGAGAGGAGATATTGACTTGGATTGAGATCGAAGAATAATACACGAAGAAAAATGTTTTTTGGAAGGAACAAGCGAAGTACACAGGTTTGTATTTCTAGAGCATGGTCGTGTGTTGAGCTTAGAAAATCCACAAAAGCGTACACGGTTGAGTACACGGTCTGAGACACGGCCGTGTGTTATTTGTGTGGGTTTTACCGACACTATTTAAAGGCATGGCCATGTATAAGTTGTGTGTCGAGACTGTGTGCTTGAAAAAAGTCAGCCATTTCAGAAGATTTTTAGGCTTCCATGCATATATATATTCTCATTTGTTTTAAAGAAAAAAAGAAAAGGTAGAGGGACACCGGAAGGAGATAGGAAGAAATCCAAAGGAAGACAAGAGGCTTAGGAAGAATTTCGAGAGGAAGGCAACATCAACGGATTCATCTTCATCTTCCAAAGGGTTCATGCATAGGGGTTTTCTCTTTCTTTTTCATTTTTTTTCATTGAGTTGTAACTTGAAAACCATGAGTGGCTAGTTTATTTCATACCTGAACCTTATGAACCCTAATTGTCATGTAACATTGGATTGATTGCGTAGTTAATGAATAGTGGAATTCTCTTAATTTATTCATGTTGTTCATTTAGTGTTGCTAATTTGATGTATGGCCAGCATTGAGTTTGCATTGATTTCTTAGAAGTCGATTGGAAAATCTCTTGTTTGAATAGATCGTGCATGAATAAAGGAATTCGTATGTAATCTAGGGATAGAGAACATGAATTTGCCGTATTAGGTTAAATTAGATAATTCGACCTGATGGAGGGTTCAAAAGTGTTAATGCAATTCTAATCGATTTTGATAAAAGAGGGATATTTATTAATGTGATTAGGGATAGGAGCTAATAAATCCGGAAGGAATATTAGCTTAGTGTTAGATACTCTGCGGTTCAGAGATAACCATTGCTCGTTAATTAATTTATTGAAAGGGTGAAGTTACATGACAATTAGAGGAGTAGTAAGGGTAGGGTATGCCCTTAATTATTGGATTTAGTAATCAAGTTATTGTGTTAGTTTTAATTGCTATAGGTTTTGTCAAGTGTTTCTAATTTAATTGAATCTTTCGAAATTGTGCGGTTGGATTGTTAGTTTAGAGTTATTATTAGTACTTGCTGATCCTTGGAGGAATGATATCTGAACTTAACTATATACTATTACAATTGATAGGTGCACTTGCCTAATTGATCGTAAAAGAGAGTCGTAGAAAAGGAATTTAAAATTTGTGTGATTACGGTTATCAACAAGTTTTTGGTGCCGTTGCCGGGGATCGGCGACTTTAAAAAAGCTCAACACTAACTACTTTAACCATTTATTCTTTAGTATTTTGATCGTTGCCAATCGTAGTTTTAATAAATTGAATTCTTGTTCTTAATCTTACTACGAAGCAATAGGCAAGTGCACCTATCGTAGCATAATATAGCGAGTAAGCACAAGGTCGTTCCTCAAAGATACACTAACTACTAGTACTAACTCATTTCCTATTATCTAACCGCCGCTTAAATATGTTGGTTGAAACTTAATTACTCTAATCTTAAAACTAATAACTCACTAACAACAATGGTTCTGAAGATTTATCAATTAACAAAAACAACCTAGATCTTATTCTACTCCTTCTCTATCATGTAATTCATTAGATTTATGAGGATTAGTGTAATTGACTTCTTATACTGTCGAATTCCGTAGCCAAGTTAACTACTTTCTCAAGTATATTAACCTATCTAATCCTAGGTTTATCAAATAGGATCTCTCCTCAGTTAATAGCAACTTAGAATTGCATAAAGCACATGAATTCGCATCAAAATAATCGATGTAAACAGAAGACTCTTGTTTCCTATCTCTAGAAGAACAATCAAATCTCATTAATTGCATTAAATCTAATCATAAGAGCAATTTCTCAATTAACTAATATGATATCATGCATAAATTCATATTCCAGATCTATGAATCTAAGAAACAATTGAAGGGCATGCAATTAATCATAAGAAAGTCAACAACTTCGCATTAAAAACAAAATCTTCATCACATGACAGAGAAGTTTCAAATAAAATCTAGATCTCGGGTCTACTCCTCCATGAATCGGACAAAAGAAATGCAATTACTAGAAGAATAGATAAAATTCATAGTCACCACCCTTAAAGATAGAATCTTCTTCTTCGTGGGTCTTCAATCTCCCTTGGAATTGATAGAATCTTCTTTCCCTTGCTGTTATGAGAGTCAGAGCAAATACAAAATTCGTAACCTCTGTTCTAGGGCAAACTAACGGTCTATTTATACATGTACCCGGGTTGGATATATACACGAGCGGATACACGAGTAATGTATCTCATGCTTGCTTCCAGGTGTCCTTATGTGAATATACACGAGCAAGTACATGGGAGTGTACATTGGTCGTGTATTTGAAGCATCGTTGAACAGTAGCAAAACTTAGATATACAAGCAAAGTACATAGGCGTGTACTTTGCTCGTGTACTTTCCTGACATCCGCTTCAGCATACACAAGCAAAGTACATGGGCGTGTATCTCGCTTGTGTACTTTCCAGAATTCTTTTCTTCACATGTATTGTATCCAATTCCTTCCAAACTTGATCCGACTCTTCAAAACTCCTTCCCTTAGCTCCAAAATACTCTAGAAGATCCTGAAATCAATATTCATTCCATTAAGCATCCTTTTCTTCAACAAATCATCTAAAAATTCAACAATAAAGCACAATTTCATTACTCTAGGTAAGGGTATTTTGTGACTTATCAAACTTCCCCACACTTAAGTCTTTGCTTGTCCTCAAGAAAAATAAAACATTAATCAAACTTCTCATTAATCATGATTGTCGTTACCAAATAATACTACTCAGACATTAGCATTTATGAATTTTAGTCTTTAAAGCTCAATGCAATCCCTCAATCTAATGAGTGTGCTTCTCACCTTATCAAGAAAGTATTGTAACAAAGATACTTTAGTCAAATTTCTAGGATTAATCAGAGTAGATTGATAAGTATAAATTAACACTTGTATTTTAGATGAATTCTATTTGTTTATGTAATAATTTGATGTTATCTTGAAGAATTTTGATACTTAAAATAGAAATATTTTAGTTTCAGGGATGAGGACCACTATTTTGAGAAGAGATATCGATTTGGATTGAAATTGGAGAGGAATACACAAAGAAAAATACTTTTTGGAAGGAACAGCAGATATACACGGCTGTGTATTTCAAAGGCACGGCCGTGTGTTCATCTTAGGAGATCCACAGAAGCATATATGGTTGCATACACGTCCTGAGGCACGGTCGTGTGTTGAGCCTGGAAAAACCAATAGAAGCTTACACTGTCTAAGTACATGGCCGTATATAACGACCGTGTATATAAAAAAATGTGGCCGTTTCAGAAGATTTTAGGGTTTCATATAAATATATATTCTCACTTTTTTTCAAAAGGAGAGGAGAGAGGATGAAGGAGAGTTCCAAAGAGGAGGCCGAGAGGTGAAGGCTGAGGAGGCGAGGAGGCCGAAGGGACAGAAAAGAGAAGATGAAGGGATGAGAAAGGAAGAAGACGACATCGAAGGGCTCATGCACAGGGGTTTTCTCTTTCTTTTTCATTCTATTTCATTGAGTTGTATCTTGAAAATCCTTAGTGGCTAGTTGTTTCATACCCGAACCTTATGAATTCTAATCGTCATGTAATATGGGATTGATTGCATAGTTAATGAATATTGGAATTTTCTGAATTTATTTACGTTGTTCATGTAGTGTTGCTAATTTGATGTATGGCCAACATTGAGTTTGCATTGATTTCTTAGAAGATGATTGGGGAATCTCTTGTTTGAATAGATCTTACATGAATAAAGGAATTCGTATGTAATCTAGGGATAGAGAACTGGATTTTCTGTATTAGGTTAAATTAGATAATTTGATTTAATTGAGGGTTCAAGAGTGTTAATGCAATTGTAATTGATTTTGATAGAAGAGGGATCTTTATCAAAGCGATTAAGGTTAGGAGCTAATGATTCTGGGAAGAACATTAGCTTAGTGTTAGATACTCTGCGGTTTAGAGATAACCATTGCTCGTTAACTAGTTTATTGAAAGGGTAAAGGTATATGACAATTAGAGGAGTAGTAAAGGGTAGGGTATGTTCTTAGTTATCAGATTAATAATCAAGTTATAGTGTTATTTTTAATTGCTATAGGTTTTGTTAGGTGTTCTTAATTAAATTTGAACCTCTCGAATTGGTGCGGTTAGATAGTCGGTTTAGAGTTAGTATTAGTACTTGCTGATCCTTGAGGAGATGATACCCGAACTCAACTCTATACTATTACAATCGATAGGTGCACTTGCCTACTTGATCGTAACAGAGAGTCAGAAAAAGGATTTTTAAATTTGTGTGATTACGATCATCACCATAGACCAATCTTTACCTTTGTCATTTAAGAATGGCTTTCATGATCAAAATTAGACACAAGATCAATTAGAGCAAAAGGAAACATGGTACATTTCAACCACCACTAAAGAGTCTATAATCTTCTCAATTATCTCTCTTAGTAAAGCAATCAATAATGAAAATACAATGCATTTATGTTTCCCCTGGATTCCTCCTCCTTTTTGGTTGATCTCTTCAAAGATTTTATTCTTTGTAATAGTTCACTGGTTTCATCCTTTTTTTTTTTGTGTTTAAGATCTTGCAACCTATGTAACGAGTTTTCAGCTGATAATCCTAGGCTCGTCACTCAAGTTAACGAATGTTATCCCCTCAATTGAGGGCATTCCTATGGGCTTAATTGCTCGAGTTACAGGACCCTCTCAACTTTTTCCTTTATGGTATTTCATTTTGTTACGATAATTTCCTCGGTCGGCCGATCCCAAGCCAGACGACCTTAGGTGACCAGGTTTTAAAGGAACCCCATCGAACCTCTATTACCTTAACTTATTATTTTGACTAGTTAGTAGCAGAGTCAAACTTCGCTCTTCTGAGGAACCAAAGCTTGCCCATACTAACCAATCCTTTATTTTTCAAGTATAACATGCTTTCATTAAATTATTACTTTAAAGAGATCTTCTAAGAAGGATCACTAAGAGAATCATTTCATTTACCCTTTCATGAAAGATTAAATGGCTCTCAAGATCTTTGAGTTTCACAACGATTTTATCCCATAACTTTAACTAAGTATCAATGTTCCAAAGAAGACAAAGGTGACATGCACAACACTCTTTTAGAGGAATTCATTCACTAAATGCTAAAATACTACGTAATTTGTAATCATGATTTCAAAATTCGATTATCAAGCAAAAAGAAAAAAATAGGGGAAAATTTTGAATGACTTATACAATTTAGCACAGCCCTTATCAAATTTCTTTAGTATCCCCTTCCCCACACTTAGATGGAGACATTGTCCCCAATGTCTTTATCATTCAAGAATACAATGGTCTCAAAATAAGTTAGGGTCGTCAATTACACAAAGAAATGATAGGACTTGCATTAGGTTTCCGAAACAAGGATGAAGATAGCACAATTGAGATACACAACCAAAGTACACGATTGTGTACCTGATTGTGTATCTACCCATCTCATACATGCACAAATTACCATAGGAATGCTCAAAATCAGGTCTTGTGGCTTTGGTATATTATCAATCTACCTTCCTGAAGGCCAAAAATGTAACTACAACACACCCAAAGCATCATAATCTTGATTCTAAGAAGCTAGGTGTGATAGTTTAGTCATCGTAAAAAAAAAAATGGCCTCATAACTTGGTTTTTAAGAAGAAGATCGGAAAAGAAATATAACAACATTGTTCCAGAAACCCACAAAATCAAAGTCCCAAATATTTATGTTCAAACCCTAACTGTCGATTCACTTGTTTGGCAGCCGCTCATGACATCAATCATACATACATTCACGTGAGTTCAAAATGTCTACAGATCTATCAACAATCGACTTCCAAAATGCAAAATCACTCATCATACCATCATTATAGATGCAAGCATGCATGGTAGTTGTAAAAGAAAACCGAGCAACAATTATATTACAATAAGTATTGAAGAAGAAGAAGAGAAAACTTACTTACCTTGAGTCCTTGAAACGGAAGAAATTTATGGGGTGGAAAGAACAACCACGGTATGGAGGAGTAGAGTGGGAGTGAGTGGGTCAAATACACAAATGGAGAATGGGTCGTGTAAATGGCAAAGTGAAGTGAGGAGTCCTTTTATAGTACGAACAGAAAAATTAGATACACGACCAAGTACACGGTTGTGTACTTTGGTCGTGTACTTTGGATTCCTTTCTGTAGGTTAGATACACGACCAAGTACACGAGCGTGTACCTTATTTGTGTATCGTAGGAGAGCATTATGTGGGTTAGATAGACGACCAGGTACACGAGTGTGTACCTTGTTCGTGTATATAGAGGGGGTGTTTTGTGGGTTAGATACACAACTAGGTACACGAGCGTGTACCTTGTTCGTGTATCAAATTGTGCCTTCTGTAGGTCAGATACACGACCAAGTACATGAGTGTGTACCTTATTCGTGTATCTCTGATATTTACTCAATGAGCATATTTTGAAGTGCACGGGAGGGCAAACCATGACGTATTCCCCTTTTGTATTGCAAAGTTAATTTAGACACCCTCTGGCATGTGTGAGAAACCAGATACACCACTAGTGTACCCGGTTGTGCAGATCAAAGTACATACCTGTCATCACTTCATCTTGCATTCCCTTGAAAAGGTCTCCCATCCTGAATTTCCCTACACTTAGAGCTTAAAAGAAGCTCTATTAAGGTGACTTTCATAGAATCCAAACTTGGTTAGCCCCTCTATAGCTTACTGTCCTGCAAAAGTTACTCCAAGATAATGGGTGATAATAAAGAAAGTAAAGAGTAAAGAAGAAAACTTACTTAACTAACATGGGTTGCCTCCCAAGAAGCGCTGTTGTTTAACATCATTAGCTCGACATAATGAACCGGTGGAGCTCAAATGGAGATGAGAATGAGGTTCAGCTCCTCCTTTTCTTCCAAAAATGTTTTGTCCCCAAAGTAATGCTTAAGCCTTTGGCCATTCACCTTGAAAATGCCTTTCTCCATGTGTTCCAACTCAACTGTACTGTAGGGAAAAACCTTTTTTACCTGGAATGGACCAGACCATCTTGATTTAAGCTTCCTAGGGAACAATTTCAGCCTAGAGTTGAAAAGTAATACAAAGTCCCTTCATTAAACTGTCCATTCTGTGGTAGCCGAGCATCATGAAACTTCTTGGCTTTCTCTTTGTATATATATGAATTGTCATATGCTATGAGCCTCCATTCATCTAGCTCATTAAGTTGCATCCTTCGATATGCTCCAGACCGGCTGAGATCTAAATTGGTAGATTTGATCGCCCAAAATGCCTTGTGCTGAATCTCAACTGGTAAATGACAAGCTTTCCTGTAGACCAATCGATATGGAGTAGTATCAAGGGGGGTTTTGCAAGCTGTTCGATATGCCCACAAAGCATCATCTAACTTCTCGGCCCAATCTCATCTATGGTGAGACACGAACTTCATTAAGATACGCTTTAGGTCCCTGTTTGAAACCTCCACTTGCCCACTAATTTGGGGGTGATATGGCATAGCAAGATGGTGAGTCACCCCATATCGCTTAAGAATCTTTTCAACTTGCGAATTACAGAAGTGTGTACCTCTATCACTTATGAGTGCCCGTAGGACCCCAAATCTATAGAAGAGCTTCTTCAAGAATTTAACAACCACCCGGGAGTCATTAGTCGACAAGGCTTGTGCTTCTACCCATTTAGAGACGTAATCCACAGCTACCAATATGTATTTATTTTCGAAGGAAGGAGGAAAGGGCCCCATAACATCGATGCCCCACACATCGAATACTTCACACTCTAATATGTAGTGTTGTGGAATTTCATTCCTTTTTGATATGTTACCATCCCTCTGGCATTGGTCACATCGAGCTATATATCTCTGAGCATCCCTAAACAATGACGGCCAGTAAAATCCTGCTTCTAATACTTTGTGCGTCGTCCTATTAGCACTATGATGTCCTCCCGTTGGCCCACTGTGACAATGGAATAAGATTTTCCATCCTTCTTCATCAGAAACACACCTTCGAATCATCTGATCAGCACAAATTCTGAATAAATGTGGATCTTCCCAGTAGTAGTGCTTCAATTCGGTGAAAAATTTCTTCTTATGTTGCTTGTTCATATCCTTAGGAAAGGCCCTTACCATTAGGTAATTGGCAATATCAGCAAACCATGGGATGATATCATCTTCAATGGTCTTGATGGCATACAGTCGTTCCTCAGGGAACTCATCGTTGATCTCAACTTCGTTTGGTCTTTCTAAACAGGGATTCTCCAAACGTGACAGGTGGTCGGCTGCTAGATTTTCGGCACCCTTTTTATCTCTTATCTCAAGATCAAACTCTTGAAGAAGTAAAATCCACTGAATGAGGCGTGGCTTTGCATCCTGTTTTGTCAGCAAGAATTTCAAGGCAGAATGATCTGTGTATACGATGACCTTAGATAAGATGAGATATGGTCTGAACTTGTTAAAGGCAAAGACAACTGCCAGCAACTCCTTCTCAGTGGTTGTATGGTTTTCTTGTGTAGGAGTGAGTGTTTTGCTAGCATAATGAATGGGTTGAAAGTATTTGTCCTTTCGCTGACCTAAAACAGCTCCCACAGTGAGTCACTAGCATCACACATAATCTCAAAGGGAACGTCCCATGTTGGTGTGACCATGATAGGTGTAGTGATGAGTTTTTGCTTGAGGAGTTCAAATGCATCAATGCATTCCTGGTTGAAGTCAAAGGAGGTATCCTTCTCCAAGAGTTTTGTCATCAGCCTAGCAATTTTTGAAAAATCTTTAATGAATCTTTGATAGAACCCTGCATGGTTAAGAAAACTTCATATTGCCTTAACTGAAGATGGTGGGGGAAATTTAGAAATTGCTTCGATCTTTGCCTCATCCACTTTTATGCCTTTCTTAGAGATTTTATGACCTAAAACAATACCTTCTTTTGCCATAAAATGACACTTCTCCCAATTTAAGACCAGGTCAGTGTCTTCACAACGTTGCAACACTAACTTAAGATGGTGTAGACATTCATCAAAAGAATTCCCGAAAACAGAAAAATCATCCATGTATACTTCCATCTTGTTCCTACTATATCCTCAAAAATAGCCATCATGCATCGTTGAAAGGTGGTTGGAGTGTTGCATAATCCGAAAGGCATGCGTTGATAAGCGAAGGTCCTAAAAGGGCATGTGAATGTCGTCTTTTCCTGGTCTTCAGGTGCGATAGGAATCTGAAAATATCCAGATATCCCATTGAGAAAATAGTAATATACATGACCGGCTAACCTTTTAAGCATTTGGTCCACAAATGGAAGAGGAAAATGATACTTTTGAGTTGCGTCATTTAGCTTGCGGTAATCTATACAAACACTCCATCCAGTGACAGTTCTCATTGGGATGAGTTCATTTTTTTCATTCGGTACCATTGTCATACCACCTTTCTTCGGAACTACTTGAATGGGGCTCACCCATGAGCTATAAGAAATCGGGTAGATCATTCCTGCATCAAGCAATTTGATGACTTCCTTTTTTACATCTCTCATATTTGGATTAAGTCAACGCTGCGGTTGTACCACTGGTTTGACACAATCTTCCATCAAAATTTTGTGTGTACAAAACGATGGGCTAATCCCCTTTATATCTGCAATTTTCCATGCAATTGCTTTCTTGTGTTACCCCAAGACATGCAATAACCTTTCCTGCTGATCTCGATCTAAATTTGATGCAATTATGACTAGAAGTTTAGAATCTTCTTCCAAAAATGCATATTGAAGGTAGTCTGGTAGTTGTTTCAATTTTAGCTCAGGTGGTTCCTCAATTGAAGGTTTCGACCTCTGCACGGTGGATATATTCATACCATTAAAGCTTCTTTCTTCTCTCAACTCAAGATTATTATTAAGCTGATTGACAACTGCTCTAATCGCCATATTTTCAGGTTGCTCTTTCTCCCCATTCATCAAACACAATTCCAATGCATCACCAATCAACAGGTCTTGCAATGAATCTGAAACTGCGAAGTCAAGGTAGTCGATTGCATAGCATGTATCATCATGGTATAGGCTTTGTCTAAGAACGTTAGGCATTTTCACTATGACCTCTTCATTTCCCATTCTCAACACTAACTTCCCATCCCCAACATCAATTATGGCTCTAGTAGTAGCTAAAAATGGCTTCCCTAATATAAGAGGGACCTCCACATCTGCTTCCATGTTAAGGATGACGAAATCCGCTAGGAAGATGAAGTCCTGCACCTTCACTAATACATCTTCAACTACTCCTCTCGGGAATTTGATTGATCGATCGGCTAACTGAAGACTCATTTTAGTTGGTTTCAGCTCTCTAATACCCAATTTTTGGAACATCTTGTATGGCATCAAATTAATGCTGGCTCCCAAATCAACCAATGCCCGTTCTTCAGATAAATTCCCTATCAGGCAAGGGATGGTAAAGCTCCCAGGATCTTTTAACTTCTTTGGGAGTTTGTTCTGAATTACCGCAGAGCATTCTCCTCCTAAAGTTACAGTGGAGAACTCTTCAAGCTTCCTTTTATTCGATAGCAACTCTTTCAAAAATTTTGCATATCGTGGCATTTGTGATAATGCCCCAACCAATGGAAGGTTGATATGTAATTGCTTGAATATCTCTAAAAATCTGCCATAGTGCTCATTTGTTCTGTCCTTCTTGAGTCGTGCTGGATAAGGAACATTGGGCTTGTATTCTGGGATTAATGGAGGTGATGATTTCTCTTTAGGTGATTTTTCTGAATGCTTTCCCCCTTCTTTGAGAACTACTTGTTCTTTTGCTGGTTCAGTCACCCGACTCTCTTCTTCTTGAACCTTTGGTTGTAGTTCCTTACCACTTCGGAATGTGACAGCTTTAACATGTTCTCTGGGGTTGGTTTCCGTGTTTCCCGATAGTGAATCTTGAGATCTCTCTGACAGAAGCTTAGCTATCTGACCGACCTGGTTTTCAAGATTGTGTATTGATGCCTCATGATTCCTCAGAGCCGAGTCTTGATTTTTCAGAATCAAATCTAAGGACTTCTATCTGTCTTCTGAATCCTTGATGAATTTTGTGAGGAGATCTTCAAGTGGCGGTTTGGAACTCTGGACCAGTGGCCTTTGATAACCTAGTGGAGGATTCGGATTGCCCTTCTGAATATTACTGTTGTTAGTCCAAGAAAAATTTGGGTGATTTCTCCATCTTGGGTTATAAGTATTGCTGTATGGATTGTTCTAGGGCCAAATTGGGTTTCCCAAAAAATCTACTTGCTCTGTTTGCCCTTCCTCACCACCTGAGGGTTCTACAATAGCCAGCTGATGTTGTGAGACAGCCAACCCGTCGATCTTTCTAGATAAAGCCTCAACTTTGGACATGATAGAAGTAGCCACATCCACTTCAAGAATGCCTGCCACCTTCTTTTCTCTGCCCCTACCATGTGACCATTCATAATTATTCGCGGCCATGTCTTCAAAAAGAGTCAAACTATCTTCAGGAGTTTTATGGTTCAAGGTGCCACCAACTGCGGCATCTACTGTTTGTCTCGTTTGATAGTTCAACCCATTATAAAATATCTGAACTTGAAGCCACTCTGGGATCCCATGGTGTGGGCATTTTCGCATTGAGTCCTTGAATCTCTCCTAGGTTTCATACAACGTCTCCATGTCATATTGATGATAAGATTGAATCTCAGCTCAAAGTTTAGCGATCTTTGAAGGAGGGAAGAATTTGTCCATAAACTTCTTAATTTGACCTTGCCATGTAGTAATGGAGTTCCTTGGTAAAGAATTCAGCCACTGCTTAGCCTTGCCTTTCAAAGAGAATGGGAAGGGCCTGAGGCGGATCGCATCATCACTAACTCCATTAAATTTGAAGGTATCGCATATCTCCAGAAAGAGCTGGATATGCGCATTTGGATCTTCATCCTATAAACCATCAAATTGAGTATATTGCTGCACTATCTAAATCACGGCAGGCTTAAGTTCAAAATTATTTGCCTCCTCTCGAGGACGGACTATGCTAGAGCTAACGCCTATCAAGTTTGGCCTGGCAAAATCAGAATTGGTTCTAGGTAGCTCATTAACTCGGCCATCTCTATTATCAACCAATTGATGATTCGGAGGATCCACAACAACATTTCCTTGATTCAGCTCTTGAGCACGATTATTGACTTGATCAGCCATTTCTTCCTTCAATGATTCTCCTTGAATACCAAATGATGTTGACTTAGTTGAGTATTGCTTTTTCTGATAACGACGAATAATTTTCTTTGGCTGAGGATTAAAAACAGCAAGTTCCTTGGAGCGACTTCTAGTCATGCACTGTAAACGTAATATAAATCAATTATGAGCTCCAAATTCTTAGGAAGAAAAGGGAAAAAAAAAAGATAAGAAAGAAATAAATTGGTTAAATTAATAAGTAAAAAGTGTTTCTAATATTGGCGTACCCCAGCAACGGCGCCAAAAACTTGATCGTTGCCAATCGTAGTTTTAATAAATTGAATTCTTGTTCTTAATCTTACTACGAAGCAATAGGCAAGCGTACCTATTATAGCGTAATAAAGCGAGTAAGCACAAGGTCGTTCCTTAGAGATACACCAACTACTAGTACTAACTCCTTTCCAATTATCTAACCGCTGCTTAAATATGTTGGTTGAAACTTAATTACTTTAATCTTAAAACTAATAACTCACTAACAACAATGGTTATGAAGATTTATCAATTAACAAAAGCAACCTAGATCTTATTCTACTCCTTCTCTATCATGTAATTCATTAGATTTATGAAGATTGACATAATTGACTTCTTATACTGTTGAATTCCCTAGCCAAGTTAACTACTTTCTCAAGTACATTAACCTATATAATCCTAGGTTTATCAAATAGGATCTCTCCTTAGTTAATAGCAACCTAGAATTGCATAAAACACATGAATTCACATCAAAATAATCAATGTAAACAGAAGACTCTTGTTTCCTATCTCTAAAAGAACAATGAAATCTCATTAATTGCATTAAATCTAATCATAAGAGCAATTTCTCAATTAACTAATATGATATCATGCATAAATTCATATTCCAAATCCATGAATCTAAGAAACAATTGAAGGGCATCCAACTAATCATAAGAAAGTCAACAACTTCGCATTAAAAACGAAATCTTCATCACATGACAGAGACGTTTCAAATAAAATCTAGATCTCGGGTCTACTCCTCCATGAATTGGACAAAAGAAATGCAATTATTAGAAGAATAGATAAAATTCATAGTCACCACCCTTAAAGATAGAATCTTCTTCTTCGTGGGTCTTCAATCTCCCTTAGAATTGATAGAATCTTCTTTCCCTTGCTGTTATGAGAGTTAGAGCAAATACAAAATTCGTAACCTCTATTCTATGGCAAACTAACGGTCTATTTATACATGTACCCGGGTTGGATACATACACAGGCAGATACACGAGTAGTGTATCTTGTTCGTGTATCTCATGCTTGCTTCCAGGTGTCCTTATGTGAATATACACGAGCAAGTACATGAGAGTGTATATTAGTGTGTATTTGAAGCATCGTTGAACAGTAGCAAAACTTAGATACACAAGAAAAGTACATGGGCATGTAGTTTGCTCGTATACTTTCCAGACATCCACTTCAGTATACACAAGCAAAGTACATGGGCGTGTATCTCGCTTGTGTACTTTCTAGAATTCTTTTCTTCACATGTATTGTATCCAATTCCTTCCAAACATGATCCGACTCTTCAAAACTCCTTCCCTTAGCTCCAAAATACTCTAGAAGATCCAGAAATTAACATTCATTCCATTAAGCATCCTTTTCTTCAACAAATCATCTAAAAATTCAACAATAAAGCACAATTTCATTACTCTAGATAAGGGTATTTTGTGACTTATCATATTTGTTGTGTTACATTCATTCTTTTAGAGGTAACTAATTTTCCCTTGATTTTCTTTGTAGTTTATGACAAGGAGCTCTTCGTCCAAACTTCTTGCTTTTGACCCAGAGATTAAGCAGAAATCCAGAAGAAGGTTAAGGAGTGCCTTTAAACAGGCTGCGGGAAATCCAGTTTTTGAAAATCAGCAATTAGGTGAAGAGGAATTGTAGTTTAGTGAGGGTGAGACTTCAGCTGTAGCAATGGCAGATCTACACCGAACGATGGTTGATTATACCAGACCTATATTAGATAGCATGGGATCTTGTATAGTCAAACCTACAATAGATGCCAACAATTTTGAAGTTGAAGCCTCTATAATGAACATGATCCATAATCAATGCCAATTTGATGGTTTAGCTGATGAGGATCCCCATGCTCACATCCAGATGTTTCTAGACATCTGTGAAACAGTTAAACAGAATGGAGTGACAGATGAAGCTTTGAAGTTGCATCTTTTTCCTTTCACATTGAGGGGAAAAGCAAGGCAGTGGTTCAATTCTTTAGATCGGAATTCCATCATGACTTGGGCCTAGCTGGCAGAAACATTCTTGGACTACTACTTCTCGCCTTCCAATACTACCAAACTGAGAAATGATATCACGTCATTTACTCAGATGGATAATGAACCTCTTCATGAATCTTAGTTAAGGTTTAAGGAATTGCTCAGGCAGTGCCCACATCATTAGATGCCCAATTGGTTACAAGTCTCTACCTTCTATAATGGGCTTGATTATCCAATGTGACAAACCATTGATGCTGCTATCGGTGGTACACTTAATGTGAAGACTCCTGAGGAATCATTACAATTTTTTGAAAATATGGCGAAGAATAACATCAATGGAGTAATGGCATGTCGAGGCAAAGAGCAGCAAGGATCTATGAAGTTAAAATGATGACCACCCTTGTAGCAAAGGTTGATGCTCTAGCTGAGTCACACATATAATCTAGGCTGGCGTAATCACCCTAATTTTTCAGAGTAATCTACCAATTCCTCAAGGTAATGCACCTGCACCTAGATTCCAATGCCCCCCCCCCACTACCTTTTACTAAAAAGAAGTCCAACTTGGAGCATATGATTTCCAAGTTCATTCAAACCTTAAAGCAGTGCCAGCAAGCAAAAAATGCTGCTTTAAGAAATCATGAGGCTTCCATCCATAATTTGGAAAATTAGGTGGGTCAGACTGCAAAAATGTTATCAAAGAGACCACAAGGGTCCTTACCTAGGAACACAGAACCTAATCCGAGGGAGCAGGTGAAAGTGGTGACCCTTAGGAGTGGAAGGGAATTGCATTCTGACACTATGGGAGTGCTAGGGGTTGTCTAGGAAAAACGAGTTAAGGTCAGAGAAGACAATGATGCTGAAAAGGATCAAGCCACTACACATGGTAAGGACAAGGAGCTTGATAAGGAAGAAGATCTAGGAAAGGCTAAGACATCGACAGTTCAACCTTACAAGCCTCCAATTCCATATCCGAGCCACTTAAAAAAAGACAAGGAGTAAGAACACTTCGGTAAGTTTTTAGATTTGTTTAAGTAGTTGCATATTAATATACCATTTGTGGAAGCTCTTGTGTAGATGCCTAAGTATGAAAAGTTTTTGAAGGATTTGCTCTCAAACAAGAAATGACTGGAAGAGGTTTCTACTGCAGTTATTGGGGCGTAGTGTTTAGCTATTTTGCAAAATAAGTTACCTAAGAAACTTAAGGATCCAGGCAGTTTTACTATTCCATGCTTAATAGGTGAATTGCCTATGGAGAGAGCCTTGGCAGACCTTGGGGCAAGTATAAACTCGATGCCCTATTCACTGTTTAGGAAGCTCAAACTTGGTGAGCCAAAGCCTACAAGGATGAATTTGCAGTTGGCTGATCGCTCGGTCAAATTCCCTAGAGGAATCATAAAAGATGTCCTAATAAAGGTAGAAAAGTTCATTTTTCCTATTGACTTTGTTATCTTAGACCTGGATGTAGATGTAGAGGTCCCGCTGATCTTAGGACGACCATTCCTTGCTACTACACGAGTGGTGATAGATGTTACTGATGGGAAACTAGTTTTAAGAGTAGGTAAAGATGAGTTAACTGTGATAATCTCAGTAGCTCTAAAACAATCTTTAAGCGCTGATGATTTTTGCTATGCTATTGACTGTGTTGATATGTCTGTGATGAGTTCTATGTAGGAATTGTTATGCCATGAACTTTTGGAATTTAGCTTGATAGCAACTGGAGGAGAAGAGTGTGAGAACTTTGATATTCAGAATTTGATGGCTCAATTGAATGCTTGCGAGGAGGTGGTGTGTAAAAGAGGGTTTGAGAAGGTAAGATCTAGTGAGGAAAGAAGGCTGAAACCATCGGTTGAGGAAACCCCAGAACTCAAGTTGAAGCAACTTCTAGAATATCTGGAATATGCCTTTCTGGAGGCTAATTCTAAACTCCCTGTCATTATTGTTGTTGGTTTGATAAGGGAGCAAAAGGATAGCCTATTAGGGGTCTTGAGGGAGCATAAACGTGCTCTCACTTGGAAGATTTCTGATATTCGGGGTATTAATCCTTCGTTTTGCACCCATAAGATTTTGCTTGAGGATGATTTCAAACCAATGGTGTAACCCTAGAGAAGGTTAAACCCCAATATGCGGCCGTGTATAAAAATAAAATAAAAATCCACAGAATGATACACGCCCATGACACACGGCCTTGTACCATGGGCGTGTGTCTGGGAGAAACCACACGAGCGAACACACGCCCGTGTAGTTAACCGTGTATCTGAGTTTGTAAAAAAAAAAACGGACACATGGTCGTATATATAGCCATGTGTCAGACCTTGCCTTTCTAGCACGACTGGTTCTTTTATTTCAAAACCCTCCGATTTTTATTTTCATTTTCAACTATCCTCTCCCTATCAATTCACTCCTTCTCCATCCTCTGTTTCATGCATTCTAAGACCCATTTTAGGTAGTAAAGTTTTGAATGGTGGAGGGAAGTGTTGATATGAAAGACACGCCAGTGCATGTCACAATATACGGGCGTGTGTTTAATTATTGGATTATTTTTGCTCTTCTTCCTTTGATTTTAGTCTGTATTCCCTCATGCATGGCCATTCCTCATCATTATTACAAACTGTTTTACCAAGCTGGGTAAGACGCTTGGGATAGACTTCGCGTCTTGCAACTGTTCTAGCGATGAGGACGTCTAGGTCGATCTACATACACAAGTCCTAAGTTCTTATCTTCGACAGGATGAAGGCGGACATCGAGATGATTCAGACAATGGGGATGGGGATTGAAGGATAATTGTTAGAACTTAGCTATTTAAATCCCTTCTATAGGATTTCATTTATATTTTGTTTCTACCAAAACTTTGCATTTAAACAGGGATGGATGATATTTCTAGATTCTTTTATTGTTCTTTCTTTATGCTTTTATCTTTCTCTTTTGGTTTTTGGTTTTTCATTTCAGAGATTTTGTTAGATTGGTGGAGTACATGACTTTAGTTTCATGAGAAGGTTGGGGATGCTACATGTTTAGTGTACTTTTCAAGGAATCATGGTCGGTGCGCATGAATGTTAATGATTTGAGTCACTTCTAAAAAATGGATGTTGGATGTGCGATTTTGATATTGATCCAGGGGAGTCTTGTTTCTCCCTTTCTTTTATTTCCATTTTCTTCCCTTTTTATGTAGTTCACTGTAGACATTGGGGACAATGTCTAAATCTATGTGTGGGGGAGGGAACTGAGATAAGAAGCATGAAATACAAGTGTTAATGAATCAAAATTATAAAGTTTCCCCACTTAGGATGTATTTAATGAATTACTAATAATCAAGAATTGTTGAGATTTCATTATATTACTTACTGTGCTAAAAATTCTTGGGAATTTTGCAAATGTTTACACTCTTATCTTGTTTTATAAATACTTTGCTAGAATTACAAGTTAAAATCCAAGTGAAGAGAATTACTTATTGTTTAAGTAGTTATTTTGAAAATTGAGAGTGAATTAAGATCTCTAGTAAGTTTAGAATGCTCTTTCTTTTGCTATTAATGTGAGTTATGCAATTCTAAGTAAAGGAGTAGATGATACTTGTAACTTGGTGATTCCTTTTCGCAATTATTAGAATTGAGAGCTTTAGGAGTAATTATCTCTAAAAAAGAAAGAAAGAAAGGAAGAAGGTCAGAAGTGGGTCTCATTGACTTGAGTAGTTAAGCTTGAGGGGTGCCCTCTTGAGGGAATAACATCTATTGACTTGGGTGATGAACTCGGGATCAATGACTAAAAGCTCGCTACAAGGGTCGTGAGAAAAGTCTGAGAAAACTGAACTTAATTGAGCTGTAATTGAAATTAATTAATTTAAATTTGATTGAGATGGTGGAGGTTCGAAGGGGTATCTTAAAACTTAGTAGCCTAAGATCGTTTGGTTTGGGACTTACTGACCAAGGAAACCATTTCAGTTAAAAGGTTAAAGAAAATAGATAGTTGGCTTGACTCGAACAAGTAAATCTGGGGGACGTCTTTTACGTTGAGGGGATAAAATTTGTTAACTTGAGTGATGAGCTCGAGATTATCGATTGAAAATTCGTTACATGAGTCGGTTAGCTAAGTTAAGTACTTAATGGAAAATCTGCCAATTTTATTTAAAAGGACTAAAGGAATGAAAAATCTAGGAGACAGGTGGATACAACATGTCTTTACTCCTTATTGCATTGCTTATAGGAGTAGTTAAGAGGGAAGTATACATTACACTACTGGCATTGATTTATGTTCAATTTCACTTTTGGGAATTTGTGTTTAAATGATGAGAGTACTAGTTTAAGTCACTTGGATTAGCCTTAAGAATTCTGGTATTTGTATCTTGTAAACAACTAATGGTGGGATTGGGTAGAGATTGCATATTATAGGGGTAAACTATGAGAATCAATGATGCAAAAAGAAATTCTTGATTGTTGAGTTAATAAAAATCTTACTTGAGGACAAGCAAATGCTTAAGTGTGGAGGAGTTTGATAAGTGTAAATTAACACTTATATTTTAGATGAATTCTAGTTGTTTGTGTAATAAGTTGATGTTGTCTTGAAGAATTTTGATACTTAAAAGAGAAATGTTTCAGTTTCAGGGATGAGGACCACTATTTTGAGAGGAGATATCAACTTGGATTGAGATTGGAGAAGAATACACGAAGAAAAATGCTTTTTGGAAGGAACAAGGGAAGTACACGGGCATGTATTTCCAGAGCACAGCTGTGTGTTGAGCTTGGAAAATCCACAGAAGCATACATGGTTGAGTATACGGTTTGAGACATAGCCGTGTGTTATTTGCGTGGGTTTTACTGGCACTATTCAAAGGCATGGCCGTGTATAAGCCATGTGTCAAGACCGTGTGCTTGAAAAAAGTCAGTCATTTTAGGAGATTTTTGGGCTTCTATGCATATTTATATTCTCTTTTTTTTCAAAGAAAAAAGAAAAGGCAGAGGGACACTAGAGGGAGATAGGAAGAAATTCAAAGGAAGACAAGAGGCTTGGAAAAAATTTTGAGAGGAAGGCAACATCAACGGATTCATCTTCATCTTCCAAAGGGTTCATGCACAGGGGTTTTCTCTTTCTTTTTCATTTTTTTTTCATTGAGTTGTAACTTGAAATCCATGAGTGGCTAGTTTATTTCATACCTGAACCTTACGAACCCTAATTGTCATGTAACATTGAATTGATTGCATAGTTAATGAATAGTGGAATTCTCTGAATTTATTCATGTTGTTCATTTAGTGTTGCTAATTTGATGTATGGCCAGCATTGAGTTTGCATTGATTTCTTAGAAGTTGATTGGAAAATCTCTTCTTTGAATTAATTGTGCATGAATAAAGGAATTCGTGTGTAATCTAGGGATAGAGAACATGAATTTTCCGTATTAGGTTAAATTAGATAATTCGACCTGATGGGGGATTTAAGAGTGTTAATGCAATTCTAATTGATTTTAATAAAAGAGGGATCTTTATTAATGAAATTAAGGTTAGGAGCTAATAAATCCGAAAGGAATATTGGCTTAGTGTTAGATACTCTGCGGTTCAAAGATAACCATTGCTCGTTAATTAATTTATTGAAAGGGTGAAGTTACATGACAATTATAGGAGTAGTAAGGGTAGGGTATGGCCTTAATTATCGGATTTAGTAATCAAGTTATTGTGTTAGTTTTAATTGCTATAGGTTTTGTCAAGTATTTCTAATTTAAATCGAATCTTTCGAAATTGTGAGATTGGATAGTTAGTTTAGAGTTATTATTAGTACTTGTTGGTCATTAGAGGAATGATATCTGAACTCAACTCTATACTATTACAATTGATAGGTGTGCTTGCCTAATTGATCGTAAAAGAGAGTCGTAGAAAAGGATTTTAAAATTTGTGTGATTACGGTTAACACCATAGTGCATCATATCTGGTAAGGGTTTAAGTTTATGTTTTGTTTTTGTTCATTAATTTGATTGATTAGACTCTATTATTGTTGATTGTTGCCTCAAAATTGGAATTGCTTGATTATCTTTTAAAAACAGGCACATCACTTTAGATTTAACCATTTAGATTCACTAGTTTTAGTAAAGATACGCAATTCATCCATTACTCCTATGGATCAAAATTATATCATCCTCCTATCACTTGATTATGATTTTTTTTTCTTATTTTAAATGTTCTTAAATTATTTACATATATGTTTATATGATATATATTTATTTGATATATTTCCTTACTCCTGATCATAAGTAATTACCTACAAAAATAAGTTTAGTACTAGATATAATGTAGTCGTAGATTATATAGTATTACCCCTTGTAGATATAGTGTTTAGGTTGACATTTGCTACTTACAATTATTATTATAAAGTTTATATTTGTTGTCGATTGAGTATGGTTACTAATAAAGAGGCTTAGCTTAAATGTGGAAGTGAGGTATGTCATGTCTTATATATAGATTGACATCTTATAAGTTATTATTAAGAAAAATCGATGAGTTCAACATTGTTTGAGGGAGTGTAGATGTGAATGAACCCTTTGATATTTATAGAAAATTCAATTTACAAGTGAAGAGCTATTCATATCTTGTCACTATAAAGCTAAAGCATTTTTTTTATAATAATATTATTATTATCATTATTATGTTACATATATAAAGAATTGTATTATTATTATTATTGTTATTGTTATTATTGTTATAATAATAATAATAATAATAATAATAATAACAATAAAAAAAAAATAATAATATAAGACCCATATTATTATTATTATTAATTTCAGCAAATTGTTATTTACATAATAAAATTTTCCAAAGATATATAAATGAATTGTTATAACTATTTTGTTCTATCGTTAATGATTATCTCTTAAATTGTAATACCATTTTATTAGGTATGCTTTAGTCCTATTGAGTAATGACAGACATATGTTAGATATATAGAAAGTATTCGATATAACTATGGGTAATTGTGGCTATTACCATAATGTAATTATAGAGTATCATATTATCTTATTAAGTGACTTGCTCATCACTAGAATTATTTATTTATTTATTTATAAATCAAAAGTGTGGAGTTACCTTGCTCGAAATTAATATTATAGAATTTCCTTAAAATATGTTATGTTTGCTACTTCATATTTTGAAACTTTATGTTAGTGTTTCATATATGACCAAAACATTTAAATAAGATACGGATTTGCTATGTGTTATAATAGGTGACCATTTGCATTTAGTTTAGTTAGGAAAGGCTATTGTGTGTATAGTTCTAGTTCCTATCCTTAGGCTGCATGGGCTTGGGTTTAATGAATTTAGGGAATTTTGGGTTAGGAAGAGTTAAAAGGCAAATCTTCTTTTCTTTTTAATTTCATGCACATACCTTTAGGTAGACATTTATTTAGTTTAACTGTATTTGATAAAATATACTTTAGATGTCACTTGCTGTCTATAGTTAAGTGTCCTTTTCTTGAATTAAATAAATTCATGGCTTAATTCTATTTCATTTTTAGGTTTCCACACATAGACTTTAGTTTGAACTATGAAGTTACTTTGGATTAATTCTCTAATATTTTCACATCTACTATTAGTTAGATAGAATTCTATTTAATTTTATTTTTATTTAGGTTTGGTTACGTGTTCGATTGTAGTTTAGTCTCATAAATATCCAATTAGTCTATGCATTAAACTTGCTCTTAGACATTAAATTCATGTTGCTTCGATTCACTTGGTTCCTACAACTAAGGAAATATTGCTATTGGTCCAATAAGATGAAGCAACTATGTAATAGTTGTTTCTTTCAAATTAACATCACCCGGTGATACATTATCTATATATATAAGGTACATATTATTATTATTATTATTATATTGAATTTAATTCTTGTGTAACGTTTTTTGATCAATTGCTCACGTCCACTTTTAAGGTAATTTTAGGATATTGCATTTGATTTATCCCCTACTTGTTACATGTTATAAGGTAAATTCTTTTATTTACTAAATGAATAATTGTTTTAAATGTATAATATGTATGCTATTTACTTGGTGTTTGTAAACACCCTATTTTTGCCCCTTAATCACAAATAATGTTCAATTTTCAATTTTTTTTCATTTTTCAAATTTTTTAGCGGAAATAAGAGAAAAATAAAATAAATAGGAAAAATATCCCAATTTTGGAAAATAATAGTAGACATAATAATAAAAAAGGTTAAATAATTTTTTCAAATTTTTAAAATTTCAAAATAATATAAAATAAATAAAAAGTGGCACGCCTATGTATAATTTATGTGTAATACAAAATTGAGAATTAGGCCAGCTCAGCTGGCTTACGTACATGCTTAGAACACGTGCTAGGAGGCGAGGTCGCAGGAGAGGCATTCTGCGTTTTGTAATTTTTTCATTTCGTTTAGGGTACGTATCAGAATCTGATTAGACGGAGGGGGCACATGCGCCGAGCACATGATCATCTTCAACCTCTGTCCAAAATCATCGCCAGCCGTCGGAAAAATAAGATTCGGTCATTTTAATGCATTTTTTTGCACAAATCCAACAAATCTTTAATTGAAATAAGATAAACATCATCCAATTAGACTCAAATCGCAACAAAATCAAAGATTTGCATAAATCAAACCAAATCGGAGAAGATTTCAATCAAAAATTTGTTTCGTCCTAATTAAAGGAAATCCGAGCTTATCCAGCTCGATTTCTGATGCCCATAAATAGAGCACAATGTGGGGAAGCAAAAGCACGAATCAAAAGAAATAAAAGAGAGAAAATAAGAGAGTTTGAAGCCTTGCCGGAGTTCCTCCAAGCTGTGACCGCCGATCAAGCCAAGAACTACCACCTAGAGTCGTTTCTAAAGAAATCCACCACTACCATTAGCTTCCCCACCTTCGGAAAGCTCGGAAGCTGCCTTCAAATGCCCTTGAAAGCCGCTAGAACGCCGTCGACGAGGATCCTCCAACCGTCGTGATCTAACCCTCACGATCCAACTAGGCCCGATTCGACCCAACCTGCGAACCATGACCCGCATCTAGGTAAGTTGATTTTTCGATTTTTTTTCTATTATTATTTATTTATCCTTATTTATTTATTTAGATATTTATTTATTAGATATTTATAATCTAAAAATTAAAAAAAATGTTAGGATTTTAATTAGAGTTTTTAGAATAGATATGTTTAGTTTAATAAAAAATAAAATAAAATTAATTAAATTAGAATTAGATAAAGGTAGATTAATAATATGAATTAATACTAAATTGTTTTATCACTTAGAAAAATTATTTTTTTTTCAAAATAAATCCAAAATTGTTTTTTTTTTCTTAAATCAACAATTTTTTAGAAAAGAAAATATTAAAGCTTAGGTTTATAATTTTTCAAAATCTTAAAATGATAACAAATGTAAACTCGATGCATTTTCGTAATTAAAACTTATACAAATCCACTAAAGCTTTTTTATAAAAAGCGAACCACGTCTTGTTTGATCCCGAATAATGGATACGTAGGCACCCTTATAGGGCAACTTTAAAAGGAATAAAAAATTATTTTCCAAATTAGTATGAGTTGTTTTAATATCCTTCTTTTTTTTTAAATATTTATAAAATAATAATAATAATAATAAAAAAAAGATATTAGAATATGATCCAAATTTCAGAAGGATAAGGTGATAACTTTAATGTTTTGATAGGTTAGCCATCGAGTTGAGAATCTTTGGTTTTTTCTTTCCTCTTCATTTATAAAAATAAAAAAAGAGGAGCTCTCATTGACAAGCTGTCTAAATTAGAATTAATCCGCTCAATTAGTTCTAATTCAATAATTCTTCCCAACTTCAATTGGGTGGCGACTCCAAGTAAATAATAAGATTCCTAGTTCAAGTTGAAAATTTATATTAGATGAGCATAGAGTCCAATATAAATTAGATTAAGAATATAAATGAAAAATTAAAAATTAGACTCAACAAGATGGTGACTCCACTGGAGACCCATCTAGTAGGCTAACCACCTAAGCCTTCTGAAGTAACCATTTCCAGATATCTTTTACACTGCAAAATATTACTGATACTAACCTTTTAGGGATTCGATGAAGTTTATGGTCTATTTATTTTTACTATTGTTGAGTCTTCATGCATGCATATCACGTGATTAGATATGGTCAGACCTAGGTCGTCTTAGGACCCTAGGATAGGGGGCCATTATGTAGGTTTCGGGCGAAGTGATATTGATGTGCCTAATTCCACTTAAGCACAATAAAAAGAATCAAGGAAAAACACCTTAATTCACAAAACACAAACCGGTTCAATTGAGGGTGATTTCACGTAAACACCTTGTAGAATTTGATGGAAATTGTTGTTCAAATGATTCAATTGTAATCTCTAATGATAATATTAACCAAGTAACCACAGTAAGGCTTGAGAATCACGTGGAGATCAGATCAAAGAAAGCAATAAAACCATGAAATCCACTTCCCCTTTCAATATCCAATTCACGGTTTGTTATGATAAGCAATTGTTGATGGAGAATCACAAGTATGATAATTACTCAAAATAAACACACTAATTTGAATTGATACCAATTCAAATCTGACCAAGAATGTTCTAATCCAACCCTAGATATTACACACTAGAGAAGAAAAAGAAAACACAACAAGTAGGAATTGATATGACTCACAATTTCCAATTGTTGCACTCGCAACAATTCCAACTTCTTGGGATTGAAATTGATAAGAGAATTTTGGAATTAGGAAACCCTAAGCCCTCTCACGAAAATGTGAAGTTTTTTCTGCAAAAATAAGCCTCCTCAAACCCTCTCTTAAGCAAGTATTTATACTTGCTACCCCTAGGGTTAAAAAGTGCTCAAAATTACAAGTTTGCCACTTTTAAGGTGGCTAGCCCTAAATGAAAATTACAAGGAAATAAAAGTGTCCCAAAACCAAATACAACAAAAAATAGTTCATAAAAGTGTAAATATATAAAAGAAATGGTCTTCAAGATGCCGGTCTTCTATAGGATCTATCGGCTCAACTCATCGCCGGTTTAGGTCGGTCCATGGATAACCCACAATTTGAGTATGAGAGAGTTTATCCATTGCCCTATAGAATATGATAATTGTGCCTGTTGGAAAACATGATACAAGAATAATAGAAAAGAGGTTAATATATAAATAATTCCGAGGTCGATCTGCTCAAAATGGGCCCTCAACGCCAAGATTTGAAATCCTTTAGTTTTTGCACTAATGATAGGTCTTATCGGATTTTTATTCCTATCATCTCCTCGAGCCTCAAAAAGATTTGTCCTCAAATCTGGTAGATCAAATGCAGTAGAGACTTCGTTTCGTCCTAGCAAACCATCTGAAGAAATATCACTGCAGAATCCCAAAATCTGAAATACCACAGGTGGTGATTGTCTTCTCTCCTCCATTTCCAGGATGTATCTCATCTGCAACATAATTAATGACCCATTGTCCACTGAGGTGTCCCCTATCTCAACCCATTTCACTGATATTGTATCCTCCTTTTCTAACTCATCTATATGTCGCTGATCTTCATGGTCTTCTAATGGTTGGCCCAACTGCTCATTACCCTCTAAAACCTTTGAAGGTGAACATAACTTTCTCTGAACAGTTTGGCTCTCTGGTGGTCTACTCGTCTGACTATGATCATCAGGATCCTCTGAAGGTTGGCACATCGATGTTTGCATCTGCACAGTTTGGTCCTCTGATGGTTTGATCATGTGGCTATGATCCTCAAGATTCTGTGATGGTTGTTTTATCTGTCTTTGCATCTCCTGGACCTCTGATGGTGACATAGGGTTCAATACTATACGTTTACTATCCTTTTTAAACATATAAGTATTTCTATACCCATCATGTAATACCATCCTGTCATACAAGCATGGTCTACCAAGTAATATATGGGATGCACAAAGAGGAAGAATGTCACATTTAAGCTCATCATAGTACTGTCCCCTATATTGAAGGGTACCCTAGCCCTTTGGGTTACACAAAGACCATCTTGATCATTCAACCAATGTAATGTATAGGGTTTGGGATGTGGGATAGTTTCAATTTTCAACTTAGATACTAATGATGCAGCTACAACATTAATACAACTACCGCCATCAATAATAATTGCGCACAAGTTTCCTTGTACCCTACAAGAAGTATAGAACAAGTTTTCTCTTTGTCCCTCATCAATGGTTTGAAAGGAAGTCAAGTCCCGATGCAATATGTTAGTAGACAAATACAACTCACTTGACATTTTTGCTTACTAATTTCAACAACCTCAATACACTTCACCACACCACAGCAACACACCCTTACACGTCCCTACACACTTACGATGCTCATAATCAACCAATACAAGAAATGTTTATTGTTACTTCAAGTAAAGTCAAGTGAAATAATTGAAGCACAATGAAATAATTCTTGGTACTTCAAGTAAAGTTAAATAAATGAAGTACACACACAATTACTTTCAAGTAGATAGAATTAAATTCAACTACTAGTGTTTAAGTAATTAGTTCAATTACTTTCACACTTTAATGACTTGTTTGAATTTTAAGTTCCACTACTCAACCTTCCTTTTCTTGCCTTGATTTCACACATCAAATAACCACAATGTGCAGCACCTTACACTACACAAAACTCCACAAATTTGCACCACCACACATACCTTAATCACAGTGCAACCAATTCACTACAACACTACTACACGTTGTAACTTTTTTTTTTTAAACACTCTTACATACAATACTTTAAGGTGTACACGTCCTTGCCACTACACAACTCCCATTCACACCATAAACTACAAGCAATGGCAGCAACAAAATTCAAATTTGAAATCACTCCATTAAATGCAACCTTCTCCACAAATGGTAAAAAACAATTCAAATTCAAATAACACTTATTCAATGCTACTCAATGAATTGCTCTCAAATGAATTTCAAATGGATGCTTATCCTTCCACACACTTCAAATCTGGAATTTTCAAATGCTCCAATTCCGAATTGCAAAGGATTCACAACACTAATTGCAAGCCTTCCTCAATTGATAACAATGAATTCAAATTCAAATAGCAATCATTAACTCCCACAACTTAATTTCATATGTTTTGAATTCAAATAATTCCTTACTAATCAATACTCAATGTAATATGAAAATTGTACTCCTCCAATTCAGAATTACACAATGGAAATCAAAACAACAAACTACACAACCTCCTCATGCCACAAGCTAGTCACGGCAAGAATTGGTAAGTTTTTTCAAGTTCAAAAAGTTGTTGAATTAAACAACACTTTATGCTTCTGCCCTTCCACGCAATTTAGTGATCATAAAATGATACAACAACCTTCCCAATCCAACTCCAGCAAACAGAAAATTAAATCCTAAGCCAAAGTAATTTCGCAATCTTAAAACAACAACAACAACACAATTGCGGTTTCCACTAAATCAATCCTAATGGATGATTAACTCCACGAAATCAAATGAAACCAATTCCCTTCTCTCAACATGAGCTCTGATACCAAAATATGATGTGCCTAATTCCACTTAAGCACAATAAAAAGAATCAAGGAAAAACACCTTAATTCACAAAACACAAACCGGTTCAATTGAGGGTGATTTCACGTAAACACCTTGTAGAATTTGATGAAAATTGTTGTTCAAATGATTCAATTGTAATCTCTAATGATAATATTAACCAAGTAACCACAGTAAGGCTTGAGAATCACGTGGAGATCAGATCAAAGAAAGCAATAAAACCATGAAATCCACTTCCCCTTTCAATATCCAATTCACGGTTTGTTATGATAAGCAATTGTTGATGGAGAATCACAAGTATGATAATTACTCAAAATAAACACACTAATTTGAATTGATACCAATTCAAATCTGACCAAGAATGTTCTAATCCAACCCTAGATATTACACACTAAAAGAAAAAGAAAACACAACAAGTAGGAATTGATATGACTCACAATTTCCAATTGTTGCACTCGCAACAATTCCAACTTCTTGGGATTGAAATTGATAAGAGAATTTTGGAATTAGGAAACCCTAAGCCCTCTCACGAAAATGTGAAGTTTTTTCTGCAAAAATAAGCCTCCTCAAACCTCTCTTAAGAAAGTATTTATACTTGCTACTCCTAGGGTTAAAAAGTGCTCAAAATTACAAGTTTGCCACTTTTAAGGTGGCTAGCCCTAAATGAAAATTACAAGGAAATAAAAGTATCCCAAAACCAAATACAACAAAAAATTGTTCATAAAAGTGTAAATATATAAAAGAAATGGTCTTCAAGATGTCGGTCTTCTATAGGATCTATCGGCTCAACTCATCGCCGGTTTAGGTCGGTCCATGGATAACCCACAATTTGAGTATGAGAGAGTTTATCCATTGCCCTATAGAATATGATAATTGTGTCTGTTGGAAAACATGATACAAGAATAATAGAAAAGAGGTTAATATATAAATAATTCCGAGGTCGATCTGCTCAAAATGGGCCCTCAACGCCAAGATTTGAAATCCTTTAGTTTTTGCACTAATGATAGGTCTTATCGGATTTTTATTCCTATCAGATATGATCAGCGTTTAGGGCTGATTAGGCTACCCCACCTAATGATTCAATATGGCTTAAGATCCACTTCTTTGAGAATGCAGGAAGCCATAGAGCTTGGGGACCTATTAGGACCCACCTATTTGCATACATGAAATCATGGGTTGGAAAATGATTAATGATATAATTCCTTTGTTCAGTTTCTAAAGTTCAAATACATTTACCTGTAACAAAATCAATTGTACTTTGTAAAAATTTTTCATATGTAATTAGAGATTTCTATTGTAATAGATGGTCGGTCCCGCAATCGACCTCCTCCTCCGCAAGAAAATTTGGATTTGCAAACCTCTGGATCCAAAATTGGTATTGGACCATTAGTTTACTTTGTATGACCCTAAGGAATAGGCCTTCATCCAAGAAATGATAGGGCCCATTCTATCACTGATGAAGATAGAAATCAACCTACCTCTGATTTGTGCTATCTTACACCTATGGGAAATCAAGCCTGTAACTTTCTTTATTAGGCTACATGAAATTACACCAACTTTGGAAGAATATACCTAGTTTCTGTAGGCCCCATCACTTACCAGCGGGATATATGTGCCAAATCTCGAGGTTAGGCCGGCTAGTATTTTCGGTAACTTTTGGGTATTCGCAAGACAACAATAAACTAAGCAATGGGAAACAACAATGGATACTGCCTCTGAATGGACGAATTGGAAGCCTGGTTCATAGCTAGGAATGATGATGGGAATAGGAAGGATATTCTATGTGGGGATCCTAAGAGTTATAAAAAGAGAAGGGTTTATGCTTTCATCTTGACAGCATTTGCAACCATACTCTTCCCTACCGGGACCTTTCATATCCATTATAGAGTCGCAGAGCTAATGGCCCAATTCCTGGAAGGGAAAGCTTATATCCCGGCTCTACTGGTTGAATAGATCTGGAACCTAAATTTCGTCAAGAAGAATGGTCATGGAATTCTCCGCTCAAACATTAACCTCATTCTGGTCTAGTTTGTGAACCATCTCAAATGTTTTAGGTAAACATGGTTCGAAAATCCCTAGCCCAACGGGTAAACCTTGTAGATTCTTGCATAGAGAGGATGAAGCTGCTCGATGATCTTACCAGCCAAAGTTGGGTAAAAGCGCCAACAACATCCTCCTGACTGCTAGGTGGAGCTACTGCAATAAAGTCATCCTAACATGCAAGAACTTTTAGGTTGTTCCATTGATTAGCGTCAATGGGCACACGGGCTATCATCCAAACTTGGTGGTCCGTTAGTTTGGCACTATCTAAGACATAGTTTATAGGCCATCATTGGAAGGAATCACATTTGAATACCAAGATCTGAGTATGTTGGTGGTTGAGAAGATCACTAAGTTGGCAAAGGTCAAAGCCTTATGGGAAGCCCTGATCGAGAGCCCTAATATAGACCTAGGAGACCTGGATGGTGAAGTAGGCAAGCATCGAACCACAAGAGATTTTGTGATCAACCAATTATACTAAACGGGAGAAAGGGCATATCGAGTCTTGGATGTCACTCAACCTACACTGAGTAACATGGGTCCAGAAATGAAAACCTATACAGAACAGGTCAAAGCTTGGATGGAAGTCCACTTTGAGACTATGGACTACAAAAAGGATATCTGGAAAAGTAGATTCAAGGAGTCTAACCAAAGAAATAAAGCCCTAGAAGCTCAACTAGAGAAGACTCAGGCGAGAGTTAGAGAATTAGAAGCTATCATCGATGGAGAATCAACACCTACGTAGCCGAAGAAGAAGAAGTCTAGGAATTAGAAGGCTAGACAAATATTGTTTTCTTTTCTATGATTTCAAAGTACTGAACTCCAAGTTTGCAATATTAATAAAATTTCAATATTATATCATTAATCAAATGCTGGCCCCCTTCCCTTTTGCATTTGTGTGAGCATCTTGTTTGCATATTTACTAAATATATATATATATATATAATAATAATAAAGAAAAGAACAAAGCCAAGAAAATTGAAGAGTTTCTAACAATAAGAGATCTTTTCAAGGTCCTAAAAGTTGCTTCTAAATGGTTAGCTTAACTCAAGGCTCACAGTCACTTACTTTGAACATAAAGCCAAAGACCTCTATAACTTGCTCTCAACTTAAAATACCCTATTCACTTCAAATGGTCTTCTCATATGTTGATTTAGCCTGAAAACACAAAACCTCCCAACTCTCTCCAATCCTAAGGGTTACACTTGAACTTTCTCTCCACCAGGAGTTACATAAAATAGACATAGAGAAAATTGATTTGTAGGGCACACTTTCAAAGTGGCTATGGTCAATTATCAACGACGACATAAAAAAGACTATCATCATCAGCTAAGTCTTGGGTAACTAAATTCCTAAGGGAGCTAAGTTAAGACTAAATCACTTGTTCAAGTTGACAGGGGCACATAACTTCCAAAGACATCAAGGGACTTGGTGAATATGGGCAAATTTGATAAAATGGAAGGATATCTCATTTGTTTAAAAGGTTTAAGATGACAAAAGGCAAGCTACATCCCAAACACTAATCCTTAAACACTTGAGAATTGAGTGTTATTAATGTGAGGTTTTAGACTCATTCCTTAAAGGAGGTCTATCTTGAATTTGATACGCTAATCAAAATAATGTTAGGCATTCATTTTTGCTACCCTAAACACAATAATCCTTTGCCAACCCCATTTGAGCTTATATAAAAAGAGTTTAAAAATTAACCCTGCTAAGAACTACCCCACAATGGAATGATTGGGAAGATAGAGACATCAATAAAAGAAAAAAAAACTAAAGTAGTGCTTACCTTAGTTGCAATAATTCAAGGGTAATTTTTGCCGTGGATAATTTATTTCTTTTGATGAAGAAAAGTCTACATTTTGAAAAAACACACATGACCTATAAGAGATAATCACCATTAAGCCTAAAAGAAAAAGAAAAAAAGATGGAAAAAGAAAATGAATGAAAGAAAAAGAAAAAAGAAAGAAAAGAAAAGAAATGAGAAAAGCCCAAGAATGTAGTTAAACCTATACACAATAAGAAAAGCCTAACAATACTGAAAAATACCAGGGCCAAATACAAGAACCCAAACATTACAGTTGAAAGATATACCACCCTTCTTTGAAGACTTCTCCAAATCATTGAAAATAATTTATCTTAAGCAAAAATTGTTAGGGTAAGTACTGTTCTAGTTTTTTTCTCAAGGTTTCTTGACTTACAAACTCAGGTTGAAATAATGATTCTTTCAAAATAAACCTTAACATTACTTTTTTGAAACCAATAACCAAGAGCTTATAAATCCCAAAAAGGCCCAACGGATTGATCAAAGCGTATTACTTACAAGAAAGACCATAATTTTTGGAATAGAAGTCAAGAGTGACATCTAAACGGAGAGATTGTGAGGAAGTCCTCTTAGATTAAACCAATTAAAAACGAGATATTTGTTTCTAAATGGAATGAGGGAATTTAAAGTCATTCCTCATTGGCGTTGTTTGGCCTAAATTTTAAATACCAATGCCCCCTAAGAAGAAGATATGAGTCTTAATTGCAAGAAACCCTTCAAGAGACGATTGATTAAGCTAAGACACCACTTTTTTCCAAGATTAAACCAAACCCTCTAAGTAAAATAAGGCAAAAGAGTAAGTGATTATTGAGGAGTAAGGAAGGCCTGCCCTTAATTTGTATTTTTTAGGAGCTTTGTCAGACTCTTTACTTGTTAGCAATGCTTAAAAAAATAAAAACAAATATTTCTTTTAGAGAAGAAAGAGATTTGTTTTTTCAAAGTTTGCTAGAAGATACTTCAATACCTTGTCATCTTATCCTTAAGCTTCATAAGAGCATTTGTCTTGAAAATTTTTATAAAAAATTCTAGTCATCACTTGTTCAAAAGTCTTAAGTCATCCTAAATTTAGGAACTCTTGATTGTTATTGGAAAAAAAATAAGATTCTCACTTAGGAATTCCTTCCCACCATCGGTTAGTTAGCCCACAATGGGGCACTTTCCTAAATCTCTTCTTTAAGGTTGCTAGTCCGAAGGGATACTTCCTATTATAGGTTAGTTAGCCCACAATAGGGCACTTTCCTATGATCTCTTCCTCTAGGTTGCTAGTCTAGTGAGACACTTCCTATCATCGATTAGTCAGCTCGTAAGAGCACTTTTCTAGATGATCTCTCCCTCAAGGTTGCTAGTCTAAAGGGATACTTCCTATTATCGGTCCATTAGCCCACAATGGGACACTTTCCTAGATATCCTCTCTTAAGGTCAGCTTATAGGGGCACCTTCCTAAGCATCTCTTCTTTAGGGTTGTAAGTCCAAGGAGACACTTCCTGCTATTGATTAGTTAGCCCACAATGGGGCACTTTCCTGGGTATCTTCTCTTAAGGCTGCTAGTCTGAAGGGACGCTTCCTACTATCTGTTAGTTAGCCCACAATGAGGCACTTTTCTAGATATCTTCTTTAAGGTTGCTAGTCCGAAGAGACACTTCCTACTATCGGTTAGTTAACCCACAATGGGGCACTTTCCTAGATATCTTCTTTAAGGTTGCTAGTCTAAAGGGGCACTTCCTATTATCGGCCAGTTATCCCATAATGGGGCACTTTCTTAGATATCCTCTCTTAAGATCAGCCTGTAGGGGCACCTTCCTAGACATCTCTTCTTCAGGGTTGCAAGTCCGAGAAGATGCTTTCCGCTATCAGTTAGTCAGCCCACAATGGGGCATTTCCTTAAGATATCCTCTTTTATGGTTGTAAGTCTAAATAAGACGCTTCCTAATTTATCGATTAGTCAGCTCATAAGAGCACTTTTCAAGATAATTCATTGATTAGTCAGCTCATCAGAGCACTTTTCTAGATAATTTATTTATTAGTCAGCTGATGAGAGTACTTTTCTAGATAATATATTGATTAGTTAGCTCATAAGAGCACTTTTCTAGATAATCTATCGATTAGTTAGCTCATAAGAGCACTTTTTCTAGATATTCTATCGATTAGTTAGCTCATAAGAGCACTTTTCTAGATAATCTATCGATTAGTCAGCTCATGAGAGTACTTTTCTAGGTAATTTATCGATTAGTTAGCTCATGAGAGCACTTTTCTAGATAATTTATTGATTGGTCAACTCATAAGAGCACTTTTCTAAATAATCTATCGATTAGTCAACTCATAGGAGCACTTCTTTAGATTATCCCCTTTAAGGATGTAGTCGTATAAGACACTTCCTAATATTGATGAGTCAGCTCATGAGAGCACTCCTCCAGAACATTTTTTTTTCTCCAACAGTCGCTAGTCTAGCTAAACGCTTCTGTTAATTAGGTGGCCAGCTCATAAGAGTGCTTCCTTAAACAATCTCTTCTTTATGATCACTAGTCCAATAGGACGCTTCCTATTATCAATTAGTCCACTCACAATAACACACTCCTAAACAATCCCTAAGATGGTTTCTATCGTCAATTAGTTAGCTCATAGAGCACTTTTCTATATGGTATCTTACTCCAAGTTATCAAATTGTTTAAGATCACTCCCCTGGTAGTATTAATCATCACAAAGCATTCTTGGGATTATTAGCTCATGGAGCATTTTTCCTACTAGAACCAGGTTCAGATAACCAGCCAATCATGGCGTTATCCAGTTAGTCTATTCGCTAAAAATGACATCTTTCTTGTCTTTGTAGTTAAGTTTTTCAAACTTTACTACAAAGAGGGGCAGCTGTAAACACCCCATTTTTGCCCCTTAATCACAAATAATGTTTAATTTTCATTTTTTTTTCATTTTCAATTTTTTAACAGAAATAAGAGAAAAATAAAAAAAATAGGAAAAATATCCCAATTTTGGAAAATAATAATAAAAAAGGTTAAATAATTTTACAATTTTTTAGAATTTTGAAATAATATAAAATAAATAAAAAGTGGCACGCTTATGTATAATATGTGTGCAATAAAAAATCGAGAATTGGGCTGACTCAAGTGCACACTTGGAATGTATGCGAGGAGGTGAGGTTACGAGTTTGAATCGCGGGAGAGGCATTCTGCGTTTTGCAATTTTTTCATTTCGTTTGGGACACATGTTAGCATTTGATTAGACAGACGGAGCGTATGCACCGAGCACGTGATCGTCTTCAACCTCCATCTGAAATCATCGCCGGTTGTGGGAAAAATAAGATCCAGCCATTTTGATGCGATTTTTTACACAAGTTCAATGAATCTTTATCTAAAATAAGATAAACATCATCCAATTAGAATCAAATTGCAAAAAAATCAAATATTTGCATAAATTAAACCAAATCGGAGAAGATTTCAACTGGAGATTTGATTTGTCCTAATTGAAGGAAATCTGAGCTTATCCAGCTTAATTTTTTATGCCTATAAATAGAGCACGACGTAGGGAAGCAAAAGTGATAAAGGCATATTTTATCATGTTGTATCTTGTGATTGGTATATATATTATTGTCAATTATTAGAAATTTCCAATAAAAAGATACTTAAATTGCATTTATGTTAATATCTTAGGGATTAATGGACTTGAAGATGTACATGATGCAAAACATGAAGAAATCACAAGCAAGGGATGAGACATGGCCATGCCTTATGTAGTGTTTTTCCTTTCCACAATTATTAAAGAAAAATAAAAGACGAGAAGCTTATGGGGTTATCCCATGGCCGTGGTTCATGTGGTGGGTATGTTTACCCCCTAAGACACGGCTGTGCCTAAAAGAAGAAGGAAAGAAGAAAATGCCGAGAAGCTTATGGGGTTATCCCACAGCCGTGGTTTTTGTGGTGGCAGTAAATCCACCACATGTCATATGGCCGTGCCACGGTAATGTGAAAATTACGAATTGACTCACCCCTTACACCACGGCTGTGCCTCATGTGGTGGACTTCCAACTTTTATATTCTTGTGCAATTTGTACGTTTTGGCAGAGCATTTTAAATGGAGGTTGATAACAAAGAGAAAGGAGGACCGGGAGAGAGAGGAGACTCTGAACAATTTAGAGATTTTAGAGCTTTGTTTTTAGAAACTTTAGTTTTTTACAAGGGAATTGAAGATTGAATTCAATTGCACTTCCATCAATTGAGATCAAGTCAGAAATCTCTAAAGAGTTGTTTTAGGATCTTATTTCTAGATTTGCTACAGATTGGTGACTTCTTATCCTAATCATATTTTGCATTTATGTGAATTGGTTTTTATGTCTTTAATGGATTCTTTAACATTTTTCGTTGAATTTTGTCTTGTTGTTATCTATTGTATGGCTGGCTAATTTCATTTGTGGGAATAGTGGATGAAGCCCTAGTTTGCTAAAATGATCAGTGTAGTTCGGTTATGAGATTGACATATATGTGGAGCATTCATGTTGTTAATTCCTATAATTTCAATTTAATTGTGATAAGATTAGATTGTTAGAAATCCAATCAATACGAAAGTGGAGATAGGATTTGTTAGGAATTCTTAATTAGACTAATGAGTCAATGCGAAAGCGGTGTTAATTGGTTTAATTAGGGTTCATATAGAGATTAAAGCTATGTTCTAATTAATTATTCACTGAGAGATTAAGGATAATTGTATTAGGGCATAAGGCGATCATAGCATTGAGAAAGGTATGAGAGTATATTAGAATCCTCTGTTAATTAGAGATACGAAAGTGGACTAATTGAATTGAGGTTTAGAATGTTGAACTCACATGAGTAACCGCATATAAGTTGATTTCAATAACTTAACGGCAGTTTGATTGGCATGACTAGGGTGAATTCTAATTTCCCTTGTGCATAATTAATAGATTCTTCATAAAATTCTCTTTGTTGCTTTAAGTTAAATTTTTAGATTAGACATTTCAAAACCCATTTTTAATCACCTAGATATTGATAAGAATTATCATAGATCTAGTACTCTATTGGTTCCTCAAGGGATCGACAACCTTACTTTTCACCACTCTATTACTCAATACGACCAGTGCACTTGCTACAATTTACGCTCCCATTTTTATATATACGTTCTGAGCGTATCAAAAAGCACGGATGAAAAGAAAGAAAAGAGAGAAAATAAGAGAGTTTGAAGCCTTGCCGGAGTTCCTCCATGCCGCAACCACCGATTAAGCCAAGAATCACTACCTAGAGGCATTTCTAAAGAAATCCACCACTACCATTAGCTTCCCCACCTTCAAAAAGCTCGGAAGCCACCTTCAAATGCCCTCGAAAGTTGCCGGAATGCCACTGAGAAAGATCCTCTAACCGCCGTAATCCAACATCACTATTCGACCAGAACCGGTTTGACCCATTCAATCTAACCCGACTCGTGAACCACAACCCCCATCTAGGTAAGTCGATTTTCTAATTTTTTAATTATTTAATTATCCTTATTTATTTATCTAGATATTTATTTATTAGATATTTATAATTCAAAAATAAAAAATGTTAAGATTTTAATTAGAGTTTTTAGAATAGATATGTTTAGTTTAATAATAAAATAAATAAATAAATAAATAAATAAATAATAAAATTAATTAAATTAGAATTAGATAAAGGAAGATTAATAATATGAACTAATACTAAATTGATTTATTACTTAGAAATCCTTTTTTATCAAAATAAATCTAAAATTGTTTTTTTTTCTTAAATCAACATTTTTTTAGAAAAGAAAATATTAAAGTTTAGGCTTAGAATTTTTCAAAATCTTAAAAATGATAACAAACGTAAACTCGATGTGTTTTCATAATTAAAACTTAAACAAATCCATTAAAGCTTTTTTTATAAAAAAAGAACTATGGCTTGTTTGATCTTGAATAGTGGGTACGTAGGCACCCAAACGGGAAAACTCTAAAAAGAATAAAAAATCATTTTCCAAATTAGTATGAGCTATTTTAATATCCTTTTTTTAAAAAATATGTATAAAAAATACTAATAATAATAAAAAAAGATACCAGAATATGATCGAAATTTCAAAAGGATAAGATGGTAACTTTAGGGTTTTAATAGGTTAGCTCCCGAATAGAGAATCTCTAGTTTTTTCTTTCCTCTTCATTTATAAAAATAAAAAAGAGGAGAGCTTGTCAACCAATTGTCCAAATTAGAATTAATCCGCTCAATTAGTTCAAATTCAATAATTTTTCCCAACTTTAGTTGGGTGGCGACTCCAAGTAAATAATAAGATTTGTAGTTCAAGTCAAGGATTTATATTAGATGAGCATAGGGTCCAATATAAATCAGATTAGGAATATAAATGAAAAATTAAAAGTTAGACTTGATAGTGTTCATAATTATTTTATGCCCTTTTAGATGTACTACGAGATGTTACTCTTGTGATGAGATCTATGATGGGAGCCAAGTCAGAAGATGGAATGTGGATCCTCTTGAAGTGCCACTTGGACCGATCACAAGAAATCGAGCGAAACAATTCAAGGAGGCACTTAACGGGTTGATAAAGGATGTCCATGAAGCCGGAAAGGATTGGAGCAATCATGAAGTTGGAAAGGATTGGAACAACCATGGGAAAGCCCTTGCTCTTGTACAAGTCATAAAGGATACGAGTTGATGAGGGCGTGTCTTTTCAAGGCAAGGCCGTATAGGAGTCTGAAGGTTACACAGAAACATACACGGCCAGAATACACGGCCGTGTATACACCCAACGCCAACCGTGTAGTGAGTCTGGAAGTTCCACAGAAACAGACATGGCCAGAATACACGGCCGTGTATATACCCTATGCCGGCTCCAACACCGCCGGCCTTTAATGTTCTATTCTATTATTTTTACGCAACTTAATGATGTTATGTCGTTTTGGGTCTTTATTTTCACGAATTGTAAACCCTACTATAAAGCTCCTAGGGTTTAGAACAGCTGCAACATAGAATATACAACTTTGAAAGATTGAAAACACTTTTGAGGGAATTTCTCTCTTGGTTCTTTAAAGAACTAATCTAGAACTTATCGGATTTTCTTTCCGTGGCGTTCATCCCGACTTATCAATCAGTCTTTTATCCCGATTGTGGCGTCTTCATATTATACCAAGGTTCTTGTCTCGCTTACAGGCAACGGGTTGTGGTTTCCACTTGGGCGTGTTTGGCATCTTAGGTAACGAATTCCAAACATATTGGTATTGGGTTCCGTCACACATTGGCGTGGTTCGTATCAGTTAGGAATCCGATCAAACCGATTTCGTATCAGTTTGGTATGAGAGCTTAGGTTTGTTGAACATCAGTTCGGTTTGAGGAAGGTAACATCAAAACCCTAACTCCAATCGTTCATATTAATTGTTTGTATTCAATTACATAGTGTTAATTGCTTATTGAAAGTGTAGTACCTACTATTCAATTTTGTTACAAAAAAAAAGAAGGAAGAATCACGACAAAAAAAGAGAGGAACGTGATCAAGAGCAACAAACAAAGGCGACACAAAAAAAAAATCGAAAAAAAAGGGAAATTTTCGAGCCTTAGAGTTGTTTTGAATTCTACGGAAGGAAATTGGTGTAGTTTGGGTTAGTTCCAAGAGAATTGAGAAGAGCAATTGGTGAATTGCTATCATTATTGCTTGTGAGAATACACGAGTGACTGTGTGATATCATCATTTGAGCAAAACACGTAAGGGAGTGTATTGTGAGGTTTAATCATATATATATTTGTATTCATACTAATTTTTTTACAGGAACTATGTCGAGGCAACATTCTCCTGAAGGTGAGAGGGGAAGATTTGATGCTAGGTTAGTGATTGAGGCATTGAGGGGTGAGATGAAGAGGATGTTTCAGGAGGGGATGGAACAAATTCATGAGACGGTAGAGCAAAGACTAGAGTAATCTAAAAATATCTTCCAAGGGCATAAGAGGGAGAGTTGTTCTAGGAGAGTACAAAGGGGTGGAGATGAAATGTCTGATGATGAATTTGATGAACCTTCTGTCGGGAGTTATAGAGGATATAGTAGTAGGAATAGAGGAACTAGGGATTGGGAAGATAGAGGAGATAGGAATAGAGAGGATAATCAATTGAGTAGTATAAAGATGAAGATTCCTCCTTTCCAAGGGAAGAATGATCCTGAGGCGTACTTAGAGTGGGAGAAGAAGGTAGAGATGGTGTTTGATTGTCACAACTATAGTGGGAGGAAGAAAGTGAAACTTGCTGCCATTGATTTTTCGGATTATGCCATAGTGTGGTGAGATCAACTAATGTTGAATCGAAGAAGGAGTGGTGAATCACCTATTGAGTCGTGGGAAGAGATGAAGAGAGTGATGAAGAAGCGTTTTGTGCCTACGTATTACTATCGTGAATTGCACAACAAATTGCAAACTCTTAGGCAGGGAAGCCGAAGTGTGGATGAGTATTTCAAGGAGATGGAAGTTACCATGATTAGGGCGAATGTAGAGGAAGATATAGAGGCTACCATGGCTAGGTTTCTTGCTGGATTGAATAGAGAAATTCAAAATGTCGTAGAATTTCAACATTATGTAGAATTGGAAGATATGGTTCATATGGCTATAAAGGTTAAGAACCAACACAAGAGGAAAGGTAGTAGTAATGCACGGTTTCAGCAGGGTACTGGCTCATCAACTTGGAAGACTAACCAATGGAAGAAGGAAGAAAAGCCTTTACCCACCAAACTAAAAGGAGAGTAGAGGCAAGCGGGTTCTACTCTTGGTAACCAAGGTAAACTTAATTCTTCTACTCCTAGAAATCGTTACATTAGATGTTTTAAATGCCAAGGTAGAGGCCATATTGCTAGTCAATGTCCAAATAAGTGTGTTATGATTCTACGTGATGATGGTGAGTATGAGACTGAGGGGGATAGTGAAGAGGATGATATGCCTCCATTAGAGGATGCTAGTGATGATGAGGAGCCTACAGTAGCAAAGTTAGTGGCAATAGTGAAGCGAGCTTTGAATGTGCAGGTGAAGGAAGAAGAGGAGGTGCAAAGAGAGAATATCTTTCATACTAGATGTTATTAGGTGATCATATTTGCAGTTTAATCATTGATGGAGGAAGTTGCGCCAATGTGGTGAGTAATTTTATTATTGAGAGGCTGGGAATCAAGACTACTAAGCACCTTAGTCCGTATAAATTGTAGTGGCTGAATGATAGTGGCGAGACTAAGGTGAGTAAGCAAGCCTTGGTTGCTTTTCGCATTGGTAGTTATGGGGATGAGGTGTTATGCGATGTAGTGCCAATGTAAGCATGTCATGTGTTGTTAGGGAGGCCATGGCAATTTGATAGGAAGGTTGTTCATGATGGCTTTTCTAATAAGTATACGCTTGTGCACTAGGGGAAAAGCTTTAATCTTAAACCTTTAACACCTAAACAGGTGTATGAGGATCAGCCGTGGCTACAATAGTCTTTTGCAAAATATAAGGGGAGTGAAAAACAGAGGGAGAGTGAGAGAGCAAAAGACATTGAGAAAGAAAAGGAACACAAAAGTCGATCTCAAAAGGAAAAAGAGAGGAAGGCTGGAAAGAGTGTGAGAGACCAAGTTGAAGGGGGATCAACTTTGGTGGTGAGTGAAAAGGAGAGTGCAGCCTTGCAAAAGGAGAGTTGTGTGGCAAGAGTGAGTGTAGTGAGGAGAGCGTTAGTGATGAAACAACCTATATTATTGCTGGTTTTTAAATAAACTTGTTTGAATACTAACGAACTATTTAACTCTTTGCCTAGTGTGGTTGTATCTATTGTGCAGGACTTTGAAGATGTCTTCCCTGAGGAGATTCCAAAGGGTTTAGCACTTATTCGTGGTATTGAGCACCAGATTGACCTTGTACCCGGAGCATCGATTCCAAACAAACCAGCTTATAAGAGTAATCCAAAGGAGACAAAGGAACTCTAAAGGCAGGTCGATGAATTAATGGAGAAGGGGTACGTGAGAGAAAGCATGAGCCCGTATGCAGTGCCTGTGATTTTGGTGCCTAAGAAGGATGGGTCATGGAGAATGTGTGTTGACTACCGCACCATCAACAACATCACGGTCAAGTATCGTCATCCCATTCCTCGCTTAGATGACATGTTAAATGAGTTACATTGGTCTAGTATCTTTTCTAAAATTGATCTGAAAAGCGGATATCACCAAATTAGAATGAAAGAAGGTGATGAATGGAAAACCTCATTTAAGACAAAATATGGATTGCATGAGTGGTTAGTAATGCCTTTTGGTTTAACTAACGCACCTAGTACTTTTTTTAGACTTATGAACAGTGTTTTGAGGACTTTTATTAGCAAATTTGTGGTTGTCTATTTTGATGATATCCTCATTAATAGCAAAACTTTGGAAGACCATATATCTCACTTGAGGGATGTTTTAGAAGTGCTTCGAAAGGAGCAATTATATGCTAACCTCAAGAAGTGCACTTTTTGTACAGACAAACTTGTGTGTCTTGTTTTTGTTGTTAGTGCACAGGGAATACATGTTGATGAAGAAAAGATTCGTGCGATCCAAGAATGGCCTAGTCCAACTAATGTTAGTAATGTGCGGAGTTTCCATGGACTAGCGAGTTTTTACAAGAGATTTGTGAAGGATTTCAACACCATTGTAGCACCACTTACTGAGCGTCGATCTACACTACTTTCTGGAGGCGATGGACCATTTCAAATTCTTGAGTGCATTGATGATAATGCATACAAGATAGAATTACCAGGTGAGTATCAAGTAAGTGCTATGTTTAATGTTATTGATCTAAGTCCATTTGATGCAGGTGATGATTTGAGGACAAATCCTTTTCAAGAGGAGGGGAATGATGAGATCCATGATGGGAGCAAAGTCAGAAGATGGAATGTGGATCCTCTTAAAGTGCCACCTGGACCGATCACAAGAAATCGAGCGAAACGATTCAAGGAAGCACTTAACGGGTTGATAAAGGATGTCCATGAAGCCGAAAAGGATTGGAGCAATCATGAAGTTGGAAAGGATTGGAACAACCATGGGAAGGCCCTTGCTCTTGTACAAGTCATAAAGGATACGGGTTGATGAGGGCGTGTCTTTTCAAGGCACGGCCGTGTAGGAGTTTGAAGGTTACAGAGAACATACACGGCCAGAATACACGGCCGTGTATACACCCAACGCCAGCCGTGTAGTGAGTCTGGAAGTTCCACAGAAACATACACGGCCAGAATACACTGCCGTGTATATACCCTACTCCGACTCTAACGCCGCCGGCCTTTAATGCTCTGTTCTGTTATTTTTACGCAACTTAATAATGTTATGTCGTTTTGGGTCTTTATTTTCATGAATTGTAAACCCTACTATGAAGCTCCTAGGGTTTAGAACAGCTGCAACATAGAATATACAACTTTGAAAGATTGAAAACACTTTTGAGGGAATTTCTCTCTTGGTTCTTTAAAGAACTAATCTAGAACTTATCGGATTTTTTTTCCGTGGCGTTCATCCCGACTTATCAATCGGTCTTTCATCCCAATTGTGGTGTCTTCATATTATACCAACGTTCTTGTCTCGCTTATAAACAATGGGTTGCGGTTTCCACTTGGGCGTGTTTGGCATCTTAGGTAACGAATTCCGAACGTATTGGTATTGGGTTTTGTCACACGTTGGCGTGGTTCGTATCAGTTAGGAATCCGATCAAATCGATTTCGTATCATCTTGTCATTAAGGTCTCTTAGTTAATCGTAAAAATTTTGTCATGTCTTAGAACTTCAAGTTTCATTCCTAGATGAATAATGAGTTATATCAAATAAGCTTATTGATGGGAAAATTTCTAACACTGTTAACCTTTTTAGAACCCAATTTGGATGATGATCCAAATTGCTCATATTTTACCTTATGTCTTTATTTCTAATAAAAAATTGAGAATAATCTTACAGGTACAATTATAATTCTCCATGGGATGCCAATATGTCCTACAACTCCCGTTGGACACAGAACATTTTTCAAGATGACAATCAAAGACCCGTTGCGATTGTTTTTCTATTCCGAGGCATTGGATCATGAAGACTCATGTTATTTTGTATCTTGTAATTTTTTTATGAACTATTTTGGTTGTATTTTGGTTTTAGGACACTTTTATTTCCTTGTAATTTTCATTTAGGGTTAGCTACCTTAAAAGTGGCAAACTTGTAATTTTGAGCACTTTTTAACCCTAGGAGTAGCAAGTATAAATACTTGCTTAAGAGAGGGTTTGAGGAGGCCATATTTTGCAGATTATACACTTCATTTTCATGTGATAATTAGGGTTCCTAATTGTCATTAGACTCTTATAAATTTCAATCCCAAGAGTTGAAATTGTGGCGAGTGCAACACCTTGAAATTGTGAGTAGTATCAATTTCATTTTATTGTGATTTCTTTTCTTCTCTAGTGTGTCATATCAAGGGGTGAATTGAGATAGTTCTTGGTCAGAATTTCTTCTAATTGTTGTCGAATTCTTGTGTTTATTTAAGATCCTTTGCAATTGAATTCGAATCATCCTTGAGAATTCCTCTCGAAAATGTGACTATCACTTGTAGAAAGGAGTTCTTAGAATTGAAGTTTTTCTTTGAATTTGTGGATTATTTTAGTGGGTTATATGTGATTAGGGTGTTGTTAGAAGATATTAAACTTTGAGGTTTCACAATTGTAACATTGAACATTTAGATTTCATTTCATCTTCATTAGGGTTCACGTGAATTTTGCCCTTTTGGAGCCGGTTTGGTATTGACTTGAGAATTGTTTTTCTTGAGTCTTTTAATTGTGCTTCTAAGTGGATTTAGGAACATCACTTATACTTTAACTAAAATAAAGTTCTTAAAATCTTTATTTTTTTTAATGAACTTTATGAGGTTATTTTGTCCAACTTTTGTTGTCTTACATCGAGATTAAATTGAAATGGAAGAGATTCTACGGAAAGCCTAAAGCGAGGTAAACATGAGTTATTTACATATATACTTAGATTATATATAGAATATTATGTTGAGATGACATATATGAAATCAATTGCGATATATAGGCACTTTTATATAAGGATAATTGCACATATATTTTTTATTAGACCACGTAACCTTTTGCAATTATATATATATGTATTTATAGAAACATATTAGTATAAAATCTTTTGAAGATACATCTTAAATATAGTATTTGTGTATAATTGGTTATATAAAAAAAATCTCTTATCGAATATCGGATGTCGAATTATGATTATGCTTTTCACATTATTAAACATACTTTTCATAATATAAGTGTTTTGGAGTATTCAAGATTTCATTATCAATTACCCTAAATCTTTATAAAATTATAATTAGGGAGTTATTTTAGTTATGGTCTAGAAATGTTTCTAGTTTGGCTTATTTTGTGGATTTTTTTATATACTTAGTTGTTAAATTTTATGTATATTCATTATTCGTCTTAGTTGGAGTTGTAATATACTAATCTTATTTTGACAATATGATTTCATATGTTAACATAGTTCATCAAAATGTTATTAGTAAAGGTGTTTTAGATCAAAATTCTAATAACAATAAGATGGAGTAATGAATATCCCACAATTCCTTAAAATACTCATTGAAAATTGCAGAGTTCCATAACCTTCAGCCTTCACTTAAGTTTCATTCTCAAAACTTGATGGTTGTGAATTCTTGATGTTTATTTTTGTGGTATCTCTTAACTTTGCTTTTTAGAATCTCCATTCATGATTTCAAATGGGGATGTAAGGTTTTAAGAGTTAGCACACTTTGAGTAACTTATGGTTAGCAGGCAATTTGATAGGAATCAAAATCCTACAAGACCTATCATTAGGGCAAGAGCCAAAAGATTTCAAATCTTGGTGATGAGGGTCCTCTCTGAACAAACCAGCCCCAAAATTATTTACATATTAAACTCTTTTCAATTAATTATGTATTGTGTATTCTAGCATGCATACTTGTCGGGTTTTATAGGGTGACCGACAAACTCACTAAGACTTAACTTGTGGGTTATTCATGGACCGACCTAAACCGAAGATGAGCTGGACCAACGAATTCCATTGAAGAACTGACTTGTTAAAGACTATTTTTTTATTTGTTATTTTTCATTGAACCGGTTATTTTATAAGCTTTTGGGACATTTTATTTGGTTGTAATTGTGGACTTAGGACCAGCCACCCTTTAGTGGCATAGATGTAATTGTTTAGCTATTTTAACCTTAAGCGAAGCAAGCATAAATACTTGCTAAAGTAAGGTTTGTAAGGATAGTTGAGGGTAAACAAAATTGTTGCCTATTTTTCATGAGAATTAGGGTTCATACTCAAATTTTCATAATACCCTTATCAATTCTTCAAGGATTGTAGCGAGTAGCAACTTAAGGATTTGTGAGTTATATCAATTCCTTTAGTTGATTCCATTTCATGCTAGTGTGTCATATCTAGTTTTGATTTGGATTGTGTCCTATTTTTTTCTTAATTTCACGTCATATTTAGGGTTAATTTTATCATTAGATTGTTTGCAATTTAGTGAAGTTAGATCTTAAATTGTATTGTCATTGTGAAGTATTCAATTATAGTGGAATTTTGCTATTTTTGCGTGGAAGCTTTTGCATAAGGGATTCATGCCATTTTAGTATTTCTCAATCATTGGATTTCCATTTGAGTGCTTAATCCAATTAAGTACATCATCATTTGGTGTTTAAGATTATTTGATTTACAATTTAGATTCAAAAGATTTAGTGGTTCACGCCTCTTGTGGACTTGGATTTAGTGATTGAATTTGTTTCAATTGGTTACATGTATGTGCTTGGATCCTTTGATCAATTAAGCACATCATAATTTTGGTATTAGAGCTCAAGTTAAGAGAAGGGATTAGTGTTGGTTGAATTCATTTCATTGTCAATCAGGGTTCTTCATTTGTGATATGAAATTATGTATGTTGCGAATTGAATTACTTAATTGTCTTGTTGAGAAGTTAAGATTTGCTACTTGTTGAAGTGGAATTGGAAGATTTGTTGTAGCTTCTTATTGTTGAGGATTTTCGTGAAGGGAAAGGAGTAGAAGTGTATTCTTGATTCAAAATTTAGAACTTAGAAATTTCCTCATTTGTGAAGAAAGTGGAAGCGTATTCCTTGCTTGTGTGTTTTCGAAAATAGGGAGTATACTTGTGCATTTTCATAATTGAATTGTGTAGAGTATAGGGAAGCTATTTGATTTTCAAAATACACATTAAGTGGTAGAAGTTATTGTGTGGTCATTTGAATTTGAAAGTTGCTTCTTACCAATTGTGGAAAGGTTACAATAAGTGAAATAATTTAAATTTGAATTGAGCTATCTTTTGTAAAGTTACGGTTTGAAATTGTGTTGGAAGTAGAGGAGTGCAACGTGTGGAAGTGTGTGTGTGTGTAGCGTTGTGTTTTTTATGTTGAGTGAAGGGGATTGAAATGTGGTGTATGTAGTGGTGGTGAGTGTTTGTATCGTAAGTGAGAGGAGTTAGTGGCGGTGAGAATTGTGCAATTGTATGTGGTATAAGGTGCTGCACTTTTTGATTTATTGTAGTGTGAAACCGTGGCAAGAAAAGAAGGTTAGAGTAGTGAAGTTTGAATTCAAAAACCAACATTAAAGTGTCAAAAGTAATTGAAACTCATTACTTAAACACTTTTTATTTGAATTCAATAACTTAACTACTTGAAAGTAATTGTTTGTACTTCATTTACTTGACTTTACTTGAAGTGGCAAGACTCATTTATTAACTTAGTTGCTTGCTTGAACCGTAGAGTATAGGGTTATATTTTTGTGTTTTTGGAATTACACACAATCATGTCAAGTGAAAATGTTTCTTTCTACTAATGTATTGCACTGGACATTGACTACTTTTACTACTAAGGATGATGAGCAAAGGGAAAATTTGTTCCATACTTCCTATATGGTACAAGGTAACCTATGTGTCATTATAGTTGATGGTGGTAGTTGTACAAATGTGGTAGCAGCATCGTTAGTATTGAAACTAAAACTTGCCATTGCCCCACATCCTAAGCCTTATACATTACATTGGTTAAATGATCAGGGACGTCTTTATGTGACCCAAATAGCTAGCGTACCTTTCAGTATAGGGAATAAATACTATGATGAAATTAAATGTGATATTCTTCCTATTTGTGCATCCCATATATTGCTTGGAAATCCTTGGTTATATGATAGGAGGGTCTTACATGATGGCTTCAAGAATACATATGTATTCTAGAAAGAGGGTAAACGCATAATTCTGAATTCGATGTCACCTTCAGAGGTCCAAAAGGTTCAGCAATAGATTAGTAGACCATAAGAGATTCTTGACAATCATAGCCACATGATCAAACTTTTTGAGGACCAAAATATTCAGAGATAGATATACTAAGCTTTGGAGGTTCCTAGTTACATGAGCCAACCTATAGAAGACAAAACTAGTCAGACATAGATGTGCCAACCTTTAGAGGTTCTTGAGGGTCATAGTTAGATGAGCCAATCTGTAGAGGACCAAACTATTCAAAGGCAATTGTGTCCACTTTTAGAGGTTCATGAGTAGTCGAGTAAACCATTAGAGGGCCAAAAGGATCAAGGACATACAGTGAAACAAAAAGGGAGGCTTTATTGGTGGGACAATTTGAGATAGGGGAGGTTTTAGTGGATGATGGACCATTATATGTGTTACAGATGAGGTATATCCAATAAATGGAGGAGAGGAAGCAATCAGCACCTATAGTATTTCAGATACTAGGATTCTTCAATGATACTTCTTCAGATAACTGACTAGGAGGATACAGAGTCTCTAATGCATTTGATTTGTCAGATTTGAGGACAATTTTTTTTTAGGCTCGAGGAGATGATAGGAATCAAAATCCTATAAGACCTATCATTAGGGCAAGAGCCAAAGGATTTCAAATCTTGGTGATGAGGGTCCTCTTTGAACAAACCAACCCCAGAATTATTTATATACTAACCTCTTTTCTATTACTTATGTATTGTGTATTCCAGTAGGCACACTTGTCGGGTTTTACAGGGCGATGGACAAACTCACTAAGACTTAGCTTGTGGGTTATTCATGGATTGACCTAAACTAAAGATGAGTTGGACTAATGAATTCCATTGAAGAACTAGCTTGTTGAAGATTATTTTTGTATTTGTTATTTTTCTTTGACCGGTTGTTTTGTAAGCTTTTGGGACATTTTATTTGGTTGTAATTGTGGGCTTAGGATCGGCCACGTTTTAATGGCATAGATGTAATTGTTTAGCCATTTTAACCCTAAGTGGAGCAAATATAAATACTTGTTAAAGTAGGGTTTGTAAGGATAATTGAGAGTAAACAAAATTGCTACCTACTTTTCGTGAGAATTAGGGTTCATACAAAAATTTTCATAAGACTCTTATCAATTCTTCAAGGATTGTGGCGAGTAGCAACTTAAGGATTTGTGAGTCATATCAATTCCTTTAGTTGATTCCATTTCATGTTAGTGTTTCATATCTAGTTTTGATTTGGATTGTGTCCTATTTGTTCTTGATTTCACGTCATATTTAGGGTCAATTTTGTCATTGGAGTGTTTGCAATTTAGTGAAATTAGATGCTAAATTGTATTGTCATTGTGAAGTATTCAACTATAGTGGAATTTTGCCATTTTTGTATGGAAGCTTTTGCATAAGGGGTTCACGCCATTTTAGTATTTCTCGATCATTGGATTTCCATTTGAGTGCTTAATCCAATTGAGTACATCATCATTTGGTGTTAAGATTATTTGATTTACAATTTAGATTCATAAGATTTAGTGGTTCACGCCTTTTGTAAACTTAGATTTAGTGATTGAATTTATGTCAATTGGTTGCGTGTATGTGCTTGGATCCTTTGATTAATTAAGCACATCAAAATCTTATAGTAATAAATATATATTTATATGTATAGACTATCGTCTAAGTCTTTTATTAATTTATTTCTAAAAATCTACCCAAGTTCTACCCCTTCTCATTATTTGGTAGGTTAGTCTTGTCTTTGACAACCTAAAGCTCTGATACCATTCTTGTCATGCCTTAGAGGGGGGCTTAGAAGTTTCCACTAAAAGCTATCACATCACGTATACACCCGTTATGTAATAACCGCCTTACAATTTAAAGGTCACAAGACTCTAGATAATTATTTAATTAATTACAACTATTCATATTACATATGATCATATAATAAGAATATAACTACGAATTCCCATGTTCCATGTGATACGATTCCAAGAGTGAAAATACGAGCACCAAAAAAAGGAGGACATAGGTGTCGGGAGGACCCAAGGCAAAGTTCGGCCAGCTTTAAGCCGGCCTTGAATAAAGGCCGATTGAGTACACTTCAAGGCCGTCGGCCTTGGAGCCGGCCTAAAATGTAAGCCGCCGGCTTTTAGTGCCAACCTTGAATGTTTTCGCACCAATTTTTAGGATGTTATAAATAGGGACCTTAGGGTTTTTCGTAGGGGAATAATGATTTTGTTTTGTAAACACAGAGACACTTGAGTGTGTGAGTCTTCTTTTGGAGATTTGAGAATATTGAGAATCAAATTTCAATATATTCGTATTGTTCTTATCAAATTCTTGGTTCATATAGAATTTGTGGTGAGCATTGTTATTGAATTCTTAGAATTCTTTAACCGTAGTGATTGATTTATAAAACGTGATTTCTATCGTTTTATGATTTGATTGAGAAACAGTTTAATCTTATCATTCTTGGCATCTATAGATTGATAATTTTATCCATATCTTTGCTTTTATTCATTAGTATTAAAATCTAGAAAACCCTAAAAATTGGAGTTATTTGATTATTGTTGGTGATTTGGTTGTGTGTGAGGAATTCGTATCCGAATCCGCGTCATTCGGTATCAGAGCATACCGAGTTCCGCATCATTTGGTATCAAAGCAAAGGTTGGATTCGTAAGGATTCAGAGCGAAGGATTCAATCAGATTGAGGGTTAAATTGGTAAGACTGTTGATTCTTAATTCAATTGTAGTTTTAATTCAATACTGCCGTTGGTTGGGAAATTTGGAAATTTGTTTTGTGAATTGTATTGCTGTGAATTGGTGATTGGGATGTAGTTGAGAATTGGGGATTTTGCTGAATTCAGTTGTTGAGTGTTGAATTGCTGTGAATTGGTGTTTGGGGTTGTTGTTGAGAATTTGGTTTTAGTGAATTTCTATTGCTGATTATTGAAGGGTAGAGATGTCGTCGCATGGAATTGTTCATAACAACAACAATAGGAATGATGCTGATAATGAGGGTGAAGTTGTGACTAGGGCTGAGTTCAATCAAATCCAAGAAAATCTTAGATTGATTATGGAGAGATTGGAGGTTAGGGATAAAAGTAGCCATAGTGGTGCAGGAAATAGGAGGAGACACTCTAGTAGTGAATCTGATGCTAGTAGTGGAAGGAATGGGAGAGGAAACAATGTTAACAGGCGTAAGGGGATTGAAAACATCAAGTTGAAAATTCCACCTTTCACTGGTAGTAGTAAACCAGAGGAATTCCTAAACTGGGTGCCATGGGTTGAGAAGGTGTTTGACTATTATGAGTGGGATGAGCGCATGAAGGTGAAGATGGCGTCTTTAGCATTCTCTGAATATACTAGTTTATGGTGGGATAAATTACAAGTTGAGAGACGTAGGGCTGATGAGGAGAAAGTGCGTTCATGGGCTTTGATGAAAAGGTTGATGAGACGCAGATTTGTGCCAAACTACTATAAATAGGAGATGCTGATGGAGTTGCAATCCTTGAGGCAGGGTAAGAAGAGCATAGAAGAGTATGTGAAGGAGTTTGAGACATTAGTGGCAAGATGTGATATCAGGGAAACATCAGATGAGTCTATAGCTCGTTTCATCAATGGGTTGAAGATGGACATTGCCGGTGTAGTGGAACTCCAACATTATCAGACTCTTGAGGATGTGATTAAATTAGCCAGTCGAGTTGAGCGGCATCAACGCAGGCGAGATCAGAGATGGCAGGATCAGAAATCATATCAACACCGTAAATCAGATGATGGTGAGAGGGAGAAGGAAAGGAAGGAAAAGGGAAAAGCAGTCGTTAGTGAGGTTGTTGACTAAACACAACAAAAGAGGAGCAGGGATATCAAATGTTTCATGTGTTTAGGACTTGGCCATATTGCTTCTCAATGTCTTAATAAAAGGGTTATGGTCATCAAAGGGGACAAAGTTGAGAGTGAGGAAGAAGAACAGAAGAGTATTGAGGCAAAAGAGGAAGATGAAGACATTATAGCGAGTCCAATATAGGGAGATATGCTAATGGTTCAGCAAGATGAATGATGGGTGTCGAATCCAACAAAAATAAAACCTACTCCTAGACAATTATATGATTTGCATATAGTGGTGAGTAGGGTCGAATCCATAGAGATTGGTTAAACTTATTTCTATTCAAGGAGAATAAAAAGGGAAAAGGAAAATGGGGGGATTTTTTTTGTGAATCAAATAAAGTTAAAACAAGATAAGAAAATTGAATATTGATAAAAGCCTAGCCAAAGGAAAAAAAGATAGTTTAATTTTAGGAATTGATCATCGATGCAAATGTTTTCTATTCTTATTCCTAGATAAACTGGTTATGGTTATTAACAAGCTGTAACAACCTATCTCTCCGTACTTCCTCGATAACCAAGAGAAGCTCGTTGATTATTTCTCTTATTGATTAGACAACCCTAGACAAGCACTTAGGATTTAATCTACCAATAGCATTAAAAACTAGAGAGACCACCAATTCATGCTAGTAGATTATAAGATAACCTATTTAAACATGATCACATACCTCCATAACATGAATTCGATCATCTCTTTTATAACCAAACATGTTATTGCGTCATTAAGACCAGAACAATCAAACAATTATGGATTTGACGTGCTAGTTGACAATATATTAACTTGCTAATTGAGTAGAAGAGCTCTATTCATACCAATCAACAAAGATAATAATGACAAAACGATAAGAAGATATATGAATACCCGAAAACAAAGAATAGATTAAATACAAGTCAATTAGACCTCACAATTCGTGGAGAATTAAACATCTATAATCATTTGGCTAGAAAAGTAGCTTAGCTACACATGTTCATCAATAAAACGAAAATAAAAAGTAGAAACATAATGAACCCGGTTGCCTGCTCTGCCTCCTCGTTTCCTTCTTGTCTCCAAGGTGATCCAAGATTCAAAGATTGCCTCTAACCCTCTAGGGTTGGCTCTATTAATATTATTAGAGGGATAGCATGCGATCTTTTGCGAGCAAGATACGAAAATGTCTTTCCATTTCCAAGTAGATTTCGAGAAGTGAATATTCGTCTGCCTGGCACGCCCTACCACACTGCCGTGGATCAAGCCGTGCCATCCTCTGTGAATATTTCACGTATCATCTTCCATGTCCAGTGTGTACCACGGCTCCACCCATGGCTAGATTTCCAACCGTGCCATCTTCTGTGCATAATCAACAAGTCTTCATCCGTGCCCAGTGTGTACCACGGTTAGACCCACGACCAGATTTCAAGTCGTGCCATCCTCTGGTTGATGTTCCACAATTTCTTCTCCTTGGCACGTCTAGCTTCTACCACGGCTCCAAACACGGTTGCTGTGTCTCTCTCTGTTCAAAGTCCACATTTCCGCCTTCTTGTCCAGTGTGTAACACGGTTTGAACCTTGGCCGTGCCTCAAACCGTGCTTCCTCCGGTGGTGTAATTCCTTGTCTTGATCCAAGTTGTAGATGACTTCTCTAAAATACTTGAATTAGCATCCTTGACTCCATTTAACCTGATTTATCACGATGATAGAATTAAAGTACCATTTCCTTATGATTTCTATAAAATCAATAATAATTTAACACAATTTATACTATAAAGATTGAGTATAAAATGGCTCTATCAAATTCCCCCACACTTGAACTCTTGCTTGTCCTCAAGCAATTGCATCAAATCAATTGAGAAATCTATCATAGATTATACAAACTTTCTTTTCATCATTCCAAGCATCTATTCATTTGTAATTCATGACTTGTAATTTTAATGTCTACTACTTCAACCCAAACTGGTTTCCTGTGATCAAGTTACTATGGGCAAAATTCAATAGCTAGTCTAAACAAAACAAACTTTAATCCTCATGTTTAGCAAAAGAATTTTTATTCCAAAAGTAAATACTTTAATCCACTAAGGAAAAACACCCAATTAAACTTCATTTGACATTAGCAAACATATAATCCTTGCAACATAAAGTAAAAGCATATGGTATAAGCTCTTTGCTTAGATTTTCTCCCTTTTCTATTATAAGTCTTGTTTTATTCAATGAATGTTTGCATTCATGTTCTTTTGATTTATTCAAGCATCTATTTTGACGGGTTTTTGCCCACTTCTTTCCATGAACTTTTTGCCTTTTCGCCCTTATCGTTATAGTGAGTTTATTGAGTCAGCACATCCCGAGCTCCTCACTCAAGTGACCGGGTTTTGAGATACCCCTACGGACTCTTCCTCACTCTAACATTCAATTTTGAATACTCTTACTCAATTACTTGAATCATTGGAGTAATGGCTATGCTTGATTTGATTTTTTTTTTTTCATTTCAAAGAGTATATAGTAGCTAATATATCTAGAAGTAAACTTGTTTATTTTTCACTTAAGGACTCGACCTACTCTTAGACTTCCAATTCTGAAGCTAAATACAAGGTAAATTTGTTTCTTAAAGATTTTACTACTTAATTTTAACCAAGTATTCTAATAACAGCAGTGGGTGAGTAAAGCGTTTGAACAGGTCAATTTCACATTGTGTAGATGCTTATTATAACATTTAGTACAATCTCTAGATTTCATGATAATTTTGAAAAAAATTTGAAAAATTTGGCTTAAAATTGCTTAAGGACAACAATTCAAAGTATGGATCAATTCTCTATTCTCTATATTTTATTATCCTCTCCCCCATACTTAGCTTGAACAGTGTCCTCACTGTTCTGAATTCAGCACAATGAAAGAGGAAGTAACAACACAAGGAACATTAGAGAATAAGAGAAAGGAAATACTGGTACTTCCCTGGTATTGGAGTGCTCCCTTTAAGCTCTAGAAAGTGTCATCTGATTATGTGTATCCTTGCTGCAGCTGATCCAAAGAGTTCAAAACTACACTAAAATCAAAACAAAACAAAACTAAAGTAAAACAAAACTAAAAGAATTTTTTTTTTTTTTTTTTGACAAGGGTTGCCTCCCATGAAGCACCTTTCTTTAACGTCTTTGGCTAGACGTTCCTGGCTAGATGTTCGGATAAGGATCTTGATTCCAGCTTGGGTGCCTGTAGTGATGGTTTAATAACATCCGCAACAAAAATAGTGGAGGTATCGCTAGGATATTTCATGGCATCATAAATGTTAAATTTAATCACTTCACCATCAAATTCCATAGTGATGGTGCCATCATTTACATCAATTTTCGTTTTAGAAGTCTTAAGGAATGGTCGCCCTAATAATATCAGTGATGAAGTATGAGAATCACTATCGTCCATGTCAAGCACATAAAAATCAGCAGGAAAAACTAACCCATTGACTTGAACTAAAACATCCTCTAGAACTCCCTCAGGATAAACATAGGACCTGTCAGCAAGTTGAACAATAGTACCCGTTTCCTTTAAAGGACCAACATTTAAACATTGATAAACAGACAAAGGCATGGCATTGATAGAAGCTCCTAGATCACACATGGCTTTAGCGATTCCAAGATTACCTATTTTGCAAGGAATGGTGAACATACCTGGATCCTTACATTTAGGAGGAAGCTTCTTCTGAATAATAGCCGAAACATTTTTACTCACACTAATCTTTTCATTGCCTTTCAGCTTCCTTTTGTTAGTGCATAAGTCTTTGAGAAATCTAGCATAGCACGGTATTTACTTAATTGCATCAAGCAAAGGAATATTTACCTCGACTTTGCGAAAAGTTTCCAGAATCTCTTTTTCTTTCGCTTTATTCTTGGATTTCGCCAACCTGGAGGGGAAAGGAGGTGGTATCAATGTGACCTTTGATGGCTCAACTAGAGGCCTTCTAATCTGGTTGTCCTGCTGGCTCAGAGTCAAAATCTCTTTCTTGGTCTCTTCCTCAAGATTAGACGGATGTCTTTTTTGATTTGGTCCATGCAATTCTGTTCCACTTCTCAAAGTAATTGCATTAACGCTTTGCTTCAGGTTTAGAATAGTTTGAGAAGGTAACTTACCTTGAGTTTCTAACCTGTTTACAACCGAAGCAAGTTGGCTTACTTGATTCTCCAAGTTTTGAATGCTTTGCTTTGTTTCCTCCTGAAATTGTTTGGTATTAACAGCTAGAGATTTAACATTATCCTCAAGGGGCATACCTGACGTGGAAGGAGCTTGGGGTATTTGGTGTGATGGCTTAGGCTGGAATTGTTGGAAATGTTGAGGGTTATTACTATACCGGAAGTTAGGATGATCCCTCTATCAAGGATTGTAAGTATTCGAATAGGGGTCATACTTCCTTTGTGGCTATCCTGGGAATCCGCCTACAGCATTGGCGTGTTCATGGTTGTCATCTTGCAATGTGGGGCACATGTCGGTCGGATGACTAGGAGCAGCACAAATTCCACAAGCCTTCACCTGCTGGGTATTTCCAAGAGCTAGCTGCTGCACAAGGGATGTTAGGTTAGAAATTTGATGTTCAAGGTTAGACACACTTACCTCATTTACCTTCCTTGAAGATGTATCATGCCTATACCCAAATTGTTGCGAATTGACAGCCATAATGGAGATCAATTCCCTAGCTTGACCAGGGGTTTTGTTTACTATGGCGCCTCCACTTGCAGCATCCATCATCTTTCTTTCCATCGGGAGTAGGCCTTCGTAGAAGTATTGGATAAGGAGTTGTTCGGATATCCCATGTTGTGGGCAGCTTGCACACAATTGCTTGAACCTCTCCTAATACTCATGAAGAGTCTCGGTGTCCCTTTGTTTTATACCACAAATTTCTCTTCTTATACCAGCAGCTCTGGATGCGGGGAAGAATTTGTCCAAGAAGAGTCTTACCATATCTGTCCAAGTGGTGATAGAACCTAGAGGCAAATAAAACAACCAATCTTTAGCTTTAGTACTTAAAGAAAATGGAAAAGCACGTAACTTGATTTGATCGTCGGTTATTCCTTGCGGCCTCATACTAGAACACACTATATGGAACTCTTTCAAATGCTTATGAGGATCTTCATTCTCAAGACCATGAAAGGTGGGTAGCAGATGTATCAACCCAGATTTCAACTCGAATTCCATAGCTAGTTCAGGATAGTGAATGCAAAGTGGTTGTTGATTTACATCCGGTGCAGCTAACTCCCTTAAGGTTCTCTCGGGATTTGCCATATCGTCTTCTCTTTCAGAATCAAGGGATGAAACAGACAAGTCCGATGCTAAGTTTAATCGAGTGGATGATTTAGCTTCTTGTCGCAACCTCTTTAGAGTCTTCTCAATCTCCGGATTATAAGTTAGTTCCCCTGTCTGAGAAGAACGAGTCATACAAGAATAGAAATAAATTTGACACCAATCTCCGGCAACGGCGCCAAAATTTAATGGGTGTCGAATCCAACAAAAATAAAACCTACTCTTAGACAATTATATGATTTGCATATAGTGGTGAGTAGGGTCGAATCCACAGAGATTGGTTAAACTTATTTCTATTCAAGGAGAATAAAAAGGGAAAAGGAAAGTGGGGGGATTTTGTTTGTGAATCAAATAAAGTTAAAACAAGATAAGAAAATTGAATTTTGATAAAAGCCTAGCCAAAGGAATCAAGATAGTTTAATTCTAGGAATTGATCATCGATGCAAATGTTTTCTATTCTTATTCCTCGATAAACTGGTTATGGTTATTAACAAGCTCTAACAACCTATCTCTCCGTACTTCCTTGATAACCAAGAGAAGCTCGTTGATTATTTCTCTTATCGATTAGACAACCCTAGACAAGCGCTTAGGATTTAATCTACCAATAGCATTAAAAACTAGAGAGACCACCAATTCATGCCAGTAAATTATAAGATAACCTATTTAAACATGATCACACACCTCCATAACATGAATTCGATCATCTCTTTTATAACCAAACATGTTATTGCGTCACTAAGACCAGAACAATCAAACAATTATGGATTTGACGTGCTAGTTGACAATATATTAACTTGCTAATTGAGTAGAAGAGCTCTATTCATACCAATCAACAAAGATAATAATGACAAAACGATCAGAAGATATATGAATACCCGAAAACAAAGAATAGATTAAATACAAGTCAATTAGACCTCACAATTCGTGGAGAATTAAACATCTATAATCCTTTGGCTAGAAAAGTAGCTTAGCTATACATGTTCATCAATAAAACGAAAATAAAAAGTAGAAACATAATGAACCCGGTTGCCTGCTCTGCCTCCTCGTTTCCTTCTTGTCTCCAAGGTGATCCAAGATTCAAAGATTGCCTCTAACCCTCTAGGGTTGGCTCTATTTATATTATTAGAGGGATAGCATGTGATCTTTTGCGAGCAAGATACGAAAATGTCTTTCCATTTCCAAGTAGATTTCGAGAAGTGAATATTCGTCTGCCTGGCACACCCTTCCACACGGCCGTGGGTCAAGCCGTGCCATCCTCTGTGCATATTTCACGTATCATCTTCTGTGTCCAGTGTGTACCACGGCTCCACCCACGGCTAGATTTCCAACCGTGCCATCTTCTGTGCATAATCAACAAGTCTTCATCCGTGCCTAGTGTGTACCACGGTTAGACCCACGACCAGATTTCAAGTCGTGCCATCCTCTGGTTGATGTTCCACAATTTCTTCTCCTTGGCACGTCTAGCTTCCACCACGGCTCCAAACACGGTTGCTCCCACGGCTTCCACTACGGTCGTGCCCTAAGCCGTATCTCTCTCTGTTCAAAGTCCACATTTCCGCCTTCTTGTCCAGTGTGTAACACGATTTGAACCTTGGCCGTGCCTCAAACCGTGCTTCCTTTGGTGGTGTAATTCCTTGTCTTGATCCAAGTTGTAGATGACTTCTTTAAAATACTTGAATTAGCATCCTTGACTCCATTTAACCTGATTTATCACGATGATAGAATTAAAGTACCATTTCCTTATGATTTCTATAAAATCAATAATAATTTAACACAATTTATACTATAAAGATTGAGTATAAAATGGCTCTATCAATGAATCTGTTCCTAATCAGAGGGCCAATTTATTCCATATCCAGGGCATAGTGCAGGGAAAGACTTGTTTGATTATGGTAGACACAGGCAGTTGCACTAATGTTGCTTTAGCAAACTAGGTTACTAAGTTGGGTTTGCAGGTGGAGAAGCATCCAAGACCTTATGCACTTCATTGGTTAAGTCCACAGGGACCTGTTCATTTACACAAACAGGTTCGTGTTCCATTGCTTATTGGTGATTATACTGACGAAATTGTTTGTGATGTAACTCCCATGGAAGCTACACATTTGTTCCTTGGAAGACCTTGGCAGTATGACCTCAGAGCCAAGTATGATGGATACACTAATGAGTATAGCATTCAGCAACAGGACAAGACATACAAGCTTCTTCCTATGAGTCCAATTGAAGTACAACATACAAGATTGATTTTCCTTAAGAAACCCAAGGGAAAGAGGAGTCTGTTTATGTAGCCTAGCAGGATGGACGATACAGACTCGAGGTCGAATCATTTTCAACATAGAGGGAATGATACGATTCCAAGAGTGAAAATATGAGCACTAAAGAAAAGGACATAGGCGTTGGGAGGACCCAAGGTAAAGTCTGGCTAGCCTTAAGCCGGCTTTGAATAAAGGCCGGCCAAGTTCACTTCAAGGCCGCCGGCCTAAAATGTAGGCCACCGGCTTTTAGTGCCGGACTAAGAGAAGGCTGCCGGCTTTTGTTGTCGGCCTAAGTGAAGGCTACTGACCTTTTGGCCGGCCTTGAATGTTTTCGCACCAATTTTTAGGATGTTATAAATAGGGACCTTAGGGTTTTTCGTAGGGGAATAATGATTTTGTTTTGTAAACACAGAGACACTTGAGTGTGTTAGTCTTCTTTTGGAGATTTGAGAATATTGAGAATCGAATTTCAATATATTCGTATTGTTCTTATCAAATTCTTGGTTTATATAGAATTTGTGGCGAGCATTGTTATTGAATTCTTGGAATTCTTTAACCGTAATGATTGATTTATAGAACGTGGTTTCTATTGTTGTATGATTTGATTGTGAAACAGTTTAATCTTATCATTCTTGCCATCTATAGATTGATAATTTTATCTATATCTTTGCTTTTATGCATTAGTACTAAAATCCAGAAAACCCTAAAAATTGGAGTTATTTGATTGTTGTTGGCGATTTGGTTGTGTGTAAAGGAATTCGTATCCAAATCCACGTCATTTGGTATTAGAGTATACCGAGTTCCGCATCACCATAGTTGACCAAGATTGTGATGAATTGGAATCCTTTACGAAAATAGTAAAATGGAAAAATGTATAGAAGTTTTACAAATTTTATTCCTACATTGGGCTCCTAAGAATAAAATTTTATCACATAACTAGTTAAAATATAATAATTGACAAAATAGAATGTCTTTGGCATTTATTTCATTCCAACTATTTCGTATTCATCAGAATAGATCACAACAGTATCTCAAGGGTAAGCATCATCCAGGTCCCACTATAATATAAACTGAAAGTCTCACATAACTAGATTTAAAATAATTACAAACATCTGACCACCAAAACTTACATGAGTCTATAGAAGAAAGTAATCTTAACTGTTATCCTTGTATCTTATCCCATCCTAAGATTTTGAAATTTTTCTGTAAAATAACTTATGGAGGGGTGAACACACTACAACTTAGCGAGATGGGAGTGCAATACTATTAATACTACACATGCACAAATAATTCATGCAAGCTCTCAATCATATACTATGCTGAGAAATCGTATACAATGCAACATTACACGCAGTCTTCTAGTAACCGGCATGAAATCTAGGGTTTATGCTTTCCTTGACCTTGGGATAGGGATTCACATCACTATTATCAATGCCCAAGTCTCACAACCTAATTAATTTAATCTTATCTATTGTTATAATTAGTCTTTTATATTTAATTCGTAAGCTCTAGGTGTAATTTAGCACACCAAGCATGAACAACCTCAAGGACAAACTAGACTTAGAACTGTCAAGGCACAATAATCCCCTAATCACTTAATTTGCTCTTAGGAGAACAGTAATCCTACTAAATTACTTCTGCTGCACTTTGTAGCCGTAACGACCTTCAATTTCGTGCAATGTCTCGTGCAATGCATATCTAATTTTAGTTAGGTCCAATCCTTTAATTAATTGGTTCAAGATGTTCAAACAATAAATAGAAATAAGACAATCCGCATTCAAGACAATAAACTATTAAAACATTTAAGGAACACAATTCCAAAGGCAAGCAAAAAGAAACCAAATCAATCCCACAAGCAAAACAATTCACAATAACAAGAAGAATTAAACATTACACATCATGGGTAAAGCAAGGAATATTAGATCAACAACATAAAATCAAGCAAACCAGATAACAAAATCATAAATAAATAAATTTTAAAAATGAATCAACATACAAAGTAAGATCAATAGTAGTTTAATACAGCCAATTAGTTTGTGTATTTACATTTTCTTATATTATTTAAATTATATTATTTTTGTACAAAAATTTATGTTTATATTAAATAAAATATTCTAAATACAAATATATACTTAAAAATTCTATTTAATTATCATAAATATAAAATTTTAATTCTTACTTCTTATTTGCTATGTTTATCTATTGGATCTCATTTCTTTCTTACTTTTCTATTTTAAAGTGTTATATGTAAATTATTAAAATAGTATTAATATATTATAATGATTTAATTTTTTTCATTATTAATTTTTTCAAAATTTTAAAATCACAAAAATGTTATTCTTGCTATCATAACTTAGAAATAATTATTATTCTACTTATTTTCTTTAATTTTAGTATAATTTTTCAAAAATTTTTGGGCTTTCACTTTGAGATTTGTCAGACGAACGTGTTGAATGTGCCCAACAGACTTAGGAAAAGAGCTTCCCACAAGATTCTATATGATGTAAACACGGACACGACGGACCAAATTGCGTAATCCAGCAGTATTAGTAGGGGCGAGCATTCTGCCTAAACCCGCAGGACAGCAGCCGTTATCATCGCCAAGGTCTTACCGGTGGCTTACAGAGATTTTGAAAAGTCAGGCGTGGATCAACTTAAAGAAGTAATTAGAATTATATATCAATATAGAATGTTAACATGGTTAAATATTGGTGATGCGGAAAACATTATAATATCCCGTTAATCTTTTATTTTAAAATATTTGAAGTATTATTATGATAAAGATGTTTTCCTGGAAATTTTCACCGAGATTATTTAAGTAGTCATGAGAGCCTTCGGGTCCATCATGTCTTCTCGAAGTAACCTTTGTTGACGAGCACATAGAGAAATTTGTGAAAAAGTGTCTACATGTAGAGAATAAAAAATTACTGAAGGAAAAACCTTACAAACTACTTACTGTAAGCGAATTCGACACACCGCCATTTGATTTGGTGTTCGACCTCTCTCTCAATATTACGCATATGTGGGGGCTTTCCTAATATTTGGCCGAGTACATGTGTAATATCCTAAAAATTTTGAAAAATTATATAAAAAATTGAGAAAATAAGTAAAATAATAGATACTTTAAGATCGGGATAGTAAGAACGACAATTTGACAATATTAAAAATTTTGAAAAAATTATGAAGAAAAATTTAAAACATCGTGATACATTAATATTATTCTAATAATTTATAAATAACAAAAAACTTATGATAAATAATAATAGCTTTTAAAATAGAAAAATGAGGAAGACATGAGATCTGTTTGATAAGTATAACAAACAATAAGAAATAGATATTTAAAACAATTAGAAAGAATAATTGTAAGCAAAGAAAAAAGGATAATGAGCGTAAAATTTCAAATTATATGAAATATATTACTAAATAAATTTAAAAAGCGAAGTAATAAAAAAATATTTGTATATAGGTATATAAAAAAATAAATAAAAATAATTCTAAGTCATAATATTAGTTTGTGCAATTTAAATTAAAAGAATAAATTCATCGAAACATAAATTATGAATAATATTAAGTTAAATAATGAAATTAAATGAAATTATAGATTTAGGAAATTCAAATGAAAATTTCGAGTAAATATTTATTTTCGGAATAATCAAATTAGCTTAGACATAAAGTTTTGTAATAAAATATTAAAAATACAAAATTTTAAAAATAATGTCATATGTACATGAAATATTAAAATATAAATAATTATAATATATATATATATATATATATATGGCTATGAACAAGAAAAAAAAAAAGACGCTATAAATGGAGGAAAAGACACCAGAAGGAACGAGAAAAAGTGAGAATTAGGGGAGGACTGCAGGGGACAGCAAGTAACACGAGAGAAAAGAAAAGAAAAGAAAAAGAAAGGAAAAAAGGAAAAACGAACAAAAAAATTCATAATTTCCGCGTACGACTTCCGATCGATGATCTGTGACCGCTAGCGTGTTCCTTGAGGTGAGTACAACTCAACAAGACTAAGTTTATGCAAAACGGAGATATTTTCTATATTTTAGGAATAATCATTAAAAATAATATTTAGCCTAGAAAATGGATGAAATAGGTAGAAACATGCTAGATATGATAATCTAGATTATAAATAGAGTGTAATGATGTATTTTCTTGAATTTTTAGGTGAAGAAAAATTATCCCGTAAATATACCCGCAGACTACTACAAATAGCCATGAAAACGAGACCTAGGTAAGTGGAAAACTCTATGATGTGCTACAATTTTGTGATTGATTTTGATATGCCATATTTGATTGTGATACGTTTGTATATGTGTATGTACAGGTGGATGTACATATATGTGCATGAATATGTGTACTTTTCGGGTGTGGAAGTACGTGATGTATATGTGTGTATGTGTTCGTACATACATGTGTATATGTATGTACACACATGAGATACAAATATGTATGAAAGTGTGCGGGAGTAAGCATCTATTTATAGTTCGTCGTAAATAAGGTCGGCATGGGTGTTAGCATGGCCATGCTTAAGGCCGTGTTGACTTCAAAACACACTATTATTAATGCCTAGTTCAGCACAGGCTCTAGCATGGGTGTGCTCAAGGTAGGGCTGAAATTTTTTCTTACTTCTGACCATTTTTCTGACTCAGCACTAGCTTCAGCACAGGTTGTGTTGAAGGTAGTGCTGAATTGAAATTTCAACTTTCTTCATTTTTCGCCAAATTTCACCTTGCCTTTTGTTCATATCATCTTTAAATCTTTCTTTTATCTCCATTGAAACCTGAAATTAGAGTTTAATTTTATAAATACCCTCTTATTCAACCAACAGTGGCTTTAACATAGGCTGTGCTAAAGGTTGTACTGAACTGAAATTCCAACTTTCTTCATTTTTCACCAAATTTCATCTCGTCTTTTACTCATATCATCCTTAAAACTTTCTTTTGTTTCCATTGAAATCTAAAATTAGAATTTAATTTTATAAATACCACCTTCTTCAACCAACATTGGCTTCAACACAGGCTATGTTGAACTGAAATTTCAACTTTCTTTATTTTTCGCCAAATTTCACTTCGTCTTTTATTCATATCATCCTTAAACCTTTCTTTTGTCTCCATTGAAACCTAAAATTAGAGTTTAATTCTATAAATGCCCTCTTGATGTGCTCAAAACCAAGTTCAAGCACAATCAAATGACTCAAGAAAACAAGTCTCAAGTCTCATACAAAATCGGTTCAATGGACTAGAAAATTGCGTAACCTTAATGGAACTTTGATGCAATCCAATGGTTCAAAAGATTCAATTAAATTTCACTAATGGTCAATTTCACTAATCAACAATAAGAACAAGATGATTACACGTGAAATGGATGAAAAAGACAAGCTCAAAAACCGTGAACTCAAACCTTTCCAACCATGCTAATTCACGCTAATGCACTAAAGAGCAATTCAATCTCAATGAACAATCAACCTTACAAGATGATTATCCACAAATTACAATCACCAATAAGTCCAAGAAAGATTCAAATCTACCCTAGATATGACTCACTAGAGAAGAAATGAACATACAATAAAGATGGAATCGATATGACTTACAATTCCCTTTTGTCGCACTCGCCACAATTCCAATTCTTGGGTTGAAATTGGTAAGAGGTTTAAACTAAGGATGAAACCTAATTCCACATGTGAAAGTGTATGATTCTAATCTGCAAAAATGGCCTCCTCAAACCCTCTCTTAAGCAAGTATTTATACTTGGTACTCCTAGGGTTATAAAGTGGTCAAAATTACAAGTTTGCCACTTTTAAGGTGGCTAGTCCTAAATAAAAATCACAAGGAAATAAAAGTGTCCCAAAACCAAATACAACCAAAAATAGTTCATAAAAAAATTACAAGGTACAAAATAACATAAGTCTTCGTAATGCCTCGGAATAGAAAACAATCACAGTGGGTCTTTGATTGTCAACCTAAATATGTTTTGTGTCCATCAACTGTTGTAGGACATATTGGCATCCCATGGAGAATTATCATTGTACCTATAAGATTATTCTCAAATATTTATTAGAATAAAAGACATAAAGTAAATATATGAGTGATTTGGATCATCATCCAAATTGGGTTCTGAAAATGTCGACGGTGCCAGAAATTTTCCCATCACCTCTTCTTCAACTAACCCTGGCTTCAGCACAGGCTATGCTGAAGGTTGTGCTGAATTGAAATTTCAACTTCCTTCACTCATCACCAAATTTCATCTCGTCTTTTGTTCATATCATCCTTAAACCTTTCTTTTATCTCCATTGAAACCTGAAATTAGAAGTTAATTCTATAAATACCCTCTTCTTCAACCAACACTAGCTTTAGCACATGCTATGCTGAAGGTTATGTTGAACTGAAATTTCAACTTCCTTCATTCTTCACCAAATTTCATCTCGTCTTTTTTTTATATCATCCTTAAACTTTTCTTTTGTTTCCATTGAAACCTAAAATTTGAATTTAATTCTATAAATACCCTCTTCTTCAACGAACACTGGCTTCAGACACTTATCATATGTATTCATAGAGATTGATGTGTTTATATATGTGTATTTTTATATTAAAGGTGTGGATATATACATGTGTATGTACGTGTAAATGTATATGTATGTGCGTGGTTATATGTGTGTTTGCGTATGGGGGATATGTTGTATATGTATGTACGTGTTCGCGCATACATATGTATGTTTATCGATATATATATGTATTAATGGAAAGGAGTATGTGTTGGAAAATGTGAAAGCGTATGGGGGATACGTTATATATATATGTACGCATTTGTGCATATGTATGTATGTATATCGATATATATATATATATGTATTGATGGAAAGGAGTGCGTTAGAAATTGTGAAAGATGTGGGTATTAGATTCATATATGAGATGCGTGTATATGCAAATGAGAAAAGATTTAAGTGTGGCGAAAACGTAATAGGTTTGATTGTAAGATTTGGATTGACATTTTTTTTTATTTGTTGTGGAAGGGTAAATGGAATTGCTTTATTTTTCTTATGTGAAATGGTTGTTATTATATATTGACTGACCATCTTGAATCAAATAATTAAAGAATGAGATTTAAATAAAATGAGATATGCATTAGACGAGACATTATATAAATTGAAGGCCATCACTATCATAGGGAATCCAGAAGTAATTGTGATATTACCGAACCATCCTGAGAGAACTACTGGATTAGGGGATTGTCCGTGCCTTACCAGTTCTTAGTCCGGAGTATCTTTGAGGGTGTTGCTCCGATGATGCAAAGTGCACGGGATCGTCTAGTGTTAAAATGAATATATTGTGAATATCAAAGTGATGTGAAAGTAAACCGAGTAATGAGACCTGGGAACTGATGGTGGCTTTGAAATCCCTAACCTAAGGTCAAGGGGGACATAAACCCTAAACTTCACGTTGGTTATTGAAAGACTACGTGAATTGTTGCATTCATGTGATTGCTCATGCATAGCATATGGTTGATAACTTGATTGAATTGCTTGTGCATGTGTAGCATTGGGAGTATTGCACTCTCATTCATTAAGCCATAGTATGCTCACCCTTCTACAGATTTTTTTGCAGGTAAAAGTTATAAAAGCTTAGGATAGGATGAGAAGTGAAATGTCGAGTGTTCTTGGAAGCTCAGAACGATAAAGTAAGAAATTGATTGATAGGTTTTCTAGATAAAATGTTATTTGTGGACCTGGATGTAAGGTTTATTCCATTTTACTGGTTGGTAGGAGATACCAACTCTTTGCAATCATGGTTGGCCGTGGGTTATGGAATCTATAGTTATATTTTATTATATAATTATATGTAATAGAACTAGTTATAAATGTAATTAACTAGTTAGAGTCTTATGATTTCTGACTCACAAGACGGTTATCATATAACGGGTGCATACGTGCCATGATGATTTTAGTGGAAACTTCTAGGCCCCCTTTCAGGGCATGACAAGATGTACTCGTACAGATGTACCAGAGAACTTCATCCATCAGAAAATAGAGAACTTCTTGCTAATAAGCTACTTAGCACAATTGTCGAGATTGTGAGATTCATCATTCAAATGCCTAAAAACAAAACAAAATCCAGTTAATCTCTGAACATAACATTTACATTAAAGTAACATGATGGATTACATTTACTGTATACCTTTTAATGATCCCTTCATCATAATACACCTATGCAGTCATATAATAAATAAATGCCTATCTTCATCTTCTCCTTTCGTGGTAAACCACATCTACTTTCGCGCCATAAATATGATCCTTTGTGATGAAGTCCATAACCATAGCTTTAGCACCTAGTGGGGAGATTGAAAGAACAAGCCATGGTGATCTAGAAAAGATGCATTTTCATGAATCATTGCTCAAGTCCATATATACAAACTAAAATATGATTATAGCAATATCATTAGAACCTTTTAGCTGTAAATCATCTGATTCCATAACCTAATTGAAATCACACATGAGAATGGATATCATTAGCTAATTTAACATCAATTTAATGAAAAGAAATTCAACATTTTATTTGTTTATTTATTTTTTATGTAATCAAATCCAAATAAGCTTAGAAGAGTTACATTTGAACTTATTAAGTAAGACTTCACATTTAAGTAGAGGTCCTTCGTAGCTTTATTTGAATAGAAGATGATACGAACCATGCCTACGTGTGACGAAACCCAATACCAATACGTTCGGAATTGCTACCCAAGATGCCAAACAATCGAGTGGAAACCGCCACCCATTGCCTATAAGTGAGACAAGAACCCTGGTATATTATGCGGATGCCACGGCCGTGTATTCTGGTCGTGTGTGTTCCTGTGGAACATCCAGACTCATTACATGGCTGGCGTTAGGTGTATACACGGCCGTGTATTCTGGATGTGTATGTTTCTGTGGATTTTCTTGACACCATACACGGTCGTGCCTTTTAGCCATGTATATGACCGTGTATGATTCTGTGTAACCTTCAGACTCCTACACAACCGTGCCTTGAAAAGACATGCCCTCATGAACCCGTATCATTTATGACTTGTATAAGAGCAAGGGCCTTCCCATGGTTGTTCCAATCCTTTCCAACTTCATGATTGCCCCAATCCTTTCTGGCTTCATGGACATCCTTTATCAACCCGTTAAGTGCTTCCTTGAATCATTTCGCTCGATTTCTTGCGATCGGTCTAGGTGGCACTTCAAGAGCATCCACATTCCATCTTCTGGCTTCGCTCTCATCATGGATCTCATCATTCCCCTCCTCTTGAAAAGGATTTGTCCTCAAATCTTCACCTGCATCAAAAGGACTCAGATCAATAACATTAAACGTAGCACTTACTTGATACTCACCTGGTAAATCTATCTTGTATGCATTATCATTGATGCGCTCAAGAATTTGAAATGGTCCATCGCCTCTAGGAAGTAACTTAGATTGATGGTGCACAGGAAACCGCTCTTTGCGCATGTGAACCCAAACCCAGTCTTTAGGTTCAAAGACAACTTGTCGACGACCCTTGTTGGCTTGTTTCACATACTGCTCGTTCTTCGCTCAATGTTTAGCCTTACCTTCTCATGGATCTGTTTAACAAATTCTACCTTCTTCTTGCCATCTAGATTAACATACTCAGAAATAGGTAGAGGTGATAAATCCAAAGGAGTTAGTAGATTAAAACCATACACAATTTCAAAAGGAATAAACTTAGTAGCAGAATGCATTGTACGATTATAAGCAAATTCAACATGTGGCAAACAATCCTCCAAACTTTTAATGTTCTTTTTAATGACAACCCTCAACAAAGTAGATAAAGTTCGATTTACTACCTCAGTTTGACCATCAGTCTGTGGATGACAAGTAGTAGAGAACAATAACTTAGTTCTAACTTAGCCTACAAGGTCTTCCAGAAGTAGCTTAAGAACTTAGCATCTCTATCAGATACGATTGTTCTAGGCATACCATGTAATCTCACAATTTCCCTAAAGAACAAATTAGCAATATTGCAAGCATCATTTGTTTTGTGACAAGGAATGAAATGTGCCATCTTAGAAAATCTATCCACAACTACAAAAATTGAATCTCGACCATGTCTAGACCTGGGTAATCCTAACACAAAATCTATGGAAATATCTACCCAAAGCACATGAAGAATGGGAAGTGGGGTATAAAGCCCTTGAGGTTGGACTCTAGATTTTGCTTGCTTACACGTGACACATCGCTCACAAATCCTCTCAACATCCCGTTTCATGTGAGGCCAATAGAAGTGTTCCTGTAATACCCCTAAGGTTTTAGCTACTCCAAAATGCCCCATTAAACCTCCTCCATGAGACTCTCTCACTAATAATTCTCTTAAAGAACAATTTGGAATGCATAGTTTACTCTCCCGAAACAAGAATCCTTCAATTTTATAAAATTTACCATGACCACTCTTCTCACAATGCACATACTCTTCACAAAAATCTCGATCAGCAGCATACAATTCCTTAATGTGCTTAAAACCAAGCAGTTTAGAATTGAGAGTAGAGATAAGAGCATACCTTCTAGAAAGTGCATCAGCAACGACATTCTCTTTACCTTGCTTGTAGTAGATGACATAAGGAAAAGTTTCGACGAACTCCACCCAACGAGCATGCCTTTTGTTTAGCTTATGTCGTCCCTTCAAGTACTTCAAGGATTTATGGTCAGTGTGGATCACGAACTCTTTTGGCCAAAGATAGTGTTGCCAAGTCTCCAGTGCTCGAACCAATTCATATAACTCCTTGTCATAAGTAGGGTAGTTCAAGGTTGCCCCACTTAGCTTCTTGCTAAAGAATGCAATTAGTCTTCTCTCCTGCATGAGCACTGCTCCAATACCTAATCTTGAAGCATCACACTCAATTTCAAACATTTTAGAGAAATTAGGTAAAGCAAGTAATGGCGCCTAAGTCAGCTTATTTTTAAGCATCTGAAAGGCCTTCTCTTGTTGCTCTCCCCATCTGAACCCCACGTTCTTCTTAATTACCTCAGTAAGTGGTGCTGCAATGGTGTTGAAATCCTTTACAAACCTCCTGTAAAAGCTCGCTAGTCCATGGAAACTCCATACAAATTACTTACATTAGTTGGATTAGGCCATTCTTGGATCGCACAAAGCTTTTCTTCATCAACCTGTATTCCCTGTGCACTAACAACAAAACCAAGAAACACAAGTTTGTCTGTGCAAAAAGTGCACTTTTTGAGGTTAACATATAATTGCTCCATTCGAAGCACTTCTAAAACATCCCTTAAGTGAGATATATGGTCTTCCAAACTCTTGCTGTAAATGACGATATCATCAAAATAGACAACCACAAATTTGCCAATAAAAGTCCTCAAAACATGGTTCATAAGTCTCATAAAAATACTAGGTGTGTTAGTTAAACCGAAAGGCATTACTAACCACTCATACAATCCATATTTTGTCTTAAATGTGGTTTTCCATTCATCACCTTCTTTCATTCTAATTTGTCGATATCCGCTTTTCAGATCAATTTTGGAAAAGACACTAGACCCATGTAACTCATCTAACATGTCATCTAAGTGAGGAATGGGATGACGATACTTTACCGTGATGTTGGTGACGGCACGGCAGTCAACACACATTCTCCATGACCCATCCTTCTTAGGTACCAAAATCACAGGCACTGCACATGGGCTCATGCTTTCTCTCACGTACCCCTTCTCCATTAATTCATCGACCTGCCTTTGGAGTTCCTTTGTCTCCTCTTAATTACTCCTATAAGCTGGTTTGTTTGGAATCGATGCTCCGGGTACAAGGTTAATCTGGTGCTCAATACCACGAATAGGTGGTAAACCCTTTGGAATCTCCTCAGGGAAGACATCTTCAAAGTCCTGCACAATAGACACAACCACACTAGGAAAAGAGTTAAATAGTTCGTTAGTATTTGAACAAGTTTCTTTAAAAACCAGCAACAACATAGGTTATTACATCACTAACGTTCTTCTCACTACACTCACTCTTGCCACATAACTCTCCTATTGCAAGGCTACACTCTCCTTTTCACTCACCACCAAAGTTGATCCCCCTTCAACTTGGTCTCTCACACTCTTTCCAGACTTCCTCTCTTTTTCCTTTTAAGTTTGACTTTTGTATTCCTTTTCTTTCTCGCTGCCTTTTGCTCTCTCACTCTCCCTCTGTTTTTCACTCTCCTTATATTTTGCAAAAGACTGTTGTAGCTGTAACTGATCCTCATACACCTGTTTAGGTGTTAAAGGTTTAAGATTAAAGCTTTTCCCCTGGTGAACAAGCGTATACTTGTTAGAAAAGCCATCATGAACAACCTTCCTATCAAACTGCCATGGCCTCCCCACAACACATGACACGCCTGCATTGGCACTACATTACATAACACCTCATCCTCATACCTACCGATGCGAAAAAAAAATCAACGCTTGCTTACTCACCTTAGTCTCGCCACTATCATTTAGCCACTGCAATTTATATGGACTAGGGTTTTTAGTAATCTTGAGTCCCAGCCTCTCGACAATAAAATTACCCACCACATTAATGCAACTTCCTCCGTCAATGATCAAACTGCAAATATGATCACCTAGATAACATCTAGTATGAAAGATATTCTCTCTTTGCACCTCCTCTTCTTCCTTCACCTGCACATTCAAAGCTCGCTTCACTACTGCCACTAACTTCCCTACTGCAGGCTCCTCGTCATCACTAGCATCCTCTAATGGAGGCATATCATCCACTTCACTATCCCCCTTAGTTTCATACTCACCATCATCACGAAAAATCATAACACGCCTATTCGGACATTGATTAGCAATATGGCCTCTACCTTGGCATTTAAAACATCTAATGTCACCATTTCTAGGAGTAGAAGAATCAGGTTTACCTTGGTTACCAGGAGTAGAACCACTTGCCTCTGCTCTCCCTTTGGTTTGGTGGGTAAAGGCTTTTCTTCCTTCTTCCATTGGTTAGTCTTCTAGGTGGATAAACCAGCACCCTGTTGAAACCATGCAGTACTATTACCATTCCTCCTGTGTTGGTTCTCAACCTTTATAGCCATATAAACCATATCTTCCAATTCTACATAAAGTTGCAATTCTACGACATTTTGAATTTCTCTATTCAATCAGTAAGAAACCTAGCCATGGTAGCCTCTCTACCCTCCTCTACATTCGCTCTAATCATCGTAACTTCCATCTCCTTGAAATACTCATCCGCACTTCGGCTTCCGTGCCTAAGAGTTTGCAATTTGTTGTGCAATTCACGGTAGTAATACGCAGGCACAAACCACTTCTTCATCACTCTCTTCATCTTTTCCCACCACTCAATAGGTGGTTCACCATTCCGTCTTCAATTCAACATTAGTTGATCCCACCACACTATGGCATAACCCGAAAATTCAATGGCAGCAAGTTTCACTTTCTTTCTCCCACTATAGTTGTGACAATCAAACACCATCTCCACCTTCTTCTCCCACTCTAAGTACGCCTCGGGATCATTCTTCCCTTGGAAAGGAGGAATCTTCATCTTTATACTACTCAATTGATTATCCTCTCTATTCCTATCTCCTCTATCTTCCCAATTCCTAGTTCCTCTATTCCTACCACTATAACCTCTATAACTCTCGATAGAAGGTTCATCAAATTCATCATTCGACATTTCATCTCCACCCCTTTATACTCTCCTAGAACAACTCTCCCTCTTATGCCCTTGGAAGACATTTTTTGATTGCTCTAGTCTTTGCTCTACTATCTCATGAATTTGTTCCATCCCCTCCTGAAACATTCTCTTCATCTCACCCCTTAACGCCTCAACACTAACCTAGCATCAAACCTTCCCCTCTCACCTTTAGGAGAATGTTGCCTCAACATAGTTCATACAGAAAAAGATTAGTAATAACACAAATATATATATGATTAAGCCTCACAATACACTCCCTTACGTGTTTCGCTCCAAGGATGATATCGCACAGTCACTCGTATATTCTCACAAGCAATAATGATATCAATTCACCAATTCCTCTTCTCAATTCTCTTGGAACTAACCCAAACTACACCAATTCCCTTCTGTAGAATTCAAAACAACTCAAGCGCTTGAATTTTTTCCTTTTTTTTTTCGATTTTTTTTTGTCGCCTTTGTTTGTTGCTCTTGATCACGTTCCTCTTTTTTTTTTTTTGTGATCCTTTTTTTTTTTTTGTAACAAAATTGAATAGGAGGCACTATAGTTTCAATAGACAATTAACACTACGAAATTGAGTAAGAACAATTGTTATGAACGATTGGAGTTAGGGTTTTTGATGTTACCTTCCTCAAACCAAACTGATGTTTAACAAACCTAAGCTCTGATACCAAATTGATACGAACCACGCTCACGTGTGACGAAACCCAATACCAATTCGTTTGGAATTGCTACCCATGATGCTAAACAATCGAGTAGAAACCGTGACCCGTTGCCTATAAGTGAGACAAGAACCTTGGTATATTATGCAGACGCCACAATCGGGATGAAAGACCGATTGATAAGTCAGGATGAATGCCACGAAAGAAAATCCGATAAGTTCTAGAGTAGTTCTTTAACGAACCAAGAGAGGAATTCTCTCAAAAAGTGTTTTCAAACATGTATGTTGTATATTCTATGTTCTAGTTGTTCTAAACCCTAGGAGCTTTATAGTAAGGTTTACAATTCGTAACAATAAAGCCCAAAACGACATAGCATCATAAAAAAAATAACAAACAACACATTAAAAGTCGGTGCGGGTGTATACACGGTTGAAATACACGGCTGTGTATTCTGGCCGTGTATGTTCCTGTGGAACCTCCAGACTCACTACACGGCTGGCGTTGGGTGTATACACGGCCGTGTATGTTTCCGTAGATTTTCTTGACACCATACACAGCCGTGCCTTTAGCCATGTATATGACCGTGTATGATTCTGTGTAACCTTCAGACTCCTACACGGCTGTGCCTTGAAAAGACACACCCTCATCAACCCGTATCCTTTATGACTTGTACAAGAGCAAGGGCCTTCCCATGGTTGTTCCAATCCTTTCCAACTTCATGATTGCTCCAATCCTTTTCGGCTTCATGGACATCCTTTATCAAGCCGTTAAGTGCTTCCTTGAATCGTTTCGCTTGATTTCTTGTGATCGGTCCAGGTGGCACTTCAAGAGGATCCACATTCCATCTTCTGGCTTCGCTCCCATCATGGATCTCATCATTCCCCTCCTCTTGAAAAGGATTTGTTCTCAAATCTTCGCCTGGATCAAAAGGACTCAGATCAGTAACATTAAACGTAGCACTTACTTGATACTCACCTGGTAAATCTATCTTATATGCATTATCATTGATGCGCTCAAGAATTTGAAATGGTCCATCGCCTCTAGGAAGTAACTTAGATTGATGGTGCACAGGAAACCGCTCTTTGCGCATGTGAACCCAAACCCAGTCTCTAGGTTCAAAGACAACTTGTCGACGACCCTTGTTGGCTTGTTTCACATACTGCTCCGTTCTTCACTCAATGTTTAGCCTTACCTTCTCATGGATCTGTTTAACAAATTCTACCTTCTTCTTGCCATCTAGATTAACATACTCAGAAATAGGTAGAGGTGATAAATCCAAAGGAGTTAGTAGATTAAAACCATACACAATTTCAAAAGGAGTAAACTTAGTAGTAGAATGCATTGTACGATTATAAGAAAATTCAACATGTGGCAAACAATCCTCCAAACTTTTAATGTTCTTTTTAATGACAACCCTCAACAAAGTAGATAAAGTTCGATTTACTACCTCAGTTTGACCATCAGTCTGTGGATGACAAGTAGTAGAGAACAATAACTTAGTTCTAACTTAGCCTATAAGGTCTTCTAGAAGTAGCTCAAGAACTTAGCATCTCTATCAGATACGATTGTTCTAGGCATACCATGTAATCTCACAACTTCCCTAAAGAACAAATTAGCAATATTGCAAGCATCATCTGTTTTGTGACAAGGAATGAAATGTGCCATCTTAGAAAATCTATCCACAACTACAAAAATTGAATCTCGACCATATCTAGACCTGGGTAATCCTAACACAAAATCCAAGGAAATATCTACCCAAGGCTCATGAGGAATGGGAAGTGGGGTATAAAGCCCTTGAGGTTGGACTCTAGATTTTGCTTGCTTACACGTGACACATCGCTCACAAATCCTCTCAACATCTCGTTTCATGTGAGGCCAATAGAAGTGTTCCTGTAATACCCCTAAGGTTTTAGCTACTCCAAAATGCCCCATTAAACCTCCTCCATGAGACTCTCTCACTAATAATTCTCTTAAAGAACAATTTGGAATGCATAGTTTACTCTCTCGAAACAAGAATCCTTCATGTTTATAAAATTTACCATGACCACTCTTCTCACAATGCACATACTCTTCACAAAAATCTCAATCAGCAGCATACAATTCCTTAATGTGCTTGAAACCAAGCAGTCTAGAACTGAGAGTAGAGATAAGAGCATGCCTTCTAGAAAGTGCATCAGTAACGGCATTCTTTTTACCTTGCTTGTAGTGGATGACATAAGGAAATGTTTCGATGAACTCCACCCAATGAGCATGCCTTTTGTTTAGCTTATGTTGTCCCTTCAAGTACTTTAAGGATTCATGGTCAGTGTGGATCACGAACTCTTTTGGCCAAAGATAGTGTTGCCAAGTCTCCAATGCTCGAACCAATGCATATAACTCCTTGTCATAAGTAAGGTAGTTCAAGGTTGCCCCACTTAGCTTCTCGCTAAAGAAAGCAATTAGTCTTCTCTCCTGCTTGAGCATTGCTCCAATAACTAATCCTGAAGCATCACACTCAATTTCAAAAATTTTAGAGAAATTAGGTAAAGCAAGTAATGGCGCCTAAGTCAACTTATTTTTAAGCATCTGAAAGGCCTTCTCTTGTTGCTCTCCCCATCTGAACCCCACGTTCTTCTTAATTACCTTAGTAAGTGGTGCTGCAATGGTGCTGAAATCCTTTACAAACCTCCTGTAAAAGCTCGCTAGTCCATGGAAACTACGCACATTACTTACATTAGTTGGATTAGGCTATTCTTGGATCACACAGATCTTTTCTTCATCAACTTGTATTCCCTGTGTACTAACAACAAAACCAAGAAACACAAGTTTGTCTGTGCAAAAAGTGCACTTTTTGAGGTTAGCATATAATTGCTCCTTTCGAAGCACTTCTAAAACATCCCTCAAGTGAGATATATGGTCTTCTAAACTCTTGCTGTAAATGACGATATCATCAAAATAGACAAGCACAAATTTGCTAATAAAAGTCCTCAAAACATGATTCATAAGTCTCATAAAAGTACTAGGAGAGTTAGTTAAACCGAAAGGCATTACTAACCACTCATACAATCCATATTTTGTCTTAAATGCGGTTTTCCATTCATCACCTTCTTTCATTCTAATTTGGTGATATCCGCTTTTCATATCAATTTTGGAAAAGACACTAGACCCATGTAACTCATCTAACATGTCATCTAAGCGAGGAATGGGATGACGATACTTTACCGTGATGTTGTTGATGGCACGGCAGTTAACACACATTCTCCATGACCCATCCTTCCTAGGCACCAAAATCATAGGCATTGCACATGGCCTCATGCTTTCTCTCACGTACCCCTTCTCCATTAATTCATCAACCTGCCTTTGGAGTTCCTTTGTCTCCTCTAGATTACTCCTATAAGCTGGTTTGTTTGGAATCGATGTTCCGAGTACAAGGTTAATCTGGTGCTCAATACCACGAATATGTGGTAAACCCTTTAGAATCTCCTCAGGGAAGACATCTTCAAAGTCCTGCACAATAGACACAACCATACTAGGCAAAGAGTTAAATGGTTCGTTAGTATTCAGACAAGTTTCTTTAAAAACCAGCAACAACATAGGTCGTTACATCACTAACGCTCTCCTCAATACACTCGCTCTTGCCACACAACTCTCCTTTTGCAGGGCTGCACTCCCCTTTTCACTCACCACCAAAGTTGATCCCTCTTCAACTTGGTCTCTCACACTCTTTCCAGACTTCCTCTCTTTTTCCTTTTGAGATCAACTTTTGTGTTCCTTTTCTTTCTCGCTGCCTTTTGCTGTCTCATTCTCCCTCTGTTTTTCACTCCCCTTATATTTTGCAAAAGACTGTTGTAGCTGCAACTGATCCTCATACACCTGTTTAGGTGTTAAAGGTTTAAGATGAAAGCTTTTCCCCTGGTGAACAAGCGTATACTTGTTAGAAAAGCCATCATGATCAACCTTCCTATCAAACTGCCATGGCCTCCCCAACATCACATGACATGCCTGCATCAGCACTACATCGCATAACACCTTATCCTCATACCTACCGATGTGAAAAACAATCAAGGCTTGCTTACTCACCTTAGTCTCGCCACTATCATTCAGCCACTACAATTTATGTGGACTAGGGTGTTTAGTAATCTTGAGTCCCAACCTTTCAACATAAAAATTACCCACCACATTAGTGCAACTTCCTCCATCAATGATCAAACTGCAAATATGATCACCTAGATAACATCTAGTATGAAAGATATTCTCTCTTTGCACCTCCTCTTCTTCCTTCACCTGCACATTCAAAGCTCGCTTCATTACTGCCACTAACTTTCCTACTACAGGCTCCTCGTCTTCACTAGCATCCTCTAATGGAGGCATATCATCCTCTTCACTATCCCCCTTAGTCTCATATTCACCATCATCAAGTAAAATCATAACACACCTATTCGGACATTGACTTGCAATATAGCCTCTACCTTGGCATTTAAAACATCTAATGTCACGATTTCTAGGAGTAGAAGAATTAGGTTTAGCTTGGTTACTAGGAGTAGAGCTCGCTTGCCTCTGCTCTCCTTTTGGTTTGGTGGGTAAAGGCTTTTCTTCCTTCTTCCATTGGTTAGTCTTCCAGGTGGATGTACCAGCACCCTGTTGAAACCGTGCAGTACTATTACCTTTCCTCCTGTGTTGGTTCTCAACCTTTATAGCCATATGAACTATATCTTCTAATTCTACATAATGCTGCAATTCTATGACATTTTGAATTTCTCTATTCAATCCAACATGAAACCTAGCCATGGTAGCCTCTCTATCCTCCTCTACATTCGCCCTAATCATCGTAACTTCCATCTCGTTGAAATACTCATCCACACTTCGACTTCCCTGCCTAAGAGTTTGCAATTTGTTGTGCAATTCACGATAGTAATATGCAGGCACAAACCACTTCTTCAACACTCTCTTCATCGCTTCATTACTGCCACTAACTTTCCTACTACAGGCTCCTCGTCTTCACTAGCATCCTCTAATGGAGGCATATCATCCTCTTCACTATCCCCCTTAGTCTCATACTCACCATCATCAAGTAAAATCATAACACACCTATTCGGACATTGACTTGCAATATAGCCTCTACCTTGGCATTTAAAACATCTAATGTCACGATTTCTAGGAGTAGAAGAATTAGGTTTAGCTTGGTTACTAGGAGTAGATCTCGCTTGCCTCTGCTCTCCTTTTTGTTTGGTGGGTAAAGGCTTTTCTTCCTTCTTCCATTGGTTAGTCTTCCAGGTGGATGTACCAGCACCCTGTTGAAACCGTGCAGTACTATTACCTTTCCTCCTGTGTTGGTTCTCAACCTTTATAGCCATATGAACCATATCTTCTAATTCTACATAATGCTGCAATTCTATGACATTTTGAATTTCTCTATTCAATCCAACATGAAACCTAGCCATGGTAGCCTCTCTATCCTCCTCTACATTCGCCCTAATCATCGTAACTTCCATCTCGTTGAAATACTCATCCACACTTCGACTTCCCTGCCTTAGAGTTTGCAATTTGTTGTGCAATTCATGATAGTAATACGCAGGCACAAACCACTTCTTCAACACTCTCTTCATCTCTTCCTACGACTCAATAGGTGGTTCGCCATTCCATCTTCGATTCAACATTAGTTGACCCCACCACACTATGGCATAGCCCGAAAATTCAATGGCAGCAAGTTTCACTTTCTTTCTCCCATTATAGTTGTGACAATCAAACACCATCTCCACCTTCTTCTCCCACTCTAAGTACGCCTCGGGATCATTCTTCTCTTGGAAAGGAGGAATCTTCATCTTTATATTACTCAATTGATTATCCTCTCTATTCCTATCTCCTCTATCTTCCCAATCCCTAGTTCCTCTATTCCTACCACTATAACCTCTATAACTCTCGATAGAAGGTTCATCAAATTCATCATCCGACATTTCATCTCCACCCCTTTATACTCTCTTAGAACAACTCTCCCTCTTATGCTCTTGGAAGACATTTTTAGATTGCTCTAGTCTTTACTCTACTGTCTCATGAATTTGTTCCATCCCCTCCTGAAACATTCTCTTCATCTCACCCCTCAACGCCTCAATCACTAACCTAGCATCAAACCTTCCCCTCTCACCTTTTGGAGAATGTTGCCTCAAAATAGTTCCTACAAAAAAAGATTAGTAATAACATAAATATATATATGATTAAGCCTCACAATACACTCCCTTACGTGTTTCGCTCCAAGGATGATATCGCACAATCACTCGTGTATTCTCACAAGCAATAATGATATCAATTCTCCAATTCCTCTTCTCAATTCTCTTGGAACTAACCTAAACTACACCAATTCCCTTCCGTAGAATTCAAAACAACTCTAGGGCTCGAATTTTTTCCTTTTTTTTCTGATTTTTTTTTTGTCGCCTTTGTTTGTTGCTCTTGACCACGTTCCTCTTTTTTTTTTTTTGTCGTGATTCTTCCTTCTTTTTTTTTGTAACAAAATTGAATAGGAGGCACTACAGTTTCAATAGACAATTAACACTATGTAATTGAGTACGAACAATTGGAGTTAGGGTTTTTGATGTTACCTTCCTCAAACCGAACTGATGTTTAACAAACCTAAGCTCTGATACCAATCCGATATAAACCATGCCCATGTGTGACGAAACCCAATACCAATACGTTTGGAATTGCTACCCAAGATGCCAAACAATCGAGTGGAAACCGCGACCCGTTGCCTATAAGTGAGACAAGAACCTTGGTATATTATGCAGACACCACAATCGGGATGAAAGACCGATTGCTAAGTCGGGATGAACGCCACGGAAGAAAATCCAATAAGTTCTAGAGTAGTTCTTTAAAGAACCAAGAGAGGAATTCTCTCAAAAAGTGTTTTCAAACTTGTATGTTGTATATTCTATGTTCTAGCTATTCTAAACCCTAGGAGCTTTATAGTAGGGTTTACAATTCGTAACAATAAAGCTCAAAACGACATAGCATCATAAAAAAAATAACAAACAGTACATTAGAAGCTAGCATGGGTGTATATATGGTTAAAATACACGGCCGTGTATTCTGGCCGTGTATGTTTCTGTGGATTTTCTTGACACCATAAACGGCTGTGCCTTTTAGCCGTATATATGACTGTATATGATTCTGTGTAACCTTTAGACTCCTACACGGCCATGCCTTGAAAAGGCACGCCCTCATCAACCTGTATCCTTTATGACTTGTACAAGAGCAAAGGCCTGCCCATGGTTGTTCCAATCCTTTCCAACTTCATGATTGCTCCAATCCGACTTCATGGACATCCTTTATCAACCCGTTAAGTGCTTCCTTGAATAATTTCGCTCGATTTCTTGTGATCGGTCCAAGTGGCACTTCAAGAGGATCCACATTCCATCTTCTGGCTTTGCTCCCATCATGGATCTCATCAGAAGAATTCTACTAATAAGAACAATATATCTAAATTAGATAGAAAAATTTAGATTAGTTACATTTACTATAACTCAATAGTTTTTATCTTATGCACATGTTTCTCTATACCGATATATTTAGAATATATGTATACATATTTTTCTAAATTTTCTCGATATAAGGATATACTATAATAAAGGTATCTAAAAATCTAAGTATGTCTAAAGTCAGTATTAAGTTTGTATTTTCAAGCCTCCTCATTTATATTTCTTAGTTTATGTTTTTATTTACATCTCAAGATGTATATGTATGCGAGTGTCTCTATGTGTATGCGTGTGTATGTAACACCTTAATTTTTCCTAAATCCTTGATTTAGGGTTTTTGAAAAATGTTCACTATGTTAGTTTAAGCTTTTATGATGTGGTCAAATAATTTAGATAAAGAGACCTCGTGAAGTTTATTTCTTGAAATAAAATTTATAAATAATTTAGCTTGACATGAATATAAGCTTATCCAATATAACTTGTAAATTATTGAAAACTTGAAATTTTAGTTATGTGATATCACAAGATTAACAGAGATAAATTGATGATGTTTGTAATCAATATTAATAATAATAATAATGATCATAATGCTATAATAAAGGGATATTTAAATTGTAATATACATAAGAAAATTATAGCAATATGTACGTGCATGCTTAGGTATTACTGCTAAAATTACTAGTAAGAACTAAGTAATGAATAGAAATGATGAAGATAAATTAGCTAATGCAAACATGAACAGGATCTAGAGTCTTCTTAAAAATAGCTTTAGTACTTATTAATTATAATAACAATAGTCTTACTATTTGGATTGAACAAATGAAGCGATTTTCCGTTTATATGTGTGTATGTGTATAAAATACCAGAAAATAAAATAAAATAAATAAAGTTTTAAAAGCCGCAACATATTAAGTAATATGACAATAATACTGTTGATTAAAATCGCAATCACACAAATTAAAATCCTTTTTACTCCGACTCTTCCTTGCGATCAATTAGGCAAGTGCACCTATCGATTACAGTAGTATAGAGTTTAAGCACGGATATCGTCTCCTCAAGGATCAACAAGTACTAATACTAACTCTAAACCAACTATCTAACCGCACAAATTCGAGAGGTTTCAGATTAAATTAGGAATACTTAACAAAACCTATAGCAATTAAAATTAATACTATGACTTAATTATTAATCTGATAACTAAGAATATACCCTACCCTTACTACTCCTCTAATTGTCATGTAACTTTGCCCTTTCCATAAACTAGTTAACGAGCAATGGTTATCTCTAAACCGCGGAGTATCTAACACTAAGCTAATGTTCTTCCCAGAATCATTAGCTCCTAACCCTAATCGCTTTGATAAAGATCCCTCTTCTATCAAAATCAATTAGAATTGCATTAACACTCTTGAACCCTCAATTAGATCAAATTATCTAATTTAACCTAATATGGAAAATTCACGTTCTCTATCCCTATATGACATACGAATTCCTTTATTCATGTAAGATCTATTCAAACAAGAGATTTCCCAATCATCTTCTAAGAAATCAATGCAAACTCAATGTTGGCCATACATCAAATTAGCAACACTACATGAACAACATGAATAAATTTAGAGAATTCCAATATTCATTAACTATGCAATCAATCCCATATTACATAACAATTAGAATTCATAAGGTTCGGGAATGAAACAACTAGCCACTAAGGATTTTCGAGATATAACTCAATGAAATAGAATGAAAAAGAAAGAGAAAACTCCTGTGCATGAGCCCTTCGGCCTCCTCGGCCTTTTGGCCTCTTGGCCTTCTCTTTTGCGCTCTCCTCTTTTTCTCCCTTCTCTCTCTTCAAAGACGACTATTTATACCTAGGGTAGCTTCCTCTCTGGCGTGTAGGAGATATCCTTTAAATATGGACGAAATATTTAAAATCGATTTGAAGATATCTTTCCTTCGATAGACACACGGTCATACTACACGGGCGTGTAGATAAATCATGTATCTCTCTGAATCAGTGAACTCTGGGCGTGTATATCCCACCTGGCCGTTTGTAATAGCCGTGTATTCCTCTGTCTTCTTTGTTCTTCGTACACGGTTGATTACACGGGTGTGTAACTCAACCGTGTGTCCTCCTCAATGTGTCCTTATGCATGGTTGGGTTACACGGGTGTGTATTCCAACCGTGTACTGGTCTGTCCTGAAAACTCTTCTTCCACGCTAATACACGGTCTGATACACGGGCGTGTATCTGAACCATGTAGTCTCCTGATTCCTTCACACGGCCGTTTGTAAAACCGTGTGACTTCCTTTAACTTCAAAGCATTCCCTTTTTACTTGCTTTTATCTCTAATTCGTCTTGAATTTAAATACTTTTCATCAAATCCTCCTTTTCAACACCTGAACATGAAATATAAGTCAATTAAGCATCATAATCTTATATTTTCACGCCCAATTATCTCAAAAATTGACTTAATCATCTCCAATTATAAGAGTTAAAATAGATTTATCAAATACAATACCATTTTTCTACCTTGCCCCTCATTTTTTCTTTCACAATATACATTCTGCTCTCTCTTAAGAGAATCCTATTCTATAGACTCTCATCAACAAACTTCGTAGTTGTAACACAAATCTACTCAATTCAATGTTAAATATGCAATGTAAGCCTTAAATCTAATTATTTCATCAAGTGATTTTCTTGTTTCAAACAATGTTAATTAAAGTATAGAGTATCAATATAGCTATGGGATGTTGGTATAATACTAACAAGGTACGATTATGGGTTCAAGTGAAATTAGCGACGTACGGTGCAAATCGAAACAAGTAAGTGTATCATTTATCATGAATTTTATATGTTAGTATGTTGTAATTGTTGGAAAAGTAGGAGTTGTAGTAAGGATTGGTTATTGGAAGGAAGAAGGGGATGGTTTGAGAAGAAAATTAGAGAAATCATGAGATTTTGAGGGATATATGGTTAGATACATGGGTGTGTACCTGGTTTAGGCTTCCAATTGAACTTGTTACCCATCACTAGTAGAAGCTAAGCGCTTGAAAAGCGCACTAAGAAAGGTTGCTTACAAGCATATACTTACTGACGTTGAAGTACAAGACCAAGTATATGATCGTATACTTTAAAGTGTAAAAGAGCCCTTATATACAGTAAGGTACGTAGCCATGTAGAAGATCATGTTCCTACCTATGCTCTTCTGCATTGCAATGTAATGTTACCAAAATTTTTCTTCTTTCCTTTTTCTAATTAATTCTTCAATCTAAAACCTAATGTTACCTTGTAATGCTTCCAAAATGTTTCTTTATTCCTTTTTCCCATATTTTCTTAATTCCAAAACACTTTTTACCTTAACTAAAGTAATTGGGAAAGGGAATCATCTACTAACACTTAGAATTACAAACAAGGTAAACTTATACTAAATTGTAAGTTAGTACTAAACTTAATTCTTTGTATATAATAGGTGTGTGGTTTGTGACTACCTTGTTTGTGGTTCGTCCTTAGTAGTGTAGTATAAAAATGAACTTAAATAATACTTAGCTAACAAGTAGTTGTTTCTTATGCTTAGCTTGTCCTAGAGGCTAGTGGTGGTAGATTCGTAAGGGATACCTTAATGATCTCTATGTGACATTACCTTTAGTGGAGTCATATATTGAAATGATCTGGATAGATTTAGGATAATCCATGAGTGTTGGGGGGGTAAGAGTAGTAGTTCGCAACACCATAGTATTGGGGTCAATAATGGTAGTATCTTGAAAGGATAAGAATATATACATATTAATAAAATTTCTAATAACTGCAGGGTATGAAGTTATGAGAACTCCTATATTGTTTGATAGACTTAAGATAAAGATAATAAAATGTTGGATATTTTTCTATTGCATATGAATTCTATATGTCTTTGTCACATGCATCTGCTTATGGGTAGCATATACTAGGCATTAGTTCGCTCCTTGTGGGAATTTTTTTTTTTTAGTTGTAGAAATAGGTGATACTTCCTTTTATGATGAGCTAAGGGTAGATTACGATCAATATGACCAAGAGGTAGACTATTACTACTATTATGAAGATTAGTGAAGTTCATTTGAGAGTATTTAGAAGACTTATTTTCTGTTGAGATGATTAATTTTTTGTTAGAAGAGTTGTAGTTGTTACTTCTATTTATGATTGTTAAATCCCATCTTGGATGGATGAACATGATGAATTCTTATGAAGTTACTTCAGTTAAATGAATATGATTGACAAATTACTTGAATAGTTGTGATTAAGCATGATAAGAGCCTTATGTGTTACTAAATAGTAATGACATATGATGGGTTGTTACTGTAAAATCTGCAAAAATTTAAATACGTATAACATCATAATAGTTAAAAGATCGTACTAAAAGCCTTAAAAATACTTTACATAAATTTATATTAAAAGAAATAATCACGCGAAAAGCGAACTTCGAAAAATTACTGAATAAATGATAAAATAAATTAAATCATAGATTTAAGATTGTTAAATAAAAATTATGAGTGCTCATAATAATTAAATTAGCTTAGTTATAAAATTTCGTAATAAAACACTAAAGTTGCTAGGTTCATGTAAATTATCGTACGTGACAAACGTACCTGGAAAATCAAAGGGTCATATATATATATATATATATATGCTATGACCTACCAGAACTCCAGAAGCCTTCAGCATTCAAAAGTAAAAACAAAGACAGAAAAAGAAAGAGTGAGGATAATGATGAGAGAAAGAGAGTTGAGACAAAATAGGGAAAAGAAGGGGAGAAAAGGGAAACACAAGGAAAAAAAATCATAACTTCCACGTGTGACCTTCAAATCATAAACCAAGACCACCAACACAATCCTCAAGGTGAGCTCTATGAAACTAGACTAGTTTTGTGTGGGAAAAGTTTTATTTTTGAAATTTAAATATAATTTTAATGTGTATAAAAATAGAATTTAGCTTTAAAAAATGATTAAAATAGCTAAGGATACACTAGATAGAATGATTTTAGTCGTAAATAGCATGAAATAGTGTTTTTCTCATGTTTTTAGGAAAACAAATTCCCCATAAATTTACCTAAAGATTATTACGAGTAATCAGAAATGAAACCCAAGTGAGTAAGACTCTGTGATGTACTGTTATTATATTTGGTATGATGTGTTTGCATGCAAATATATATATATATATATATATACTATCATGTGGACTCAAAGCATGATATGGCCACTACAGCTATTCATGTTTAGTATTTTGCAGCTGCTAGTGAGTCTATGTAGTATATAGATGAATTGGTAATACCAAATCCATCTCCATGATTAATCGGACTCATATGTTCAATTTATTTATTTTTTTGATGAGGTTGGCAAATGCTATTGTTATACTTATGTGGTGCTTGGATATTGCCAAGCTTCCACGAATCTATATGCTTAGGAATGATATCAAAATGCTAGGAAAACTTTATGCTTAAGCTGGTGGATTGTAGATTCGGGTAGATTCTTTTCCTTTTATAATTGGTTATGAACAAATGATGTTTAGAGGCCTTTATGTTTAGGCTAGCGAGGGAGGCAAAAGAACTTCACATGTATATGGAAGTCGGTGATGGCTGAGTGTTGTAAATTTAAGTGTTATTTTTTTCTTTTTGTTGTTATTCGACTATTAGGGGAGACAATAGGTGGCGTGTTCAAGCATGAAGGAATCTTAAATTGTGTGAATCTAATTGATGTGTGCGTGCATGTGAAATTAACCTTTGAGTGCACATGAGAGTGGAGTGTGAGTGTGTGTGGTAGAGTGTCATGTCGGTGTATATATGCAAGGGAAGAAGTGTTGGTGTGAACTTAGAAGTAGATAGAAAGTTTAGTGAGTGAGGGGTAATGTTTCAGTAGTGAGAAGAGTAGACTAGCTGAAGAGAAGAGAGGTGCAGTGAGAAAAGAGAGAGTTCAGCGAGAGAAAAGAGAGAATTTAGTAAGAGGCAAAGAGTCCAGTAAGAAAAGAGAGAATCCAGTGAGTTGAAGAAAGAAAGGGACGATAGCAAACATATATATATATATATATATATACATGGTGGCTAAGAAGAGAAAATGAGGTGTTAAGAGGGGAAAGGAGGGGTGGTACATGAAATAATTATATAAATATATAATTTATTAATATATACTATATATATAAAATAAGTTGTAAATCACAAAACAACACTCATAATATCCTAAAAGATCAATCACCAAATATCATATTTTACTTATTTATTTATTTTAAAAAAATTATATTTTTTATATTTATATTTTTTAACATATACTAAACTAAACTAATTTACTATAATTCTATACATGTGCTGCCTCCCATGAAGTGCTTAGTTTATAGTCGCTAGCCTGACTTTTCCGATGTTTTAGAAAGGATTTGCTAGATCCACGATAGTTGCAACACTATCAATGTTTTCTCCTTTGTAGTTGTCGAGTCTAATTTTTGAATTCCCATTCCTAATCCGATCTAAACTAGACCCTATGCTCATCTAATCTAGATCCTCGACTTGAGTTAGGAATTTTGTTTGATTTTTGGAGTCGCCACCCAACTGTTGTTAGGAAAATTGAATTAAGACTAAAGGAGCTGATTAGTCTTAATTTGGACTACTAGTCGTCGTTATTTCCTCTTCTCATTTTTGTGAGAAGAGAAAAAGGGAAAACCAGAGTTTCTAAGTCCGGAGGCTAACCTATTAAAACCTTTACGGTTACCACCTAATCTCCTAAAATTATTTCTCTTTAGAAATGTGTTTCTATTTTGTTTCTATTACTTTTTATTATGTTATTGAATTATTTCAAGAAAAAGGGTTTTTCATTCATTTTAGGGATTGACCCGAACGGGTGCCTACGTACCTGCTACTCAGGATCAAACAAGCCGTAGTTCGCTTTTCCTGAAAAATTTAAGTGTGTTGATGAATTTTAATTTATGAAATCTCTTTTGATTTATGTTCTTACCGTTTTTGGGATTTTTCTAAAAACTCTGAGCCTAAGCTTTGATTTTATTTTGAAAATGATTCTTTAGGAAAGACATCAATTTTTTGGGATTTATTTGAAGAAAAGGATTTTTCTAAGTGCTAAAACTTATTTTTTTATGATTCTTCTATAATTTTTTTTTGTTGATTTTTGTGATTTTTAATTTTTATTGATTTTTGTGATTTTTAATTTTTGTTGATTTTTGTGATTTTTAATTTTTGTTGAAAAATTTATCCTAAGTTTATTATCTATCCTATTTTGAAATCTAAAACTTTATTATTATTTTCCAAATATTTTTATTGTTTTTCTTCATTTTATTATTTTATTATTTTTTTATTTATTAAATCCTAAAAACCTAATTTCTACATTTTCCCATTTATTGAAAATAGAAACAAATAAATAACTAATAACTAAACAAATAACAAAAACCAATAAATAACTAACTAAAAAATAAAAATAATAACAAATAATAAATTTAGAATAAATAAACAAACAAAATAAATAAAATAAAATAAAATAAAATCTGGAAAATCTGACTTACCTGGATCCGGGTCGGTGCGCGGGTTGGTCGAATCGAATCGGGTCAGGTCGGATCGGTCGGACACGGCGGTGGGGGTTGCTCGATCATGGCGTTCCGGCGGCCTTTTGCAACGGGTGAGGTGTCGAATCCTAGCTTCTCGAGGGTGCTGAATCAATGGTAGTGGCGGTTCACTCCCAAATCACCTCCTGATGGTGGTTCAACTCCGATCGGTGGTCGCAAATTTGGGTTTCCTCCGATTTACACTCTTTTCTCTCTCTCTCGCAATTCTGATATGTGCTTTGGCTTCTCCACCTCCTCCTCTATTTATAGGCACTTGAAACCGAGCTAGATAAGCTCGGATTTCCTCCGATTGAAGCTGATCGGATTTTCGGTAGAAAAACCAACTCCAATTCGTGTCCATCCAACGATTTGTTGCGATTTGATTCCAATTAGATAATGTTTATCTTATTTCTGTTGAAGATCTGTTGGATTTGTGCAAAAAAATCGAATCAAAACGGCTGAAATACGAATTTTTCCTTCGTCGGCGATCTCGGGCGTGAGGTAGAGAGACGATCACGCGTCCGGCGCGTGCGCTTCCTCCAGCCAATCAGATGTTGCCACGTGTCCTAGGTAATTGAGAAAAACGAAAAACACGGAAACTGCTTCCCCCGCGACCTCGCACCCCGCACCGCGCCTTAGCCCATGGTCTGGACTAGCTGAGCTAGCCCACATTCCTGATTTTTCTAATTTCGCAAATTGCATATATGCAATGCGATTTTTCTATTTTTTGAAATTTCAAAAATTTGTAAAAATTGTTTATTATTTATTATTGCTATTCCTGAAATCATTTTTCAAAATTGATGTGTTTTCCTATTTATTTTTATTTTTTGAATATTTTTATTATTTATGGTAAATTAGAGAAAAATTAGAAAAAATTGAAAAAATTGAAAATTATTGAGAATTGATTATTTTTTGAAAATTATTGATTCATAGGGCAAAAATGGGGTGTTTACAGCTGCCCCTCTTTGTGGTAAAGTTTGAAAAACTTAACTACAAAGATAAACAAAAGACACCATTTTTGGCCTCTTGAATGGATTTTTGGTAAGAAAATGCCTCAAGAGCTGATAATCCTACAATTGAAGGTGTTCCTAACAATTTAGGATAATGTTCCTTCCCAAAAAGTGCTTTATTGGCTAACTAATTGGTGATAAGACACATCTCAAGCATTGTATAGGAATACATGAGAAATGATAACAGGAAGCGTCTTATCAGACTTGCAACCTTGAAAAGAGAATTTACTCAGGAAGCGCCCTTATGAGCTGGCTACCTGTCAACAGAAGCGTCTTGTTAGACTAGCAACTGTTTGGGGGGAATATTTCCGAAAAGTGCCCCGAGAGCTGACTAATCGGGAGGGTTTAGGAAAGTGCCCCTCATGGGCTAACTAACCTTTGATGGGATTTGTCTCAAAAGGTGCCCCCTATGGGCTGACCATGAGAACAGATTTTTAGGAAAGTGCCCCCTATGGGCTGACTAACCTGTGATGAAGTTGTCTCAAAAAGTGCCCCCTATGAGCCAACCATGAGAACAGATTTTTAGGAAAGTGCCCCCTATGGGCTGACTAACCTAAATTGGATTTGAACTTATCTCAAAAAGTGCCCCCTATGGGCTGACCATGAGAACAAGGTTTTAGGAAAGTGCCCCCTATGGGCTGACTAACCTAGATTGAATTTGCCTCAAAAAGTGCCCCCTATGGGCTGACCATGAGGACAAAGATTTTTAGGAAAGTGCCCCCTATGGGCTGACTAACCTAGATTTGAATTTTCCTCAAAAAGTGCCCCCTATGGGCTGACCATGAGGACAAAGATTTTTAGGAAAGTGCCCCCTATAGGCTGACTAACCTAAATTGAAAATGATCAGACAAGTGCCCCACTGCGGGCTAACTCATCTTGTGCTTTCGAATATGTTTTCTATTGCCTGAACTAAATGATGTGATGCCTTTCATGACAATTATTATTTTTCAATGTGCTTGCCAGTTTTATCGTGGACAGCAACCAAACAACCGAACCCTCAGGCTGGTTTGCTTCTGCTTCATTTCTTCTTATCTTGACACATGGTCGACAATTTTGATGTGCTCCCTTTCTTTATACACAACGCTCTTTTGACGGTAAGGTTATCCTAATAACGCGCTCAGTTTTAATGCTCAAGAATAGATAGGATTATATCACAAACTATATTAAGATTCATTATCATTCAGTGTTTATCTTTCATGGGTGAAATGGTGGGTAATGTGTTTAAGAATCTTCGTTGTGATGAGAAATGATTATTGATCATTCAGGGATATTAACTTTGCTTGTAAAAAAAAATAAAAACTTGACTCAACAAAGTTTACATTGAATATTGGCTTTCATGACCATTAGCGAAATTTCAATTTCTTGGCCTAAGGATAGTACATCTTTACAGCGTCTGAATTAATGGGGTCTTTCAGCTCGGGACCATCCATTTGAGTTAATATCAAGGCACCCCCTGATAGAACCTTTTTCACCACATAAGGGCCTTCATAGTTTAGGGTGAATTTTCCTTTGAAGTCTTGGGCGTTCAGAAGAACTTTCCTTAGTACCAGATCCCCCTCTTTAAAGTACCGAGGTCTCATCTTTTTGTTAAATGCTCGAGCCATTCTTTGTTGGTAACACTGGCCATGACAAAGTGCGGTAAGTCTTCTTTCATCAATCAGATTCAGTTGATCAAGCCTCTTCTTTATCCAATCCGATTCTGTTAACTGAGCTTCCGACGAGATTCTAAATGATGGTATTTCGACTTCCACCAGTAGCACTTCCTCTGCACCATATACCAATGAGTAAGGGGTAGCTCCTGTAGATGTTCTTATTGAAGTCCTATAAGCCATGAGAGCAAACGGTAACATTTCGTGCGAATCTTTGTAAGTTGTTGTCATTTTCTCGATGATCTTCTTGATATTTTTGTTTGCTGCTTCTATTGCCCCGTTCATTTGAGGTCGGTAGGGAGTTGAATTTTTGTAGTTTATGTGAAATTGTTGACATAAACCCGTCATCGACTTATTGTTGAGATTGGTACCGTTGTCGGTGATGATCGACTCAGGAACTCCATATCGGGCTATTATGTCCCTTTTTAAGAAGCGGACTATTACCCCTTTTGTAACATTGGTATATGACGAAGCTTCTACCCATTTAGTGAAGTAATCGATCGCTACCAGTATGAATCTGTGGCCGTTGGATGCTGTCGGAGTGATAGGGCCAATTATGTCGATTCCCCACATGGAGAATGGCCATGGTTCCGATAACAAATGTAGCTCGTTGGGTGGAGCATTGACCCGGTTTGCATAGACTTGACACAAATGACAGTGCTTGACATATTTTATGCAATCAGATTCCATAGTTAACCAATAATATCCTAACCTCATGATTTTTCGGGCCAACATGTAGCCATTCATATGAGGTCCACATATTCCTTCATGTACTTCTCTCATCAATTCGCATGCTTCATCTTTGTCCACACATCTTAACAAAGTGGTATCAGCTGATCTTTTGTAAAGTATAGTCCCACTTAGTAAGAAATGGCTTGCCAACCTTCTAAGTGTTCTTTGGTCATTCTTGCTAGCCATTTCGGGGTATTTACCCTCTTGGAGAAAGGTCTTGATGTCGTGATACTAGGGCTTGTCATCTTGTATCTTTTCAATTGTTAAACAGTAGGCGGGCCGACTTTCGATGTCTATTTTCATCAATTGAACTTCGGCTCCTCCCGTTATCTGGATCATGGATGCTAGTGTGGCTAGGGCATCTGCGAACTGATTCTGAGTTCTTGGGATGTATGCGAAAGTGATGGCCTCAAAGTCTTCAATTAACTCTGTCAAGTGTTGATGATACGGGACCAATTTGGGGTCTTTAGTCTTGTATTCCCCTCTTGTCTGTAGTATGATGAGCGACGAATCCCCGTATACCTTTAGTTCACGAATTTCCATTTGGCAGGCCATCTTGAGGCCAAGTATGCATGCTTCATATTCTGCGATATTATTGGTATAGGGAAATGTAAGTCTCGTTGCTGTAGGGAATTGCGTGCCATCCGGGGATATCAATACCGCCCCGACCCCACAACCGAATACATTAGCGGCTCCATTGAAAAACAGTTTCCATTTAGCATTCTGCTCCACCCCAAAGTCTTCTCCCGGCATATCCTCCATTGTCAATACACTCTTGTCTGGAAACTGAGCTTGTAGTTCTTGGGAATCCGTTTCGACAGGGTGTTCTGCCAATTGGTCGGCTAAGGCTTGCCCTTTCATCGAGTTCTGATTTATGTATGTGATGTCGAACTCGGATAGGAGCATTTTCCACTTAGATATTCTTCCTATCAAAACCGGCTTCTTCGCCAAGTATTTCAAGGGATCATGCCTTGTCAACAGCTCAACATGGTAGTAAAGGGTGTATTGCCTTAACCGATGCATAACCCAAATTAACGCACAACACATCTTTTCCACCTCCGAGTACCTTTGTTCTCCGTCTGTAAACTTCTTGCTCAGATAATATATAGAACGCTCTCTTCCTTCGTCATCTTTCTGCCCCAGCACATATCCCATGGACTCAGGAAGTATAGTGAGATATAAGAATAAGGGCTTTCCTTGTTGTGGGACTATCAAGACTGGAGGTTTTATAAGGTAGTCTTTAATTGTCCTGAATGCCTCTTCGCATTCGTCGTCCTATTCTATTGCGGCGTTCTTCTTTAACAGACGGAATAATGGCCGGCATTTGTCGGTGAGCTGTGAGATAAATCGAGCTATGTAATTTAATCTTCCCAGCAAGCTTCTCACTTCCTTAACGGAGCGTGGGGAAGGTAACTTTAATATAGATTTTACCTTGTCAGGGTCGATTCTAATGCCCTCCTGGCTTATGATAAACCCTAACAATTTCCCCGTCGTGACCCCAAAAGTACATTTCTCTGGGTTTAACTTAAGCTGGAACTTTCTCAGTCGTTTGAACAATTTTCTCAGGATATTTATATGACTTTCTCCTTCTTTGGACTTGGCTATCATGTCGTCGACATATACTTCAACCTCACGATGCATCATGTCATGAAGTATGGCGACCATGGCTCTCTAATACGTCGCCCCAGCATTTTTTAAACCGAAGGGCATAACTTTGTAACAGAAAGTTCCCCATGTTGTGATGAAAGTCGTTTTGGTTTTATCTTCCTCAGCCATTTTTATTTGATTATATCCTGAAAAACCGTCCATGAACGAGAAAAGATGGTTTCCTGCAGTGTTGTCTACGAGGACGTCAATATGAGGTAGGGGGAAGTTATCCTTTGGCGTGGCTTGGTTTAAGTCCCGAAAATCTACGCATGCACGTACCTTTCCGTTCTTTTTCATGACGGGGACTATATTTGCTACCCACTCTGGGTAGTCGGACACTTCAATGAACCCTACTTCTAGTAGTTTCTTGACTTCTTCTTTAATTTTTAGTAAGATGTCAGGCCTAAATCTTCTCAGTTTTTTTTTTTTAGGTTTGACATCTTCCCTTGTAGGAAGCCTATGAACTACTATTGACTGGTCTAGTCCTGGCATGTCACCGTATGACCAGGCAAACACATCTGCATATTCCGTTAATAGCTCGATTATCTCACATTTTTGCTCGGCGCTCAAATTGTTCCCGATTTTGAGGTTCTTAGGGTTTTCCATGCTTCCTAGATTTACTGTCTCCACAGGCTCGTCGACCGAAATTCCTCTTTGTTCATATTTTAGCCAATTTTCTGGTATTATTTCATGGTCTAAAATATCGCCTTCAACAACTGACCTAGCAGCGTTGGAGACGATATCAGCGTTTTTATTTTCTACCTGCGCGAAATATCCTTGATGTTCGATGGTAGGAGATCTGAGTAAAAAAAATGAAATCATATATATGTAAGAAGGAAAAACAAACTGCAATGGAATTCGATAAATAGTCTCAATAAAAATTTATTTAATAGTCTTTCTCTACTCTTGAGTTAACTTAACACTACTGATAGGATAACAAAACCAATTGTTGAGAGCCGGATGCTGGTTGGACATGCGGGGAGTTGATTTCCCTTTGTTGTTGTCCTCCTCATTTATCCGAAGCTCTTGACTGACGTTTGCCTTTCAGAAAGATTGTTGGAGAGGTGGGATGCACATCTGGGTGTCGATCAGCTTCCCCTTCATTCTGCCTCTGACACCTTTTGCTAATGCCTCTTCGCTGCTGTAGGAATGTATCCCAGTCCAAACGTCCCGTGCTGCCCCTCTTTAAACTGATGGCTGTCCTTGTTGGTCACCATGTTTACTTCGTTGAAAATTTGCAACCCCAAGTCTTCTGATCCTTCTTCCCCAATATAAGGTATGGTAGTTTCCTTATATATGGCGTAATCCTGCTCGCCCAATACAGTGACTATCTACCCATTTGTGATGAATTTAACCCTTTGGTGGAGACTAGAGGGGATGGCTCCAACAGCATGTATCCAAGGTCGTCCCAAAAGAAAATTAAAAGATCTTGGGATGTCGAGGACCTGGAAGGAGATGTGGAATATTTGTGGACCGATTTCCACCGGTAGGCTCACCTCCCCTACTATGTCTCTCTTGGACCCGTCAAAGGCTCTGACCACCGTAGAGCTGGGTTTTATATTGCTTGGATCAACCCCAATAAGTCAAGTGTCGCCAATGGGAAAACGTTGAGAGATGATCCGTTATCGATAAGGACCCGGGAGATAATGGTGTCATTGCACCTGATCACTATGAACAATGGTTTGGTATGTTGGTCTCCCTCTTCCCCTAGCTCTTCCGGAGAGAAGGATATTTGGTCCATTGCAAAAATGGAGTCTGCTATGTGACCTAACTTGTCTGTAGCGATACCTTTCGGGACCTGAATCTTCTTCAGAACTTTAAAGAGTGCCTCTCTATGGGGTTCGGATGTTGCGAGAAGGCCCATGAGCGATATCTGCGCTGGAACTTTATTTAATTGTTCCATGATCCTATATTCACTGGCCTTAACCATCTTTGTGAATGCTGCGAGTCCTTCTTCCTCTTCTTCCCCTTTTTCCACGGTGGGTTCTTCAGTCGGGCTTTTATACTTTGGATCGTATAATCTCCCGGAGCGGGTGATGCCCCCCACTATAGGAGGTCGCTCTTGTTCGAGGGCCCGATAATCGAACGGTGCAGCCTTGTAATTCTCCGCCGGTATAAAAACGTTGAATACATATCTTTTTCTTAGGATTCGTACCTCCACTGACTGTCCCTCACAGCACTGTATAATCCTGGGCTTCTGATGAGAGTTGGTCATGTTGACAGTCTTCCCCTCCTCCTTTACCAGGTTGTCTTCCTTCTTAAATTCTGGTCCCCATCCGCTAGGCGGCCCTTGCTTAGTCGGGCTGTAAGAATAGTTTACCAGATACTGAAATTTCCCATGTGGTTCCCCCAAAGTACCGACTGTTGGGTCTCCGGCTAACCACCTCCTCTTAATGTGCACCTTTGGAGTCTCTTTTGGAGCTTGTTGCTCAGCTGGATTCTGTTTAAGGGTTTCTTTAGGAGCTGACTCTTCTGACGTGATTGTGTTGATGGTAGGCCTTGGGTAGCGAGTTAGTGTTGACATTGGGTGCTGGGGTGTTCACAAAATCTAATTGTATGATCCCTGCATCAATTAAGTCTTGGATTTTGTGCCGAAGCCTCCAACACCTATCTATGGAATGCCCCTCCTGACCCATGTGGTAGTCACACTTGAGATTTGAGTCAAAGTTCTTGGGCTTGTACCGGTCGTTGGGGATCTCGAAACTAATCAAGTTGTCTACCCTCAACCGAGCGAAGACTTGACTGAGTGGGATGGGGATTGGAGTGAACTGCCTTGGGACACTAATAGCTTGAGTTTGACCCGTCATGGTTTGCTGGACTGGGGTACTCGTGGTCTGAAATGTAACACGAGTCCCGGCCTTTTCTGCTTTACCAAAGTGGACCGTGATAACAGTGGACTCTTTAGCTCTGTTTCCTCCCACAAGCCTCTGTGTCGGTGTGACCCTAGGAGGCTCCATTGTTTGGAGTTTACCGGTGGTGATGGCGTTCTCAATCCTACAGCCCGCGGCCACCAACTCTGCAAAACTGGAGGAGGTTTGGCCTACTAGATGTGAAAAGTAGGTCTTGTCCAGGGTATTGACAAATATGGATGTCAATTCCTTCTCTGACATCGGGGTTGCTACCCTAGCGGCCTAGGCTCTCCAGCGCTGAGCATATTCTTTAAACGACTCAACATGTCTCTTCCGGAGACTTCCCAGGTCGATTACAGATGGGGCGACTTCAATATTGAATTTATATTGGTCATAAAACGCCCAGGCTAGCTTCTCCCAAGTGTTGACAATGTTGAAGTCCAGTGGGCATACCAGACCAGTGCAGGGCCTGTGAGGCTGTCCTGGAATGTCTGAAGCATGAGCTGGTCGTATTGAGCATACTTGCTCATTTTTTGAGCATATAGCCTGGTATGCATTTTGGGGCAGCTGGTCCCATCATACTTTTCGAACTCTGGGGTCTTGAACTTCTCGGGGTACGCCTCTTCTCTGTATGCTGGCAGGTTGGTAATTCCGGCCTGTTCAAAACCGTTAGGGCCCTCAATGGTTCTCATCTTTTCATGGAGCTGCTGGAAGAGTCGTTTCTCCATCTCTTTCTGTCTCTCTTCCATTTCCCTCTTCAGATCATCAGAGGTCGGCCCCTGGTTGACTTTTGGCTCATATTCAAAAGCCGAGGTAAGGTGGGAGTTGATCTCCTCATATTCCGGAGGCTGTCCCTCCACTGCTTTTCCCTTCCTGGCCCTAGAATACTCCTCCTGGGTTAGCTGAGTGTTTCACAGGAGGCCGATGCTTTCAGTCAAGAGGTGAACCTGGGCAGCCAGTTGTTGGACTGTTTGCTCTAGGGACATGATCCTAGAGTCCGAGGCATCTTCAACGTTGGTGTTGTTGCGGTTGTCACTGCTGTTGGCCATCTTTGATCTTGAGCGCGTGAGCACTGGGCTTCTAGGAGGGTTCGGTTGCGTGGAAGCTATTTTGATACCTAGATTCGCATTTTTATTTTTATTTTAGTGTAATGAATGCAAGAATGATATGCACATGTCATGTGGATGCTAAAAAGGGTTGACAACTGATTGACAATGTAATATCAAAACTTCGCTTTTATTAATATTAAAAAATCTGGAGTTCAAAAGGAAATATTACAAACAAAGATCTACTTCCTAGTCTTTTAGTCTTCTATTGTAGAGGCTTAGACTTCCCACTGATGATGGCTTCTAGTTCCTTGACCTTGGCTTGGGATTTCTCCAATTGTGCTTCTAAGGCCTTGTTCCTTTGGTCGGCTTCTTCGAAGCGTCCTTTCCAAATGTCTTTCTTATAATCTGCAGCTTCAAAGTATACCTCCATCCGGGCCTTAACTTGCTCCAAGTAGATTTCTGTCTCTGGGTTGATCTTGTCTGGTCTAAGGCCGAGTGATGTCTGGAACGCGATATGCTCTCTCCCCTGTCTGATATAGCTGGCGGATTACAAATTCTCTGGTGGCTCGGTGTTTCCCCACTTCGCCATCTAACTCCCCGAGGTCTACATTTGGGCTTTCAATCCTGGCTTCCCAAAGTGCTTTGACCTCTGCCAGCTTAGCAAACTTCTTGGCTACTAATATGTTCGGATCTTGATACTTAAAGGTAACTGCTCTGAGGGAGGGCCGATAAACTATATCTTGGATAGTACCGAATTGGCGTACCACTGAGTTTGGGTGATAACCGATGCATCCGCTGATTCCAATTAAAGGCATGGCTTGGAAGTTACTGTAGGTCAAGATGATCTTGTCACAGCAACTCCATCTGGTTGTCCATAGAATGTCCTCGGCACTGAAGCTTCTAAGCAGCTCTACCCAATTGTGGCTGGTAAGGTCGTCGGGTAGCTTCACCTTTTCTATACATGAGTCTACAAGATCCACCTGTTAGGCTAGGGTTTTCCTGACCATGTTCAACCCGAAGCACTTGAGGTGGCTTACAAACCATATTAGCAGAAGGTTGATGCTTGAGCGCAGGATCCCATGACCTTTCTTCTTGAGGAAATTCAAGTTCCGGATCTGTTCAGCCAGAAGAGCAGAGATGTAAGATCTTCCCTCCAGAAATCGGGTCACCAGCTCCGCAACTCGGTAGTGAATATAGAAGGTCCCGGTGGGGAACAAAATGGTGGCGAAGGCTGTCAAGATGAAAGCGTTCACTCTTCTCTGTCTGTAAGTATTAGGGTCCCCACATAAGATGTCCTTTCTATCCCCATTGTCCTTTTGGGCGATGAACCAGGCTTCTAAATCATCCATGCGAATGCAATACCCATTACAGTCTGCTAGGGCTTTGTTGACTGCTGTCTTACGGATGCCTAGTAATCTGCTGAAGGTACCGGCTGGCCCGGCCTCGAGGTCTGGTATATATATCTGATCGGTTAGTGCTAGAGCCTGTAGCAACTGGGTGTATTCCTCCAGGGTAGGGGTGATCTCATGCGGCCCAATAAAGAAGGCGGCGGGCTCAATTTCCCATAGTTGGAGCATAGCCCGAACTAAAGGCAGATTTACCTCTATCTTTGTTAGCGAGAGGATGGGGCCGATCTTTTGCTAGATGAAGGATTGCTCCCCTGGGTTGTACAAGGTAAACCAATGGTCCAATACCAATTTTGGGTCCAAAGGTTTGTACACCCGAATTTCTTTGCGGAGGAGGCGGTCGACTACGCTGCTAGCCATCTATTACAATAAGAAACAGCCTAGTTATAACAAAAACTATGAAAACATTACAGGGAAATAGTCCTGAACTCCAGGGACAAAATAACGAACCATTACATTGTTATCCAATTTTCAACCCCTTGTGATGTTATGTATGCAAGTAGGTTGGTTCTGACTGGTTCCCGAGCTCTATGGCCTCCTGCATTCTCGGAGAAATGGATCTCAGGCCATATCGAAGCATAGGGTGCGGTAGCTTAATCGGTCCCAAATGGTGAATCAACTCACTTCGCCCGAAACCTACACAATGGCTCCCCATCTTAGGTTTCTAGGATGGTCCGGGTTCGACCGCATCTACTCACACACACATATGCATGCAAACCCCCCACAATAAAGAAAACTCATAATCTAACTAAACCCTGAAAGGTTAGCAACAGAGAAAAAGAAAGAAACACACTTCTTAAAGATAACAATCCGAAGAGAATCAGGTGGCTAGCCTACTGGCATGGGTCCCCGGCGGAGTCGCCATCCTGTCGAGTCTAATTTTTGAATTCCCATTCATAATCCGATCTAAACTAGACCCTATGCTCATCTAGTCTAGATCCTCGACTTGAGTTAGGAATTTTGTTTGATTTTTGGAGTCTCCACCCAACTGTTGTTAGGAAAATTGAATTAAGACTAAAGGAGCGGATTAGTCTTAATTTGGACTACTAGTCGTCGTTATTTCCTCTTCTCGTTTTTGTGAGAAGAGAAAAAGGGAAAACCAGAGTCTCTAAGTCCGGAGGCTAACCTATTAAAACCTTTATGGTTACCATCTAATCTCCTAAAATTGTTTCTCTTTAGAAATGTGTTTCTATTTTGTTTCTGTTACTTTTTATTATATTGTTGAATTATTTCAAGAAAAAGGGTTTTTCATTCATTTTAGGGGTTAACCCGAACGGGTGCCTACGTACCTGCTACTCAGGATCAAACAAGCCGTAGTTCGCTTTTCCTGAAAAATTTAAGTGTGTTGGTGAATTTTAATTTATGAAATCTCTTTTGATTTATGTTCTTACCATTTTTTGGATTTTTCTAAAACTTTGAGCCTAAGCTTTGATTTTATTTTGAAAATGATTCTTTAGGAAACACATCAATTTTTTGGGATTTATTTGAAGAAAAGGATTTTTCTAAGTGCTAAAACTTATTTTTTTATGATTCTTCTATAGTGTTTTTTTTTGTTGATTTTTGTGATTTTTAATTTTTGTTGATTTTTGTGATTTTTGTGATTTTTATTTTTTGTTGAAAATTTTATCCTAAGTTTATTATCTATCCTATTTTGAAATCTAAAACTTTATTATTATTTTCCTAATATTTTTATTGTTTTTCTTCATTTTATTATTTTATTATTTTTTTATTTTATTAAATCCTAAAAACCTAATTTCTACATTTTCCTATTTATTGAAAATAGAAACAAATAAATAACTAATAACTAAACAAATAACAAAAACCAATAAATAACTAACTAAAAAATAAAAATAATAAAAAATAATAAATTTAGAATAAATAAACAAACAAAATAAATAAAATAAAAAAAATCTAGAAAATCCGACTTACCTGGATCTGGGTTGGTGCGCAGGTCAGGTCGGTCGAATCGAATCGGGTTGGGTCAGACACGGCGGCGGGGGTTGCTCGATCACGGCGTTCCGGCGGCCTTTTGCAGCAGGTGAGGTGTCGAATCCTAGCTTCTCGAGGGTGCTGAATCCAATGGTAGTGGCGGTTCACTCCCAGATCGCCTCCTGATGGTGGTTCAACTCCGATCGGTGGTCGCAAATTTGGGTTTCCTCCGATTTACACTCTTTTCTCTCTCTCTCGCAATTCTGATCTGTGCTTTGGCTTCTCCACCTCCTCCTCTATTTATAGGCACTTGAAACCGAGCTAGATAAGCTCGGATTTCCTCCGATTGAAGCTGATCGGATTTTCGGTTGAAAAACCAACTCCGATTCGTGTCCATCCAACGATTTGTTACGATTTGATTCCAATTAGATAGTGTTTATCTTATTTCTGTTGAAGATCTGTTGGATTTGTGCAAAAAATCGAATCATAACGGCCGAAATACGAATTTTTCCTTCGCTGACGATCTCGGGCTTGAGGTAGGAGACGATCACACGCCCGACGCGTGCGCTTCCTCCAGCCAATCAGATGTTGCCACGTGTCCTGGGTAAATGAGAAAAAAGCAAAACGCGAAAACTGCTTCCCCTGCGTTTCGAACCCGCGACCTCACACCCCGCACCGCGCCATAGCCCATGGTCCGGACCAGCTAAGCTAGCCCACATTCCTGATTTTTCTAATTTCGCAAATTGCATATATGCAATGCGATTTTTCTATTTTTTTTGTATTTTTTGAAATTTCAAAAATTTGTAAAAATTGTTTATTATTTATTATTGCTATTCCTGAAATCATTTTTCAAAATTGATGTGTTTTCCTTTTTTTTATTTTTTTGAATATTTTTATTATTTATGGTAGACTAGAGAAAAATTAGAAAAATTTGAAAAAATTGAAAATTATTGAGAATTGATTATTTTTTAAAAACTATTGATTCTTAGGGCAAAAATGGGGTGTTTACAGTAGTGATGTTTGAGGAGATAACCATTTACTTTAAAAGTACGACTATCTTTGGCTTTCAATTCAACTACACCATGAGGAAAAACCTTATCAATAACAAATGGACCTAACCATCGAGATCTCAACTTACCTAGAAATAACTTTAATCGAGAGTTACATAACTGAGCTTTCTAACTAAAGAAAAACTCTTGGCTTAAAATGTTCTTGTCATGCCATCTCTTAGCTCGTTCCTTATATATCCTAGCATTCTCATATGCTTCCTCTCTTAATTTAGCCATTTGATTCAGCTAAAGTAACCTCTTTTCACCTACAACTTGGGAATCAAAGTTAAGGTATTTTATTGCCCAATATGCCTTGTGCTCAAGTTCCACAGGTAGATAACATGATTTACCATAAATAATCTTGTATGGGGACATTCCTATAGGGGTTTTGAAAGCAATTCTATATGCCTATAATGCATCATCAAGTTTTAATGACTAATCTTTCCTAGATGCATTGATAGTTTTTTTCTAAAATATGCTTTATCTCCTTATTAGATACCTTTACCTGTCCACAGGTTTATGGATGGTAAAGGGTGGCAATTTTACGAGTAACTCCACATTTTGATAATAATTTTTCAAATTTCCTATTGCAAAAATCCGATCCCCTATCACTAATGATAGCCCTAGGTACCTCAAACTTTGAAAATATGTCATGTTTCAAAATTTTGATTACAACTTTATTGTCATTAGTTTGTAAAGCAACTACTTTTACCTATTTTGACACATAATCGATAGCTACGAGTATAAATTTGTTTGAAAAAGATGATGGAAAAGGACCCATGAAGTCTATTCCCCATACATCAAAAAGCTCAATTACAAGAATGTTATTTTGTGGTAATTCATGTC